>CM060684.1:178221697-178821697 GCA_030686995.1 Artemisia argyi
GAGACTATTTCCTTGACATAAAGTCTGGCAATCTGTTCCATGGAATAAGTCTCTCTAATAGGGATAAAATGTGCTGATTTAGTAAGACGATCAACAATTACCCATATAGCATCGAAACCTCCTGACGTCTTGGGTAGTTTAGTAACAAAGTCCATTGTAATACGTTCCCACTTCCATTGTGGAATTTCTGGTTGTTGGAGTAATCCTGATGGTTTCTGGTACTCGGCTTTCACTTTAGCACAAGTAAGGCATTTGCTGACGTACGTAGCTATTTCTGCTTTCATGTTCGGCCACCAATACAGCTTTTTGAGATCCTGATACATCTTGTCAGAACCTGGGTGAATAGAGTACTTTGACTTATGTGATTCATGCATAATCAAATCTCGTACTCCACCATAGAGTGGTATCCAACTTCGCTCCCTGAAGCATAACACTCCATCTGCTCTCTTAACAAAGCCATTCTTGCTTTCTGGCATACCATAAAGTTTCTCCTGTGGCCGATTTTCCTCCTTGAGAGCCTCAATCTGAGCTTCTAAGATTTTTGATGGTAATGGTGAAATAATAGTCATTCCTAATGACCCGACCCTCAAAGGTTTAAGTCGTTCCTTTCTGCTAAGTGCATCTGCTACGACATTTGCTTTTCCTGGGTGATATCGGATTTCACAATCGTAGTCACTCAACAATTCTAGCCAACGACGTTGTCTCATGTTAAGTTCCTTCTGATCAAGTATATGCTGTAAGCTCTTGTGATCGGTAAAAATTACACATTTAGTACCATAAAGGTAGTGTCTCTAAATCTTGAGTGCAAAAACAACAGCACCCAACTCCAAGTCGTGTGTAGTGTAATTCTTCTCGTGTGTCTTAAGCTGTCTAGATGCATAAGCTATCACTTTCTCGTTTTGCATTAGCACAGCTCCAAGTCCTTTATGCGAAGCATCGCAATATACCACAAAGTTCTCAATACCTTCTGGTAGTGACAAAATCGGTGCACTACAAAGCTTCTGCTTCAATAACTGAAATGCAGATTCTTGTTTCTCTCCCCACTCGTACTTCTGATTCTTTTGTGTCAGCTTAGTTAGCGACTTCGCTATCTTTGAAAACCCTTCGATAAACCTTCTGTAATATCCTGCAAGTCCTAAGAATTGACGAATTTCTGTAGGAGACTTGGGCGTAGCCCAATCCTTTACTGCCTCAATCTTTGCTGGGTCGACTTGTAATCCTTGGCTATCAATGACATGGCCAAGAAATTGAACTCTTTGTATCCAAAAGTCACACTTTGAAAATTTGGCATACAATTGCTCCTTCTTGAGTAGTTCCAATATTGTTCTGAGGTGTGCTTCATGCTCTTTCTTACTCTTGGAATAAATCAGGATATCGTCAATGAACACAATCACATACTTATCAAGATATGGTTTGCATACTCTGTTCATGAGATCCATGAATACCGCAGGTGCATTCGTTAATCCAAAAGGCATCACTTGAAACTCATAATGACCATAACATGTTCTGAATGCTGTCTTCGGGATATCTTCTTCCCGAACTCTGAGTTGATGGTAACCTGATCTTAAATCAATCTTAGAATAAAAACAGGAACCTTGTAGCTGATCAAACAAGTCATCAATCCTAGGTAGTGGATAACGATTCTTCACCGTTAACTTGTTCAGCTCACGATAGTCTATGCACATTCTGAAAGATCCATCCTTCTTCTTCACAAACAAAACCGGTGCTCCCCAAGGCGAAGAACTCGGTCTAATGAATCCTTTGTCTAAAAGCTCTTGTAATTGGTTAGACAATTCTTGCATTTCAGAAGGTGCAAGTCTATATGGTGCTCGTGCAATTGGTGCAGCTCCTGGCACCAACTCAATCTGAAACTCAACCTGACGTGTAGGTGGCAGTCCTGGCAATTCTTCCGGAAAAACTTCTGGGAATTCCTTAACAATCGGCACATCTTCCAGTCGTTTCTCATCCGACTTCTTTTCCGTTATGTGAGCCAAGAATGCATAACAACCCTTCTTTATGTACTTCTCGGTTTTAATGCATGATATGATACTGAGTCTAGTTCCACTTCGCTCCCCGCGAACAACCAAAGTTTCACCTCCATAAGAAAGATGAACAACTTTCTCATCACAAATGATCCTTGCACGATGTCGCGACAACCAATCCATACCGATAACGATGTCAAAACTTCCAAGTTCTACGGGCATAAGGTCTATATTGAATGGGTGATTTAGGAAATTGATGGTGCAACCACGGATAACGGTGTTTGTGTTCACTAAAGACCCATCGGCTAATTCAACAATGTAGGGAATGTCTAAGGTAGTTGGTTCTATGTTAAGTAAATGTGCAAATGTACTAGAAACAAAACTTCTATCCGCTCCTGAATCAAATAAAATGGATGCATAACGATTATTAACGAGGAACATACCCGTAACAACATTCGGGTCCTCACGGGCATCTTCTCCTCCCATGACATAAGCCCTTCCTCGAGCTACTCCTCCCTGATTCCCAGCTCTTTGATCATTCCTCTTTGGGCAATTGTACTGGAAATGACCCAACTCTCCACAACCATAACATGCTCCTCCTGGTGCTCCAGATGGTCCAGGCTCTCCCCTCAAGCGGCGAATCTCACGATCCATCGCAACCACGATCTCCTCCAGATGCTGGACTCGTAACTGAGAAGAAACATCCCTGCTCTCCATCACTGTCAACCTCCCACGAAGCAATGCCAACTCCTCAACCTGCTCCTCGACAGCCTCAAGTCGAGTAGTAATGATCTCATCAACTCTATACCCCAACCTATCTACTTGCTCCTGCTGAGCACCCATCTGATCCTCTAATGTGACAGCTGTAGGGCTCCCAGCCGCAGCCGCTCTAGAACTCTCACCTAACAGTAAACCCTCGATCTGCTTCTCAGCCGCCTCTAATCGAGGAATGATATCCACATCAACCCTATAGTCTAAACTATCAATCTGATCCTGATGAGCCCCTAGCTGGCCCTCCAATGTAACATCTGCAGGCTCCCTAACAACAGTAGGCTCACTAGCCACAGTAGGCTCACTAGCAACTGTAGACTCCCTAGCAACAGTAGGCTCCCTAGCTGCTGCTGCTCTCGAACACTCCCCTACATGGTACACTGGTGGTGGTTCTGCTGATTCTGACTCTGTAGTGGTAGGTGAATCTGGAGTGGTAAACCTTGCGCGCTTCCTGAGCGGCAAGAGTGAGGTGGATATAAGGGTAGCAGTGGGTATGGCTGGTGGTGGTGTAGGCACAGTAGGACTAGGTAGGTTCCTATAAGTAGATGTGGGATAACGAACCCTCTTACTAGCAACCTGGATAGTTTTCTCCCTACGAAACATAAGTCTAGGTTCTGGTGGACTAGTGGTAGCAGGGGATGATGTATCAGTGGGTGTACAGGTAATCTCGGGTGGTGCAATAGGGGTAACATAAGGAGTAGGAGCTGTCTCCTCATCCTCAAAAGGCTCTGTTTCCTCACCTGATGCCGATAATGGCAACACAGGTACAAGAGGAATAGGTGGTGGTGAACGGGCAGTAGAAGACATAGAGCCTTCAATATCGGAGTCTGAGATGGTGTATAGTATAACATCTGGGTTTGCAGACATGGTTCTGTGATAATCAAGGTGAAATAAAATGAATACTCGTAATGAAATCACCTAAAACAATGAACATGCACTTATGATGACATGATGAGATGCTATGATAATGTGGTTATAGTCTAGGGTCAATGATACATCCTAGTTCTCTATAACCTTAGCTCTGGTACCAATCTGTCACACCCCCAATTTACCTGACTTGCAGCGGAATGGAATGCCTGGGGGTGTAACTGTCATAGCACCACAACAAGGAAATATTGAACGACCTAAAGTGTCGTTTGGAAAATACATATCGTTTGATTTATTGAAAAGCATCAAGTGCTACAAAACATAGGTCCCCAAAGTGTTGAAATGTTTACAGAAAACAAGTTCTGAAAATGTCAAACGATAATTTACACAAGTGCATGAAAATCCAAAATGTAGTGCATCATCCCTGGCACACCCTAATGACTCCATGCATGTAATATGATGATGATGCCTTAGTTACCTGAAAATACATTGCAAAAACGGTCAACACGAATGTTGGTGAATAATCATAGGTTTATGAAATAACATGTTTGTACGGCCACCACAAGTATAAGTGCATGACAAAAGTCACGTAAAATAGTACAATAGCCTTAAGCTCATGACACCGAAGCTATGACTGATGAAATTCTATGCCCCTCCCGAATGTTCTGCCAAACACTCAAATGTAAAAGACATGACATGCATCCGCTTACTGTTGGTACTCAATACCACGGATGGAGGCGTCACCCTCGATAGATCTATCCACTCACTCTCGCTTAGCGGTAAATTAACGGTTCATGATGTTACAGGGGACTTATCACATGGCAGACAAGCTACTTAAGCTATGTACATAGGTTTTGATACTTGGGCTCGTACTGAAATGGTGCAACGTATTCTCCCCCGTGGGATTTGAAAACAATAAAAATGTATACGGGGCTATGAATACTCACCTCAACTGATGATACTGATATGAAATGAAGTGAACAACAATGATCGGTTAACTGCTGCAACCTATAATGAATGATGAATGTTCTCATTTAGATCACCAAATGATGTTTATGAATGACCATGCTCATGTTTCTATACCACTCTACTCTTTGGAAAAACACTTGTATTGTCAAAAATATACAATCCAAGAATTTGGAAAATATTGCTATTAGAAAATATAAATAGCTAGTTATAATATATATATACTTATATATATATAACGTAAGTTTCCATGTTAGCGTTGAAAAACTCGGGTTGTAATCCTTGAAATGATGAAAACATACTCATAATAACTAATACTACGTTAGTTATAAAGCTCGGTACTTGATATTACTTCTAGCTCAAAAATGCACTTCGTAGTTTTTGCGCCAAAATATATTAAAAGCTGTCAATTATAAAAGGGTTTTAGCCGATATTCAAACGAGTATATCTTTGTCGTTACTTGTCCGTTTTACTTGTTCTTTATATCCACGGTTACGTCTTAGTATGTAGTAATATATTTTGGAAAGCTCGGCTCCTCCGGGTTACGTCTAAAGTCTCTTTTTGTACCATGAAAAACGTCCAACAGCAACTAAATTTCCAGAAAATACTTTTCGTCTACAATCTTGCAAAAATCATAACTTCTTCGTTATAAGCTCTTTTTAATCCGTTCTTTCGCCTACGGATTCGTTTTTGAAAGTATTTTCTAAAAATTTTGCCAAAGTTTCCTTGGTGTTTACTGATTTTCCAGATTTTTACAAAACGGGACAGCATGTCTAAAATAGGTTCCAAATCAAGTTTCCAAGGTCTAAAAACTAATTTCTACCATCACCAAAACTCTTGTAATCACCACATGACTAATCTAATCCTACCATACACCTTCTTAGGGTGCCATGGACTCCTAACCAAGTTATTAGAGCAAGGGGATTCATAACAAAAAAAGTTAGGGTTTGTATGTTTCTTTTTAGCCAAAATAAAGTGTGGTATAGCTACTTGTACATGGTTTTTAGCATGATACTTATGTAATACATGTAAAAATAGGATGATCCATGAAAAAATAAAGATGAAAACTTACTTGACAAAATGAGATGATTATAGGATGATTATGCTTGATGTTCTTGTGTTTTTGTTGCTTGATTCTTGATTAGGCTTGTAAAATGAACAAGTTTTGTGTTTTACTTTATGGAAAATGATCACTTGATCCTTGTGATGATTATGGGTCGTGTGGATGAAGAGAGGAAATGGGGAAGATGAGCAAGTTTTTGTTCTTTCTAAAAAGATGAATTATGATTTTGGAAAATTAGTAAAGTTAGGTTTTTAAGTTTATTAGTATTAAAACTAGGAAAGTTAATGCAAGGGGTTAAAATGGGGTGGCCAAGGGCCGGTTTTTCAAGGGTGAAGGGGGGGGGGGGGGTAGGGGTACTTGGTAGTTATTTAGAAATCTTGTAAGAATTTTGCACTAGTTTGTGTTTTTAGTTACGATCGGGTATCGGTTTTATTAGAAATAAATGTTCACGAAGTTTACCGGGATGAAATAAAGTCATAATAATGTTAAAAACATATTAAAAATATGTTGGGTACATTTACTGAGTGATCGGGTGATTAATGTTTAGTTTTAACGAAAACCGTCGTTATATTCATACGCGTACGTTAAAAATAAAATAAATTTCCAAAATACTGGGTAACTGAATGTTATAACTTTTAAGATGTTAAAATGGATATAAAAATATGTCGGGACCACTGTGGGAATATTTAGATATATTCGTCGTGTATAAACCGGGTGTTAACGTTTATTATAATTACGTATACGTAAAAACGTTAAATGTACTGAATATGGAAATTTGGAAATCCTGAGAGTGGTATAACATGAAAATGCTGTTATGATGATATGCAGACTATCCCCAGTCCGTATGCAGTGTACTTAACACTAATGAAATGAATTCGCACCTAAACCAATCCGGTTACGCGAATTTGAATACCCGTAAACTAAATTTACGATGAAATGAGTAATGCACGTGAATGATGAAATATTTTCCGGAAATGAATAGTGTTCAGTGAATAGTAAATTTCCCAAATGGTTCTCAGAATATCAAACTGACCTCGAAAATGATGAATAGTAAAACGATGAATAGTGTTTTGATGAATAGTGATTTATGAATAGTAAAAAGTCGAAGTTTGGGAAAATGACCTGAAATGGTATATGACGTGAAATGGTGAGTTGTGACACATTTTACCCCTCAATGGAGATTTTTGATTCATACCATCCTTCATTGTTTAAGCCGAAAGAAAACCTCATGGGAGCAATTTAGTGGTAACATGGCTGCAGCTCTCATTTGCCTGGCAACAAACAAGAAATTCAACTTTTCAAAATATATTTTTGAAGGAATGGTTAAAAATGTGGACAGTGAAACAAAGTTCTTAATGTACCCAAGGTTCATTCAGTGCCTCATAAACAAATCCAAACATTTGTTACTTCCCCCAAACAAACCTTTTAAGACTCCCAAACTTACACACAAGGTGTTTTCAAACATGAAAATTGGTTTTCAAGGAGAAGAAGTACCATTTTTTGAGGAAATGTTACCACACCATTCTGAAGAACCTGATCATTCATCACCACATCTATCATCAGTACCATCTCATCAACAAAGACCAACACCATCTGCAACATCACCATCATTATCACATCATAACTCACCACCTCAATCTCCTCCACAACAAAGTGTAGATGCTCAGACTATCAGGGAATTAAAGGAGCAAGTGCAGTACTTACAAACTTCTCTTGAAAGTCAAAACAAACATTTTACAAAGATCAACACCAAGTTAGTTAAGAGGGTTGAGAAATTAGAGTTGAAAGTGAAGTTGCTGAAAGGTAAAAAGTCTACTCAGTTGGTTGTTTCTAGTTCCTCAAGTTCAGATGCAGAGGGTTTGGGTCTCTCTTCCAAAAAGGGGAGGATGGGTAGTTCTGAAAATAAAGAAGAGATTCAATTTCAGTTTCTTCAAGGAACTCCAGTGATTGATGAAGAGCCTACTACTCAAGCACCAGAGCCTGCTAGCTTGAAAGATACTGCTGCTACAGATACTGCTGAAGCAAAGCAAGATACTGCTGAAGCAGAGCAAGAGCCTGCTGGGATTCAGAGGCTATTAGCTATGAATTTAAAAGGATCTGATCAAGTATCTTACAAAAGAAAGAGAGGATCACAGCCTCAGGGGAGGTTTCTTGTTTCTGATGAACAATCTGCTGCTCCAAGTCCAGTATCATCACCAAAAGACAAGGGCAAGAAAATAGTGGTTGAAGATGAACCAAAGCCTAAAAAGATGAAGCAGAAAGAACAAGTAAAATTGGCTGTAGATGAAGAGTTGTCCAAAAAGCTTCATGAAGAAGAAGTATTGAGGGCTGAAGAAGAATCAAGAATGCTGCAAGAAAAGTTTGATGCTCAGCTGCAATACATCATCTCCATTGACCCAATTGTAAGAGGTGAAGCTTATACCCTGATTTGTGATGAATCTCTTAGCTCAGATGAAATGACTATCAAGCTCAATGATTTCATCACCAAGAAATACAATCAAGAGGCATTGGATGATGTCTATCAGAAAATCCAGAAGAATCAGAAGAAAGGATTCAAAATGCCACATTCTGAAGCAGATCAGAAGTTCTTCATGATATATCTGAAAAGAGAAGTGAACATGAAGGATCATCAACTCAAAGGTAAATCTTTTGATGAATTGAAGCTTCTATACTTAGAGGCTTACAAAAGAAACAAAACCAATTTTGTCATGGATACACAAGAAAGACCTTCCAAAGGAAGAAAAGATGATCAGAAGGAACAAGCAGAGAAAGCATAATTGTCTTCTGTTCAGACAAAAGAAATGGTGGTCCATGTTCCACAAATTTTTTTTGCTGAACCTTTACATGCAAGGCATCCAGTCATAGATTGGGAAATCTACAATGATAAGTTTGGCAAAGCATGGAAGATAACAAGAGTTGGAAACAAGGTTGAGATTTTTAAGAACTTTGAAAATCTTCTTAGAGCATGTAACAGAATGGATTTAGATGAATTATGGGTATTAGTTCAAGAGAAGCTGAAAACCAAGTATAAGCCAGATGCAAAGGAGCAAGAGCTATGGGTTGAGTTCAGCAGACTATATGATCCAAATCCTTATGATACTCATTGGAAATTTCCTTACTATGATTTATCTGTTACATGGGAATACTTCAGCATGAGTCATGTTCATCATCTTTCCACTCAGAGTATTATCAGTCTTGATCTCCAATAAGCTTTTGTGTGAAGAAGAGACTGATGCAGTCAAAAGATTGAAAGAGAGCATACTTGATCAGTATGAAAGCCTTAGAAGAAAAAGATAAGGTTTTTGGAAGAGTTCCCTCAAATCCTCAAGGTATGAATTTTATTTATAAAGAAACTTGGTTATTTTATTGGGAATAACAAGTTTAGGGGAGGATTGTTGGGAATAAAATGCACAAAGTAAAGAGTCTGCCTAAAGAGCCTGCTAATGATAGTTAAGCCTGCCTCTTCATTTCTGCTGATGATGAAGATATACTACCAGTACCTTCTGGGTAAGAAGGTACTGCTAGTTAAAGAAGGTCCTGCCAGTTTTCACGACAAGTTGCTATATTTTAATTAGAGATATTTACTTGTATTATTAGTCTTTGTACAAAGTTATACGTTAAGTAGAAGTAGTACAGAAGTCTCAGTAGATACAATGGAGTGTTTTACCTTGAAAGGTGTAATATTAGGATAAGATAAACCTCTAGTATATTATATTAAGCAACTTGACCACTTGTAATAAGGGCTCCTTATACTATAAAAGGAACCCTTAATACACCTTCTTAGAATAGAACTTGCATATCTTTTCATACAGCTTTCATAGCTTTCTCATGCATAACTTCTATCCTTAACCCTTTCACGTATCAAATATTCAAGGTTACACTTGTAATCCTGGTGATAGTTTAGATCACCCGTATTATTTCATCAATAATATTGAATTGTTTTGTGTTATTCTTGTTGTGCTCATTCTACTTTACTTATTCACCACCTTTGTTCCTTTAGTGTGTTTTAGTAAATTCTGCGTGCTAACTCACATTCATTCATAAATATCCTAAACACATTACTGAGATTAACATCTCAAGTGTTTGCACAATTCATAAACAATCCTTCCACAAATCTCTGCAGTGTTGGAATGATATACACCATTCTCATCATTCAGCTGAAGCTTTGTCCTAATCAACCCTTCTGTCACCACATATTCTACACCATCAATTTCAGCCACAATCTCTGTATCCGACCTCTTAGTAGCAGATGCCCAAAATTGCTTCACCAAGGATTCACACACCAAATCGGGACTATGTGTCAAAACATAGTGAATCTTTGACCTTTGTAGAAATTCCACCATTAAATCGAATTCTTCATGTCCCTTTGCCTTTCTCAGAATAGCATATTTGTTATGATCGCCCTTCAATTCAAGTTGAGCCATTTGAATGAACTTGTGTGAGATGGTTATGAATTACTCCAGAGAATAATGGGTTTATTTGGAGTGATAAGCGAATAATTTTGATTCGCAAAAGATATGCAAAGTGGGTTAAATTTGGAAGTTCCCCAATCGTGGTCAAAATTATCGGAACAACTTATTGACCAAGTCTGACAAACAATTCAAAAACTTCCAATTTTGAATTAACCCTTCAGCAGAAATGAAAGTCAAATCTGCTGAAGAATGGTCAACCATCAGCAGAATCAACCAAAAGTAAAAATATCTTCGGTCAATATCTTGGTTTTACTGTGCCACCCAACTCGCATTAATTATCGTAACGCCTAAACTTGGCTTATTTAATCACCCCCAAATAACACATCTCAGTCATCAATTTACCCCAAATCATCTTTCAAACCCTAATTTTTCAATTAACCCCAATTCTCCACCAAAATCATGTCATCACACCCAGAAATCTCAGATCCAAATTCCTCTTCTCCATCAGCAGAAGAAGATTTACCACCATATCCATGGGAGCTTGATGGTTCTGACTTTGAAAGAGCACTGGAGAAACGATGGGATGCACAAGAAAGACAATGGAATGCTCATAGAATGGGTGAACCAAGCAATGTACCCATTCCTGCTGAGAGAGAGCTTGTCTCTCCCTTCATCTATACCTCTGATGAAGACTCTTCAGAGGAAGAAAATGAAGATCCAACCTTTCTTCCTCCTTCTACACCAGAGAGATCCCAACCAAGATCAAGTAAGAGGGATCCATCTCTTCCACATCAAGAACATATTGGACAGAGCAAGAAGGCTGAGATCATACGTAAGGGAAAGGAGAAGTTGAAGTAGATGATTGAGGAATGTTGCCATGGAACAAAGTTCTTGAGTATTTTCTTGACTTTAATTCATGAGCATCTTCACAGTCTTCCTTCTCTTCTTCTTACATTTTCATCTTTAGCTTCATCATTGTACTTGTCATAGCCTCAAGTATTTTGTAATAAGTGATAGAAGCTAGTAGTACTTAATTAGCCAAATGTTTAGGAATGGTCATTGTAACTCAGTTGTAACATTGAATGTAAGCTGTAACTTGTTTCTTTGAATGAATGAAAAGATCTTATTTAAATTTATCCACTGTGTAAGACCTTCAGCATTTTCAATTTATCAGTAGAAACCATGTTCAGCACTTTGACCACATTCCTTTGACTTCTGCTCTTGGTGACATTAACATGAAACTTACATTCTCAGAACATCTGCAAAACAGTCATCAAACAAGCAAATACACCAAACAACTTGCAAACATATTAGTGGGTTAGTGTTAAAAATTATACACATTATACAACATATACAAAGTTTACAGTCATCATCCTCCACTGAGGCATATGCCTCCCCTGAGGCTTATGCCTCCCCTTAAACTTTGCAGTTAAGGGTTAAGCATTCCAATATGGACCACCAAATATTGAAACCTTGGTCAATCAAATGCTTTGGTTAACAAATCTGCCATATTTTCATCTGTGTGAATTTTTACCACTTTAACCAAATGTTTCTCATAAGCATCCCTTATAAAGTGGTGTCTGATTTCAATATGTTTGGTTCTATTATGAAAAACTGGATTTTTAACAATACAAATGGTACTTTGATTGTCAATGAAAATGGTAGTATTCATGAAGTTATACCCATAGTCCAGTAATTGATTCTGAATCCATAGAACCTGTCCACAATAATTGGCAGCAGCAACATACTCTGCTTGAGTAGTAGAGGTAGCAACAATGGTCTGTTTCTTGCATTGCCAAGAAATCAGTCTTCTTCCAAGGAATTGGCAACCTCCAGTTGTGGATCTTCTATCCAAATTGGCACCAGCATAGTCACTGTCACTATAAGCTGCTAGCTGAAATGGAGACTCTTCGGGATACCAAAGACCTAAGTTTGGTTGGCCTTTAAGATACTTAAAAATCTTCTTGACAGCATTCATGTGAGAAGTAAGTGGAGTGACTTGGTGTCTTGAACATGCACTCACAGCAAATGTGATATCAGGTCTTGAGGCAGTCAAATACATCAAAGAACCAATCATGGACCTGTATAAATGAACATTCACAGGAAGATCAGGAGCAAGATTGTTCTTTGGTTTGGGAGCCTCATAGGGAGTAGTGGCAGTCCTGACATTCTCCATAGCAAACTTGGACAACATATCTTTTACATATTTCTCCTGATGTATGAAAATACCATCAGGTTTCTGCTGAACCTGTAAACCTAAAAATAAAGTGAGTTCTCCCATGGCACTCATCTGAAATTCACCCTTCATCAGATCTTCAAACTCTCTACACCATGCTTCTTTGGTGGAACCAAAGATAATATCATCCACATACACTTGCACAAGAATAATATTCCTAGAATCTTTCTTGAGGAATAGAGTCTTGTCAATGGCACCTCTTCTGTAACCATTCTTCAGCAGAAATGTGGAAAGTCTAGCATACCAAGCTCGGGGAGCTTGATGAAGTCCATAGAGAGGTTTAACAACCTTGTACACATACTCAGGATGATCAGGGTCTTCAAATCCTTTGGGTTGAGTCACATAAACCTCCTCTTCAATCTCACCATATAAGAAAGCACCTTTAACATCCATCTGATAAACCATAAAGCCCATGTAAGAGGCATAGGCCAAAAATATCCTTATAGCTTCAACTCTGGCCACTGGTGCAAAGACCTCATCATAGTCAATGCCTTCCTCTTGTCAAAATCCTTGAGCCACTAGTCTTGCTTTGTTTTTCACCACAATACCCCGTGCATCTCTTTTATTCTTCAGAATCCATTTTGTCCCAATGGCATATTTACCATCAGGAAGAGGAACCAAAATCCAAACCTGTTGATTCTTAAATTGCAGCATCTCCTCTTGCATTGCCTCAAGCCAACTTGAATCAGCCAGTGCTTGAGGAACAGTAGTTGGTTCAATCTGAAAAAGAAAGCATGCAAACAGACAATGTTTGAAGTCTGTGTGATTGTTCCTCTTTTGATTGTAGACATAAGAGATGAAAACAACTTCACCATATTTTGTATTCTTGACAGTGCTTCTAGTTCTAACAGGGTCTTTAGGATCCCCAATAATCTTTGATAGGGGATGAGCATTATGAATCCTTTTTGTAGCTGTTGGTAGAACATCAATTTTGGCATCAAGGTTGTTGACTGTAGGTCCAAACTCAGTATCATAAGAAGCTGAGTGAAACAAGCCAGGCTTTGGCTGATAATTCCCAAGATCAGAAGGACTTGGAAATCTTGTAAATGGCTTATCAAAGTCTGCTGATACTTCATTAGAGATGGGAGAGTGAGCATCAGCAGAATCAGCATCTGAGATCTTATCAGTGGGAAGAGGTATGCCTTCAGTAGAATCATCAGCAGAATCCTTGTTTCCACTGACTGCTTGTGCTGATTGATGTAGGATAGCTTTAGTCTCTTTTGTAACCTTGTCATTGAGTTTCTGAGCTTCCTTAGTAGCAGCATGTTCTTGCTTCTGCAATCTTGCAAGATCATCTGCATAATGTGACTCATCATCTTGTTCAGCAGCAGAGTGATTACCTACAAAATGGTTAGGTGGAAAAGATGGTACAACAATGGTATTCTCTTCTGGCTCAGACTCACATTCTGAGTCATCATCCATGGAACCTGCAGGGTTAGAGTTTGAATCTTTGGTACCTGCATTACGATTAGAAGCATGCCTAGTATAACCCAAATAGTCAGTCAAATAATCTAGGTCAAAATACCAAGAATGGCCTTGTCCCTGAATATTAGGCTGATCTTCAAGAAATCTTAGATTAAGGGTCTCTTCAATCTTTTTAGCATTCAGATTATAAACCCTATAGGCCTTACTATGAGCTGAATAACCAACTATATACCCCTCATCAGCTTTCCCATCAAACTTACCCAGTATATCAGCAGTATTCAAAATGGTCACTTTGCATCCAAAAGGCTTAAGGTAATGTATGTCTGGAACTTTCCCAGTGAGAAGTTCATAAGGTGTCTTGACATGAAGTCTAGTGATGGATACCCTGTTCAAGACATGACAAGCAGTACTTACTGCTTCAGTCCAAAACATTGTGGGTAGTTTGGAGTCTGCAAGCATTGATCTTGCTGCCTCAATGAGGGTTCTATTTTTCCTTTCAGCAACCCCATTTTGTTGTGGGGTTCTTGGAGTACTATAGTCCCTTCTAATCCCCTTAGACTTACAGAATTCTATGAATACAACATTTTTGAATTCTGTCTCATTGTCACATCTAATTCCTTTAACCTTTTTATTTAGCTGGTTTTCAACTAAGATAATGAATTCTTTCAAGATAGGAGTTGTTTCATCTTTAGTTTTTAGAAAGAATACCCAGCAAAACCTGCTATAATCATCTGTGATAACCAGGCAGAAGTACTTGTGATCAATACTTCTAATAGGAGTTGGACCAAAGAGATCCATGTGCAGCAACTGAAGAGGATCAGAAATGGTGCTCATAGCTTTGACTGCTTTGTAAGAGGCTCTGTGTTGCTTTCCCTTGTTGCAAGCAATACAATTGTGTTCATTGGTGAAGAGTTTAGAAGGAAGGCCCTTAACAAGACCAAGTTTGGATAACTTGTTGATAGTCTTGTAATTCACATGTGCCATTCTCCTATGCCATTTATTAGATTCATCCAGGGAAGCTTTGGCTACCAAACATGTTAGATCACCTTCTGGCTTGACATCATTCAGATTGAATGTGTATAAGTTAAAGGTTCTAGGAACTCTCAGCAATACAGTTGTGTCTTCTGGGAGTTTGAAGTCCTTGGAAAGTACAAGACACTCATCTTCAGAGAAGAAAACCTTATTCTTAGTGTCACAAATTTGTGATACAGAGAATAGATTAAAATGCTCCAGTTCCTTCACATAATAAACATTTTCAAAATCTAACAAGGCTGTCTTAATTGTTCCTTTCCCTGTAATTGTGCCATCTCCACCACCAAAGGTTACAGTGCCTCCTCCTTCTATGGGCTCAAAGTCATGCATCTTATCCTTGTTCCCTGACATACTTCTAGAACAACCACTATCAACAATACCAACTTCAGTACTTTTCAAATGATGTTCCTACAACAACAACAACAAAAATTATACAAAATTAGTACACATTGGAGACTCAAGTCATTGCTGGCTTGAGCCTGCCTTGTGGATCATTAGTGATAGGCCATGTAGATGTTTTAGATCCACCATTTTTCTTGGGCCAGTAATGCATATTAGGTCCCTTCTTTGTCCAAGAACAACCTGCTGAGGGCTTCACAGCAGTATTCCATTTCCCACCACCATTATACATTGAGTCAAAGTGATTAGGCCAATAACCATTATAAAAGAAAGAACTAGTGGGTCGAACATATGGTCTAGTACTGGTTCTTCTCCATGAAGAATGAGATTCAGCAGAATTGGGTTTCTGCTGATGTGGAACACAAGAGGGTATTTCACTAACATTCTTCCACATTTGCCTAGATTTTCTTTGACTAACACATTCACCCATTCTTTGCTCATGAAATGTACAATCCTTAATCAAGTGATATTTACTGCCACACACAAAACACTTCTTCCTTTTAGAAGATTTATTCAAACCAAAAGAAGTTCCATAATATGAAAAAGTATTCAAATCACCATGATAAACAGAATTGTTTTTAACATAACCAAAAGTATTATTGTGCAAAGAATTTAAAAACAAGTCTTCAGTAGAAACTGTCTTGGTATCAGCAGCAACTCTAGAAGGCTTGTGGGGAGTCTTGGGTGATGTCTTTGGTATGGTCTTGGGGGTGGTCTTGGGAGTGGTCTTATGCAGGCCAGACTTCTCACTTGAATCACAGCTGACAAATGAGGTAGACCCTTCATCAGAAGACTTGTCACTGTTACAACAAGAGACAAAGTCATTAGATTTCACAATAGGGTCTGGCAAGTCAGTTGACTTTTTGCCATATAAATGGTGTGATCCATCAAAGTCAACAGGTATGGACAAGTCTATAGGCATGTGTTCCCCTCTTATAGGTCCAGGGACAGCATTCATTCCCCCTTCCTTAACATATTTAACAGGTGTTTGATAAGCTAAGGCTGGTTCAGGGTCAAAAACACTAGACATATCAGGATAGGTTAACTCTTCAGGGTCTATATATTTCTCATATCCTAATGCCTTTCTAGACCTAACAGATTGGCGACCATCAATTAATTTACTTAAATTAGATGCCCCTTCCTGCCATTTCATACGACCAACTATCTCTTTATCTAATTTAGCTTGTAACTCTTGTTTTTCCTTTTCTAGGTCAGACTTCTCTTTTTCAGTACATTTTAAGTCTATCTTAGCAATTTATAAATCACTTTCTAGTACTCTTATCTTTTCATCATATTTAACTTGATTCTTTTGAAACCATACTTTTTGTTTCTCTAAAGTTTTTAAAGCCATTTTACAAGACTCTAATTCAACATAACACTCATTGTATTTTGGTTTCAATTCATCAAATTCTTGTTTAAGCTTATTGTATCTTACACTACATCCAAACACACAGTTGTGTACCTGAGAGATTCCCATCAAGGAGACTTGCTCCTTCTTGTCTTCTGAAGGTGAGAATGCCAGCAGATTCACTTGTGAAGAAGTAGAAGCTTCCTCTCCAGCAGGTTCATGGTCAGCCCAATCGATTTGGTGATCCAGAGTCACCATAGCCTTTGAAGGTACAGTCTTGTTATTCCTTACTTCCACTGGATAAGAGCCATATCTAACTTCATCTCCAGCCTTTCTCTCCTTGCATTCTCTTGAAAAATGTCCCACTTGACCACAAGTGTAGCATTTAACCTTCCTTCTATCAAACCTTGCTGCTTCTCTTCCATTAAAACCAAACTTCCTTCCAGACTTGGCTTCAAACCTCTTAATGTTCATGGAGATCATTGCAAGCTCCCATTTCAAGTGCATCTCCTCCATTTCCAATGGATCTACCTGTTGAAAATCCTCATAAGCAAGAAACTGCTGATGTTCATATTCAGCCACAAATGAATGAATAATATCCTCCAGCACACTACTGGATTTTGGTTTAGGAGCAGATTGAGTATGAGTTTGAGAAGATGCTCCTGATGAATATGAACTTGAGGCTTGATGCACAGGATTTGTAGAGGCACCAACAAATGCAGAATGAGTGGATGGACGAATGGGACTTCTAACATCAGGCTCAAGGGATTTAATCCAATTGTAGAGGTCATCAAAGGACATCATGTCCAACCCACCTTTGGTCTTGAGAGCAATACAAACTTGTAACCAAGATGGCGGCAGAGATCTCAGAAATTTAGCATTACAGTCCTCATTATCAGGTCTAGCCTTCAACTGATTAAGTTGACTTAATATTCGATGAAACCTGTCATAACCCTTATGAATTCCTTCTTCTCCAGATATCTGAAATTCTTAGAACTTTTGCTTCAGCATAGACTTCTGCAACCTTCTTGATTCCTCATTCCCACCAAATCTTGCTTTTATAGCCATCCAAATGTCCTTGGCATCATCCATAAAATGGAAGTCACCCATGTGGTCATCTGGTATAGCTTGGAGCAGAATTGTTCTGGCTTTACTCTCCCTCTGCACAGCCAGAATCTCTTCAGTAGTTTTGTGACCTACAATAGTAACAACTCCATCGGCATCTGTAACATGCTTCTTCAGACTATTCCCCTTTTTGACAACCTCTCACAGATTCCAATCAATGTTTGTGATCCAGTTCTGCATCTTCATGGACCACAGATGATATTCTTCAACATTCCTCAAGTATGGAAACTTAGCATTACTGTTGGAGAGGTTGAGTTGTTGAAGAGAAGTGGTGTTAATGTTCTGGGTTGTATCAACATCATCATCAGATCCAGGCATGTTTGTTGATTTGTTTGGATTTTAAAGGTGTAAGATTTTTGTTTCTTAGTATGATAGAGACTTTCTCGAGGCTCTGATACCACTTGTTGAACTATTAGACCTTGATAGATCTTCTTGAGCACTCTAGAATCGTTAGTAATGTCACTGTAATCAATAACACACTAATAGACAATCTCTGCAACTTGTATTTATAAAGCGGAAACAAAACACAAGCTTGATACTAAGAACTCTTGATCCTCTATGGATCTTTTAATTATAATAAGAGTATTCACCAAAAGTTGTTCAATACATAATTGTGTGTTCCTTTTATACACAAGGAACCCTAAACCGTTTCTCAAGAAACGTATATTCTAAAACTTCTAAAAGATATGCATTATCACTTCCTAAATAAACTCATGCATATCCAAACTACATTACATAAAATACGGAAATACTATATCTGCAGAAACTAATAATGCTGAAACTAGTCTTCAGCAGATACACTGCTTCAGCAGAAACCAACTCTTCAGCAGGAACCTTTCAGCAGAAACAGCAGCAAAATTCTTACTTCACAGAATTCCCAACAACATCTTTTCCATGACTATACTCACTACAAACTTCAAATAAAGTCACTCCAAAATACATTTATGATCAAATTATCAGAATGTTTCACTCAAATAAATGTTGTTAACAAATTTTAGAAACCATATCTCCAAGAAGGAACACGCATAACTCATGAACGAATCTCGAAAACAACCACTATACCTACTTACTATTTAACCTTAGAAACGAAAGAAACACCTCTGCTGGAGATTGTTAATATTGATACATCTTAGTCATGCCTAGAGGGATTAAGCATTTGAGCCTGCGAGCTTTATCTGATATAAATTCTCGAATACTCCAAATCATTGGAACCAATTTCTGCCCTATATCCTTTAACATATAGACTATCATCTTCAGTTAACTGTAGATGCCCGAACGACACGTTCATCCTTCACGCTCTCAATATCACTACCACATTCTCAACCACTTCATAATCATATAGGACTACCCTGTTATGAACTAAGTATTTACATTCTCTAGATAGTGGATTAGTAGACTTTTACCACCCTACAAAAATGTTCTTCCAAGTGTCATACAAGCTGTTTCACAAATTCATTGCAAGTTATTTTGTTACCATCGTACGTACTATTTCACAATTTCATACAAGCTATTTTACTATCACTCTACAAAGTGTTCTACTATTACCCTACAAACTACTTTTGCTACCAATTCATAAACTGTTTTACTATCATGCAAATTGTTTTAACTAGTATTTTACAAAGAGTGAGATTAACAATACTTAACTTCTGGGAAACATAATACTATTTTATCAAAACCAAGCATCACATCATTTGTCCTCAATTATACATAGCCTGATCACCTATGTATAATTCAGGAAGAATCATGTCATGATGGAAACAATCATCCTTTTCAAACTTCATAAAACAGTCTTCATTCAAAACATCATAAAGTCAAAGCTTTGTAAACTAAATAAACCATTCATGAACGTTTCTTTATAAACATCCTATAGACATTGACACCATTCATCCTTCGCGCAATCAATAAATTGAGTTCCTTTATCAACAGCCCATCTAGGAAAGACTTTCCATTTACAAGGAGGATTCCTTGATACAAGAAAACCAATGAAAGGATTACAGAACCACGAGACCCTCCGAACCACCATCTCTGACCTAGTTGTCCAAATTCTATCATTCAAAAGTTCTAGCTAGATTGAGTTACAAGATCGAGTACAATGTGAATGTACGCTAAGCAACACTATAGAAATAAACCAAGCCTCCTAACCGAGACTGTAGAGCATTTCATTTAAACATGTCCTCATCCATACGCAAAATTCCCTGCAGTGAGTTTTCGCAAAGGATAATTGAGTTGAATTAAAGATATCGATATACATTCCCCTAAGGCATTGTGTTCTCTAGAAATTCTAGATAACCTCACTTTCATACCAAGAAAGGGATCAGACCCGAACATATCTCCCCATCTACATGCGAAAACAGAACAGACATTCGTCGACATAGTATCAGTTAATATTCACATATTGGCCAGTAGGATAACAATCTAAGACGTGATTCATTTCAGAAATACCTAAGTAAGATTTAATGCTTATGCTTGTAAGCTTTGCCTAAACATCAACCACGGTACTATATCAATATTATATATTTAGGGTTTGTGATTTGACAACAAAGAGCATTGGAAGATTTGAGGAAGGAAATTAGGAGCGACATCATCAATCAATTACAAACTTCAGTAATGGAGACCAAGCACCATAGGCAGATAGAGACTCATGTCGAAGCATTCGTTAGAACAAAACACAAGGAATCAAAACTGTTACCCATATTCTATCTTCTTTAAATAAAGCCCTTTTCGAAAGGCATAACGTTGTGAAATTAGTCACAAGATTCATTGTACCCATTTCAATTATTCCTGATAAAGGTAATCGATTCACCTCAGACTTCTAGCAATCATTTTAAGATTTCCTTCGGAACCCAATAAGATATAAACACCACCTATCATCCTCATACCAATGGTCAGAGCGAAAGGACAATTCAAACATAGGAAAGATATGCTCAGCGCATGAGTGATTGACTCTAGAAATAGTTGGACTAACCATTTACCATAAATCAAATTCATCTACAATAATAGTTATCACACGAGCATATAGACTACACCATCTGAGGCACTCTATGGTTGACGTGCCAATCATCTATTGACGGACCAAAATTGGAAAAAGCCCAACTCACTAGTCCAGTACACATTCAGGAAATAACCAAGAATTTCTTACAAATCAAGAATCAGTTACAAGCTCAATAAGATGTAAACCATTAGAATTTCATGTCAGTGACAAGGTTATGTTGAAAGTTCCACCTAGGAAAGGCATGATACCATTCTAAAAAAAACGCGGCAAGTTAAACCCGATATACACAAGACCATTCCCTTTTTCAGACCAAGTAGACCTAGCGGCCTACAGACTTGAGCCTTTGTTAGAGCACAATAGCTTACACAAACATGTTTCACGTTTTCAAATCTCAAGAAATGCCTTTCAGATGAGTCACTCGTAATTCCACTGGAAGGAATCCAACCCAATGACAAACTTAAGCCTTTTAGAAGAACCAATAGAAATCATGGACCGTGAGGTCAAACAGTTGAATCAAAGTCGAATTCCTATCGTGAAAGTTCAATGGAATTCTCGAAGAGGTCCCGAGTTTACTTGGGAACGGGAAGACCAGATGCGACTCAAATACCCACATCTTTTAACCAAGTCCAATTCAGAGACCAACATCAGTTGAATTCAGGGACTGAATTCCTTTTTGGGTGGGCGACTTTCACAAATCACAATTTCAGGTCATTTTCCAAACCTCGACAATTTACTATTCACAAGTTACTATTCATCGATCACAATTCATCGTTTTCGGAGTTAGTTTGAGATTCTGAGAAGTGTTTCAAAATTTTACTATTCATGTGATACTATTCATTCCCGGAAGGAAAACACTATTCATAATCATCATTCATCTTGTCGTAAACCTAGTTTACGGGTATTCAAATTCGCGTAACCAGTATGGTTTAGCCGCGAAATCATGAGACATCATTCATAGTACATTTCATAGACTAGAGTTAGTCTACTATCATCAATAACATCATCTTCATATTAGGTCATTTACGGGTTTGCATAATTTTAATTCACGTATATTTATTTATTAAATAAATGCTATCGCACGATCATTATTTTGAACAATTGATCCGACACTCCTGGCTATGATTCTAATATATTTTCACACTCATTACAGTGATATAAAAATTATATTATTAGTTTACCCAGTATTTTAAATTTATTTTGTATACGTATCATTAAAAGCTTATAATTATGACGGTTTCTGTAATTTTGATACGATAATTATTTATTCACCCGACACTTGCGAGAAATGTAATTTTATAAATTTCATGACTTCGATAAACTTCATGTTGTTCCATTAACATTTATTTCTAGCTAACTCAGTACCCAAAACAAATTATATTATACACATTACTAGTTAAATGCAAGATATAAATACACAATTTCTACACAAAAATTAATTTCTCTTTTCCTTCAAATATGGTTGTCGACATACATATCCAGCTCACCATGTACATTTGTAAAAATCTTCAAGTATTATTACTAGATCATATATTATACTAATAAAAAATGAAGATATTTGTATACATAGTCATTAAAAGAGACACCTAGAACCTAATACTTCAAGTAACAAAGAAATATCACATATCTCTCTCATCCTCTCCTTGTGGTTCGGCCAAAGCAAAAAGAAGAAGAAGAATACAACATTTTCACAAGATCAAGTATTCACAAGTTCCATTGGTCTTATATTTTAAGGTTTTGAAATATAAACCTCTAGGTTAATTAAGTATTTTGCTACAAAAATCTCTTCATCACTCAAGTAAGTTTCTAAATAATTTTCCTACTCTTGCAATGTTCATATTTACTCTATTTCATTTTCTAGTACAAAGCATGCAAGTATACATATGTTTTCATACCACTTTATATATGATTTTCTAATTTTATGGACTTAAAAATTAGTAACTAGTGATTTATTTAAACAATCATGGTTGGTGAAGTTTAGGAACCCCATGACACCCTAAGAAGGTGTATGGTAAGATTGAGTACTTGTGGAGTTGATTAAAAGTGGTTTGATTAAGTTTGGAACAAGTTTTGAACCTTAAAAATGAGTTTTAATTATGTTAAAAAACCTACTGTCCCTTTTTTTAAAATATGGAAAGATCAGGGGCTCATCAGTAACTTTGGACCAAAGATTCAGAAAATACTTTCAAAAACGAAACCGTGGCCGCTTGAACGGGTAAAAACGGACTTATGACGAGAAAGTAATTATTTTTCCAAGTTTAACGACGAAAAACTATTTTCTGAAAATTTACGTGCTGTATGCCAAGATTCGACGGACAAAACGAGACATTAGACGTGATCTAAAGGAGCCGACCTACTAAAAATATGTTATTACATGTTAATACGAAACCGTGGATATAAAGAACGTAGAAAACGAGCTTATAACGACCGAGATATACGCGTTTGAAACCCGACAAACTATATATATTTTTGACAGCTTTATATGAAAATATATTCTATATTTTTCAAGTAACAACAATGAAGAGCCGTATTTTGTACCCCTCGAGGCACATATGATCAAAAGTTATATAACAAGACAATTAGATATCATTGCAAGGTTTTCAAAAACGCCGAGTTCAAACTCTAACACTTAATGCACAATATTTTACGACTAGTTTTGAGCGACCAAATTGGACATATTTTCTCAAGTTATGAAAGATATTAAACTACGATGAAAACATTATATTTACCGATAGAACACCAAACGTGGATTGTGGAGTATCGTTTCAACATACTTACATGAAAAGTAGTTTATAACTTAACGAGACGTCAAAAATGTATTATCGACGATAAACGTTATTTTCAAAATTAACGAGTGGTATCGATAACATAAGTATTTGCATGTATAGCATTGTATCATTACTTATTATAGATCATATCATACATAATAGGTCGCGGTTAGAGACCGAGCCTCATTTCTTCGTATCTACTATTATCATTGTTGCTATCATATCAGGTGAGTTTTCATAGCCATGTTTTCAATTACTTATTTCATTTCAAAACTCTTGGGGGAGAATACATTGCAACATTTATTTTTGTACATGCCAAAGTATCAAATTTCATACATTGCTTAAGTTTCCTCATTAACATATCAAGTCCCCTTATTATCATGAACCGTTAATTATGCGTAAGCGTGAGTGAGTGGATAGATCTATTGGGGGTGACTCCCCCGTCCGAGTTGGTAGCACCAATGAGTCATACGGACGCACTTCATTTGAATCATATTTGAGTGCCTGGTAATCACTCGGTTGGGGCTATTTCATATCATGTCTAGCTTCGCGGTCATGAGCTTAAGAGCCAATGTAGCATTATTTTGACATCTTGTCACTTCACTTTATACTTGTGGCTATTGTACATATGATTTAATTCATAAACCTATGATTTCTCACCAACATTATTGTTGACCGTTTTAGCAATGTATTTTCAGGTAACTAAGACATATCCTTCATGGTATGCATGGAGTCATTTCATTGAGTAGTGAAGTTGACGCGTCTCACTTTGGATTTTCATGCACTTATGTATTATCGTTTGATTGTACCAAATTTATTTCCGCAAACTTATCAACCTTTTGGGACCTATGTTTTGTAACCCTGAATGTTTTAAATTAATCAAACAATGTATTTTCAAAACGACACTTTAGGTCATTCAATATAACTGTAACTGTGGTGCTAGGACAGTCACACCTCAGGTATTCCATTCCGCTGCAAATCATGAATTTGGGGGTGTGACAACCTTTTTCCCCAAAATCAAATTTACATTTTCATGTCCCTCCAACAGTTATCTAATAGTTATCCAGGTCACATAACCCAGCTTAGGGGTTGTATCGAGATAAGGCACCGCGAAAAAATAAAATAAAAGAAAGTGGTACAATGGATCTGATTAACCGCTGTTATACTTGATCAGCTGTTGTTTATTAGTGAGCATCATGTGTAGCCCTCTTTTGGCTTTAGGACATTATTCGTTAAATATGATGATCACTTTTTCTGCAAAGATTAGGTAGTCTGTAATTATGTCTGGTCTATGAAGTTGCTTGGTACAAATGATATTGGGTGTCTATAGTTTCTAAAGATGTTTATAGCTAAATTAATAATCTTGTTGGATATTTGTAGGTCTCCAGATTGAGTGAATTAAATAAGCTTGCTCGTGAAAGCAATACAGCAACTAAAATCATTGAAGCAGATCGTATACACACTATGTTTCTAGGAATGGTTGATGCCAGGGCTGTACTCATTAAATTGGCTGATAGGCTGCACAATATTATGACACTGGATGCATTACCTTTGTCAAAACAGTACAGGTTTGCAAAGGAAACTATGGAAATATTTGCTCCTCTGGCAAACCGTTTTGGAATTGTTAGTTGGAAGGAGCAGTTGGAAAATCTCTGCTTTAAGTATATTAATCCAAAGCGGTACACAGATCTATCCTCCCAACTTCTCAAGTCATTTAATGAAGCAATGGTCACTTCCGCCACTGAAAAATTGGAAGAAGCTCTTAAGGATGAATCTGTTTGCTATCATGTTCTATATGGTCGGCACAAAAGCTTGTATAGCGTTCATTGCAAAATGTTGAAGTATGTCTCTTTCCCCTAAACTGTAGTCTTTAACTTTGCTGTTCTTTCATATGTTGCAAGCAATAGTGTGGGTTCATAAGTAAAATTGTGCTGAATCGATGCTAATCTTACACTACAATAACAAAAGAAAAGTGGTCGAGTGGGGTCAGTTAACCCCTTTAGAGCCAATTTAGCCCCGTCCCCTGATTTTAATCCTCTATTTGCTATGCTTTGGGATAAGAGTTCCTTATATTGATTAGCATATTAGAATCTTATCCAGAAATTATCTATTCGGAAATATCAGAATTAGATCATCCAGTTGTATACTATATTCAGCTATTAAAATCGATACTCATTTATGTTCTTGACATGGTATATATTGGTGTAGGAAAAAGCTGAGTATGGGTGAAATCCATGATGTTCATGGGCTAAGGCTGATTGTGGAAAATAAAGAAGAATGCTATAAAGTGTTGAAGGTTGTTCATGGGTTATGGCCTGAAGTACCTGGAAAGTTCAAAGACTACATAAATCAGCCCAAGTGTAATGGGTATCGTTCTCTGCACACAACAGGTTAGTTTCTCTACTGCAGATACACTTTTTCTTCGCGACATTGTATTATAACTTTAGCGTTTTGTTATTGCCAAATCTTTTGTTATCGCCAAATCTTTTGTTCACTTTGTTGATTTCAGGAAAAAAAAAAAAAATTCTTTTACTTTCATGAATCAGGGATGCCACGAGCAAAATTTTAAGGAAAAAAAACAAGATGGTTACTTCCCATTCTGCAAATAACTTAAATTACTTTCATGAATAAGAGAAAAGATAAAAAGGTTAGACAAAGAACATGAAGCCCTCGTTGAAACTGCTAGTGTATTAGTTACAACTGTTAGTACTGCTAGTGTATTAGTTACAACTGTTAGTTATAAGTTAGTACTGTTGGTTCCTATAGTTAGTACTTCTTATATGATATGTAATAGTGGTTCAGTTATATACATTCCAGTTTTATTGTATTTGAATTTATTTTGATATATATTTGAACTTGTTTTGATATATATTGATTTTTAAATGTGACTAAAAGATGCATACAGTCACACTTATTAACATGTTTTGTCACTGTTTGCTTAATTCGTTGTGTGACTAAATATTACAAAAGGCCACACAAAAAAAAATTCATGCAGCAATTGGATGATCAATAGTCACAAAAAATATACATTTCTTCACTTTAAACAACAGATGGTCACACTTATTAACATTTTTGGCCACTTTATGCTTAATTGTATGTGACTAAATACCCAAAACAAATATGCTTTGTGTGACTAAATATTACAAAAGGCCACACAAACAAAAAATTAATGTGGCCATTGGATGAACAATAGTCACACAAAATACACATTTCTTCAATTTAAACAACATATGGTCACACTTATTAACATTTTTGGCCACTTTTTTTTTTTTTTTTTTTTTTTTTTTTTTTTTTTTTTTTTTTTTTTTTTTTAAATTATATGTGACTAACTCAAAAAAAACAATACCTATTGTGTGATTTCTTTTCACTATTTGTATCACATTCACTATTTTCACTTTTTCACTTTACACGACACGATTTGGCGAATCGAATTTCAACGATTCCATTCAACCTTCGTTGGGATACGACTCAGGTAATCTGTATTTCTTGCGGATTTCCTCGATACTTATAATATACATATAATTGAGCAAATCAATAGTCTCCTTTCCTCTCAAACGCCTGCAGTGTATTACATATGTTAATACCACGTCCATTATCATATACCTAGAATTTATTTTATGAGATAAAGTAAATAATTCAATGACAAATAAGTTACCTGAAGTACTGGCGCCCACGTGCCCAGTCTTCTTAACTTTATTAGTTCGCAAGTCATCGAGATAAAGAGGACAATTCATCTTCCAGTGACCCATCACCTAGTAGTAAGGGCATCCTTGATCCTTCTTCGGATTATCCTTCTTTGGAGGGTTCTTCTTAGGATGAGGAGGTTGATAAGCCATAACCTTCTTATTCTTATCAGCCTTACCCTTACCCTTACTCTTCTTCTAGTTCGCATTTGGCTTGTTAATTCTACCCTCTTAAATAGCAAGTACCTAGGGTGTAGGAGCCTTGAGTGGTTAACCTTTTTCATAATCAATAAGCAGTGCGTGTAATTCACTCCTTGTCTTCCCCACGCAATGCATATTGAAGTTCCTAACAAAACCACTAAAATTCCTTGTTAAGGGATCTATTGATTAAGTTCACAGCCATATCATTGTCATAGGGTTTGCCAAGTGCTTGTAATTGATCCATGTAACTTTTCATTTTCAATATATGAGCACTCACACGTTCGCCATCACCCTGCTTACAACCATGTAGAGACTCCATCAAATCATAAACTTCTACATTTGCTGGTTTCTCATACAGTTTCTTAAGTTCATCAATCATGTTCATATGGAAGAAATCTTCAAACTGCCTTTGTAAGGCAGGTGTCATCGCCCCCAGCATTAAACAGGCCACATCAACATGCGTCTTATAAACTTCTTTCCAAGTGGATTTTACTGCATCAGTTGCAGTTGGTCCAGTTGGTTCAACAAGACAAGGCGTCTTCAAGATTTCAAGTTGATCAGTTACACTCAAGACAATCCTGAGTGAACGATACCATTCATTGAAATTCTATGTGCCAGTCAAATTTTTCTCGTTCAAAGTAAGCCTTGAACACATAACATAAATTGGTGTTATCAGTTTGAGCCATTTCTACAGATAAAGAAAGTTCAAAACATTAGTATTTTTGATAATACAATTTTTTTAAGAATATAAAAATACCCAAGGAAATCAAATCCATAGAATTTTCTTGAAAACTAGGATCCTACATAAACATAGTTTCATCATATCAGTTGATCTGCTAGTAATGAAAATATAATATGAGGTAACTTGTCTTGGCACAACATTTTTCCAATTCCTAGATTTATGGGATTTACAATCACCCCTTTTGTAATGTAAGTATGTTTGATCCCCATCTTAATGCCTTGAGTCCAAGTTATCACTTCCTACTCAGTTTAACTCGTTTAACTTAAAAACTGCGAACTCATAATTCCATTACATCAGTTGATCTGCTAGCAATGAAATTATGAAATTTACCTCTCCATTGAAATCTAGCCAAGTTCTCACATGACGTAAACTACAACTTCAAGTGTTTTTAATTAGATGGCATTCGACTTAATTTTATAAGGGTATTAATTTTGACGTGTAATCAAAATAATGTATGAAGAAGCATGCATACAACTTCATAACATTGGTTTTACAAAACAATTTTATTTACCAATTCACTAAGAGCAAAATAACAAAGTTTTGATTGAGGTATTGGGTTCACCAATTAAAGAATTACCAACAATTATCGTCCACTACATTATACTTTTGCATAAGCCCTAAAGCTTAGTGTTTCGGATAATCAATTCACCGTTAAGATGACAGTGTACATGTAATGGTTGTTCGGTAAGTCTAATTTGACGCACAAGCAAGCGTGGAAACCCGGTAGGAGCGAATCTCTTAGAAAACCCATTTCCACTTATACCCACCTTATAGTCTGTCAAACTTCGGTCCGCCTAGTTAACCATTACGTACAAAAACATCATTCAATAAAACCTTGTAATTTTGACTTTTAAAACCAAAACAAATTTCGCCCTTTATTTAGCCCATATTATTTTTCTATTCAAAAGTTACCCTTTTTCGTTTATAAACATGTCTCACATAAAAAATAAACAAAAAACAAGTAATACAAATAAAAAATAACACAATTAAATAAACATACACACAACATAACTGATGAGTGTGTAAATACTCATCATTTTTACCTTTTCTGAGCTGCCAAAACATCTGAAAACACTCAATATTGAACCAAAATAGTGAAAATATCCCAGGAAAGTGTTTTACATGTTTCAAATGCAAAAATTTCAAAAACAGATGAAAAACGCACAAAGTTTGCAAAATTGGCAGTTTCAGTCCCTCAACTTTCAAAAGTTGTCAAATCTAGTCCCTGGTTATTCTAAAAACTTGAAAAAGTCACCAAAGGTCCTTTTAAATCAAAAAGTGACATAATTAGTCCTTTGGTGAAAAGTTTCACAAAATGTCAAGTTTAGTCCCTGAACTTTGAAAATTGTCAAAAATGGTCCCTGGGATATTAAAAACTTTGAGAAAAACAAATTTTGTCCTTGCACTAACCTTTTATGGCAGGATTGGTCCTTGGTGGAAAGCTTGGTGAAAATTACACAAATGGTCCCTGAAGTTTGAAAGTTTGGCAATTTTAGTCCCTGGTGGAAATTAAATGGAAAAATCATGCCAGGACCTTATACTATTCATAGTTTGGCAAAATACACCCTTGGGAACACTTTGGAAAATTGCCAAAACTCACCCCTTAACTTTCGGAGAATTGCAAAATTAGTCCTTGTGAATTACCAAAACCTAACCGGACCTAAAATAAATACTACTCTTAAACCCAAGTCCAGTCCATACACCACAAGCCCACCCCCTTCCTAATTTCTTGGCCCATCACAAACAGCCCAACTCCCAAACTAGTAATACGGGGTCAAATGTTTGACCTCAGTCAAACATGGTCAAACGACCATCTCCTACCCAGCTTCCCTCCCCCACAACCCCACTTGGCTATCCCATCACCACCAGTCCACCACCCCATCACATCCATCGCCCAAACCACTACAAAACACCCTCACCTCAGCATTAAATGCACCACCCCCCCCCCCCCCTTGTCTGATATCCAGAGCAAATTGCAAAAAAATAATTTCCCGCCAAAATACGTGGCACTTGATTAGAGAGTCTCAGAGCAATCCAATGGCTACAAAGTGATGGGAAAGGTTCAGAGATATCCAAGGAACCCTAATGTGCTGCTATAAATAGAAGAAGAATGCAAGGAAGCTGTGTGTAGTTCTTTTTAGCAATTTTATTGTCGAATTAAGTTTAGATTTCAAAAATAGTTGTAATTTTCTTAATTAAAGCTTTGTAGTAGCTGTTTAGTTGTACTCTTAAACTTTTGAAGTTATAAAATTATAAGTTTCAGTTCTGATTCATGTTTGTGCAATTTATTTAATTTTCCAAAAATCTCAATGAACTAAATTGTATCTTGAAGCAAGAACCATGGGCTGAATTAGGATCACTTAAGTTCCATCAAGCTTATTGATGCTTTTTAGAGACCCTAAAACTCAGCAATGATAGAAAACATCAAAAATATAAAAAAAAGTCAACATTGGTCAACTGTGTTTGCTTTTGTAGTGTTTTCAGGTTTTGAGAAGAGTTGAAGAGCAAGATTGGAGTTGAAGTTGGCCTATCTAAAGATAGGCTTCATTGGAAAACCTCTTGTGCATGCTAGCGGTGTCTTGTAAGAAATTGCTCATTTACTTTTTCCTCTAAAAGTTTAGTTTCTAATTGCCTGCTTGAATTTGATATTTTGTGTTGGTTTGTGTTTATTTCTGTTTAACTCTGATCATTAGAATAGTTGTAGTTCTTATAATCTAGTTTAAATTGCTTTAAGTAATTTTTCCAAAATTTGGTATTTCAAGTGAAATCTGTAAATTTGAGTTCTTGTGGTTAGAACTTGTGTTTTTGTGATCAAACCTGTTCTTGGTAGTGTATGTGTGTAATCTGAACCAAGTTTATGGATTAAAACATTGGGTTGCTTTGAAAAGCCATTGAATCAGTTGCAATAAGGGGCGTTTGGATTTGCAAGCTTGGGTGTGTTGTTGTTTATCTCAGAGGGCAACAATAGTTTAGACATCATACTATAAGTCTCATTTGGTAGTTTCAAGCATAAAATCAGTTAGTGTTTTGGTTAAAAGTCAAAATCATAAAAAATTTTCTCTCACAGTTAACTGTGAGAGCTTTGGGTACTCAGATCCATCAAAGTAGTTACATATGTTGTTAATATAGAGTAATCTAGCTTAAATATATCTCATAACATCATAATTAATCAGTAGGAGTCAGTAGAAATTCAAATAAGTCAAATCTTGTATTTTCCTCAAAAAGTCAAATTGCACCTTTCAGATTTTTGCAAAAGTTACAAGAATTAAACTGAATTTTGTGTTTGGATTGAGAATCTGAAATTTGTTGTAGTTAAACTTTACCACCTCAACTTCATTTTCCCAGGGTTTCTTAAATTTTGTGAATTTTCCTTGTGGACTAAATTACCTTTGGAAGTGAACTGCAGGGCAAGCCATTGCCCTGTGCACAGCTGACTATCTCACCACCACCACTTTGGTGGCTGTTGTAGACCAACCCAGTGGGCCCCAGTGGTTCAATTTGGTTTTTCCTAACCCCCTACTACCAGGGAACAAGGCTTGACCATTTGTTTGACGTAGATCCTAGTGGACCCCACCTGGATTTGTTGCAAAAGTCTGTCCCAATCTATGTTCAAACTTAGTTGCAAAAGTGCTTATTTGGTTCTTATTAGCTTATTTGTGATCAATTCTTGTTGTTTTTAGCTTATTCAAGTTTGTTTAGCTTATTTGTATCAAGTTTTGACATTGTGGACCCCACCTACACTCATTTGAGCTCATTTGTCCATTCAGTCAAAAAAAGTCAAACTGTTTTGGTTTAGGGGGTGCATACTGCTTATTTATAAGCTATTTCAAGAGTGTTTTCACAAAAGTTTTCTATTTTCAGTAGTTAAGTAAGTTTGTAAAAGAAAAACCAAGAAAATCCAAATTTAAATTAAGTGATAGTTTCTATTTAATTCAATTTATCTTTTAATTTTCATTTTTAGATTTTTATTAAGCACTTTGTATTTTTATATTTTTATTAATTACCTTTTATATTAAAGTAATTTCAGTAATTTTTCTAGATTTTTATTTTGTCATTTAGTAATTATTAGATTTAATATTAGTTTTCTTAATTATTAATTAATATTAAGTATTAAATAGCATATTTAGATTTTATAAAGCAAAACCTAGTTTTTATATTTTTTATAGCTCTTATATAATATGTTAGACTTTTAGAAAATATATTTTTAATTTCTACTATTCATTTTCCATTTTTCTTATTTTAATTATTTAAATTAGATTTAAAGTAATTAAAAGGTAAATAATTAGTAGAATAACCTTAAACATAATTTTTAGAAGTTTTTATAATTTTGTAGGATTCCTGTGATGGTTAAATAATTTTATAAATTTTCTCATAATTTTCTAAGTTAATTTAGTATTAATTGTAATTTAAAGTAGTTTAATTAGTATAATTAAGTTAAATAGTTTTTAATTAATAAAAAATCTATAAAAAGACAAAAATATTAATTTTTATTTTTTATACTTTCTTCAAGTTCTAATTTAAGTTTAGAAATTATTTTTGCAAGTTTTTAGGTTAATTTGTAACATTTGTCATTTTTAAGTTAATATAAATTAGATATTTAATTACTTTAATTAATTAAATAATATTTAAATAGTAAAGTAATCACTTTCATAATTTCATTTTCAATTTCAATTTTCTTTTAATTTTAAGTTTTCAAAAGTTTCAAAAGCACCCCCTGTAGTTTGTTAATTACCAAACCTCACTTTTCCAGTCTGATTGCGTGAATCTTAATTGTGAATTTGTGCATATTCTTGTATATCTGATTTTTGTGAATATTATATCTGTGTACAAATACCAAAATAACAGTAGCAAAATCAATCCACATCATCTGGGCTACTGTCCTCAGTGCCACTCACTCATAAACAATTTCAAATAACACCATTTCAATCTCGTTGGGACTTTAACGACCCGGGGACACACTATACTATCCACGGAGTATTGGAACGAGGCTGTCTTTGACTTGTTGACCTTGGTCAATAATATCTGACGGTTTAGCCCCAATCAATAACAATTAAATATATATAAAACATGTAGCCACATGCAAATTTGATTAAATAATCCTATTAAAAATCAATTCTAGGTGTATAATGTATTTATTCAATTGGGGCTCTCTCTTCAAAGGAAGTAGAACCACATACATCGACGAATCGATTGCGTAAGCCAAAATTAAATAAACACCACATAGCACGTAATTGATTACTTAATATTTGAGTCTTCCCCAATTCGATATCTATTAATACATTTACATGTTTAAGATATAACTTAACAATTTAAATCATATATCCAATTTAAACAATTTAAATTACAAAACAATAAAATCCATGCAAACATGCACTTTTCCATTGATTAAACTTAAAAATTAACATATTGCACCAAGTTGTTTACTAAAACGCATAAACAATTACATGTCAATCTTAGGGTTTCTAATCATATTAAAAATCAAAACCAAAACCAAAACCCTAAAACTATTTAGGTAAATCAACCCAAACAAAAAAATTAGGGTTTGGATTATTCTAAACCCTAAAATCGACAAAACATGCGTAACAAATCAAGATTCAATTTTTATGCATTTCCTACACATTATAACGGCTCGTGATGCCACTGTTGGAATTATATAACATGACATGCATAAATATAAACAATAAACATCAAGTAAACAAATGCGGAAGCGTTATAACAAGATCATATAACATGTAATTAATTAACCAATAATAAATAGTAAACGTACCGTTGTGATTCTAGCCCGAACAAGAATCAACTAAAGCAGATCTTCAACTTATGAACCCTAACTAGGGTTTATGTGGATTATACGAATAACCCCTTACCTTTTTGTTATTCAATCGAAGATATAACCATGGTTATATCACGTTCTTGTACACATGTACTAATTCAAGTAAAATATTATGCAAGTAATAAACTCAAAACACTTTTTAGCTTCAAAAATAATTCGAATACCTAAAGGTTTAGGGTGGATCGATTTGCTTTGCAAGAGAAAATAAGGAGTGAAAACTTTTAGGTGATGTGTACAAGTTATGAGAAAACAATAACCTTGAGTTTGTTTATATAGGTGATGTAACTTGGAGTCCAAGCCACATATAATACTTTACTTTTCTTCGTCTAATGGTCGTTAGTCACTTTCAGTTAAATACTAACGGTCGTTAGGTGTTTTAGTGTTTTAATAATTATTCTTAACATTTATAATAATTTTTATTCATTTACTCTTCATACGTAAAGAGTGCAATCCCATGATCTCGAGTTCGATCCTAACACATGTCTATTATTTTATATCTATAAAACTAACAGGAGAAACCCTGGTTAGATCCACACATGCAGGTTTCTCTCAAACCCATCCTAACATCAAAACGTCTTTCGGTCTGAGCATGGATCTTCTATCCAGTCAGTTAAAAAGTTCATAGGTGCTTCTTTGTTGGCAGAGATCCCATCACGCTTACAAATGTCAAAAAGGACATCTTAACCATATCGTGTATGTACTTGAAGCTCAGGAGCTCTTTGCATTGAACTGCATGTTCCCCAAAGGAAGCCAAACATGCCTTGCGACAAACTACACATATCTCATCAACCGGAAAATAAAGGTACCATAAAGCGATACTTAAGGATAGTACGATATTCCACTGATATCATATGTGGCCTAGCCCATCTATTGGGATAGCTAGTAGAAAACCCTGGGCATGTGGAGCCTGTAGACACTAAAAAACTATTTTTTGTCTTATAGTCATGTTAAAGTCTAAATTTCATAAGCCTAAAATTTCTAGTTTATTTTGAGACTTATATTATAATAATCTTATATGTGGACTTATATAAGGCTATAAGATATAGTTTTATAACAACGGCTTGTTGTTTACTGCATCCATTATTTTGATCTTTTTAATCAATCTTCAAATACTTACGACTTTTTTATTTATATTATAATAAAATAACTAAATAAGGTGGAATTGTTAATACGAAGGATGGAAGAAATTGGGGTTACGTAAGAATATTTCAATGGCGTCGTAGACACAAAATGAATCACTTGATTAGTTAGTTTTGAATACATTTGACTTGTTAAAGTCAAAGTTGGCAGGTGACATTATACTGTATATGTGAATGCGAGTAAGCTGCATTCTTTATTTTGGTTTTGTCTTGGATTTTTATTTATTTTTCAACTAAACAAACAGGACCCATGGGTGTTAGGCTAGTCGTTATGGGTGACCCAACCTTCAGTTGTCCCCATTAGAGGACGTGTCTCCCACTAAAAAAGTACCCAAGCACGACGCGGCCCCCAACCCATTTTGCTCCATTTGATTGCCCAGGCGACCGAACTTTGTATTTGGTTTGTGAGTTTAACAAGTCATATTCAATCCCTAATTAGATTTGCTTACGTTGTTCTTCTACTAGTACAAAGATTGCAGATGAGAAGATTCATGAAGCTTTGAAGATTAATGAAGTTAGAAGACTATGAAGACATTCTCAAAGCTGCTGCATTTATGTTGTATTTATATTTTACTTGTAGGGAACGATGTAAACAATTCCCATATGACATCACTTGGGGAAAGATTGTTAGCCTCAAAAGTGAAGTCATTTACGGGATTTGTGTTAGATACATATATCTATTTTATCTATTTTAACTAATAAAATAAGGTTTTGCACAAGTTCCCTAAAGCACGAGCATTAATTAGAAGAAAATGTACAACACCTTTAATGCATCTCAAAAGAGGAGAAACAAAAAAAAGTCAACTAATACATTTTAACTCTCAAAACTTCGGTCAAACCTCCTCTTTGAGTTATTATTGGAACGTTATTAATCATAATTCAATCTTTTAACAGAAAAACTTTGAGGATCGTCACTTTGATTGATACATTTAATGGAGACACGCTCCTAAATCAATTTTCAGTTTCATATCAACAATTCAAAAACCCATGACTTCTCATGGAAGGATAGTGATGAGTGCTCAAATACTCATCATTTTTGATCAAATCTGAACTGCAAAACATACAAAAACATTAAAAAAGTCATCAAAATACTGAAATTATCCCAGGGATTGTGTTTTATATGTTTTAAATGCAAAATAAGCAAAACAAATGAAAAATGATCAAAGTTTGCAATATTGGCAGAAAAGTCAACCCAAGCCTTTTGAAAGTCAAATATTACAAAACATAACATTTGGGTCATAAGTTTCAAAAGTTGACATGTTTGGTCCCTAAGATTTCAAATCTGGCAAAAATGATCCCTGGGAATTTTGAAAAGTGGAAAATGCAAAAATTGGTTCTTGGATTGATATGTGGCAAAATTGGTCCTTGGGAAGTCATTGGGAGCACAACTTAGCAACAGGAAGCCATGTGGGGGAGTGTATGATTTTTATTAGTATCGTATTATAAGTAGTAAGCTTTGTAAGCCTCAAAAGGCATGTAGAAAAGTTAATTTAGTTTTTTTTTCTATTGTTTATGTACCCTCGTAACCTGTTTTCAGTGAATGAAATTTAAGTTTTAAGCTCGTTTTCAAATTTCAAGTTCCTTTTAAGAATTTCAAGTTGTTGTGTAAGCTTCATTAATTATTTGCAAGTGTTTGTATGATCTGATAATCCAACACAGAGAGTTTATAAAAGCTCTTTGAGCATTTATATCAAACAAGAACCACATTTTGCAAAATTGCTTCAAATTATAAGAAAAATCAAAATAAAATAAAAATTCATGGTAAAAGGTTGAAGAAGAAGGAAGCAGTAGCAGGGGATAAAGAATTGGGTTTAGAGCTCAAGGGAGCATTAGGCTTGTTCATTGGTTCACTATTCCACAGTTCATAAGCTTGGAAGGCTTTGTAAGCTTCCCACTTTTCCATTTTTATCATTTTAGTATTGCAGTATTTCTTGTTGCTTTTCTGTTTCAATTTAGCCTTTAATTTGTTAAGTAAATCAGTAGTGAGCAGTAGGTTTTAGTTTACAATCATTAGAATCTAGTTTAATAGCAATTTTAGTTTAAAAGGGGTGTTTGGATTTGTCCATTCTGTTGGTTTGTTGTTATTTATTGATGATAATTTTTGTTGGTACTAAGTCCTTAGACCTTTTCTAGTCCAATGCAACTGATTTCTTGGTCACTTTCACAGCCAAAGTCAAAATCATCAAAAAATTCCCCCTCACAGTTTACTGTGTGGGATTATGAATCCACAAACCCTCAATTTAGCTTTTAAGTAGTTGCTCCAACTTAATATGGCCTTATCATAGCTTATTGTAACCTTTTCAGTAGTTTAGAAGCAATCAAACTTCAAGAAAGTCAATATTAGTGCATAATCTCAAAAAGTCAAATTGTCCCTTTGTCAGAATATCAAAAATGGCAAGAATTATTATGATTTTTGTGTTAGCTTCTAGGACTTGATCTTTTCAGAAATAGTAGAACCTCAGCTGAACTTTAGAATCCCATTGATTTCTTAATTTTGTGATTTTTCTGGTGGCTTGTGCACAAGCTCAAAGTGGGCTGCAGGGGAAGTTACTCCCCTGTGCACTGATTGCATTTTTACCCACCCAGTGGGACCCATACCCTAATTGTTGGCTTATTTGAAAACCCATAAGCTAGGCACTTAGGCTTTGAGCTTATTTTATGGATTAGAGATGTTTAGCTAGGGCTGCAAGTGCTTTAAAGTTTGACCACTTCCTGACCAAAACTGATCACTCAGTTTTTGTACCAATAGTCCAACCCCCTCCTGACCTCAATTATGGGACCTAGATGGTGAAACCTAGCTTTTTAGACAGCCAATAAGCTCAGCTTATTGGCTCAACTTTTTGTTTGGACTTCCAAGGTCCATAGTGGACCCCACAGGCCCTCAAAGGTGACCCTTTGGACCTGTTTTGACTGTTTGGTAATTGGGATTGCTTATTGCTATTTTGTGCTTATTTCTTGTAGTTGCCTGTGTCATCTTGCTTGTTTTAAGTTGTAATTCATCTGTTTGTGGTATATTTGTGCTTAGGTCATCATTTGGTAGCTTTTCATTTCAATCAAACTCCTAATAAGCTAAAAAGCTCAACTGTCAAATTAATAAGCTCACCATACTTCTTATTTTTTATCTCCAAGCAATTCACTTTCACAAAAGATGTTCAAAAACAATCAATAAGCAGTTGTGAAACAGAAAAGTCCCAAAAAGCCCAACTTATTGGAAGTGATAGCTTCTATTTAAGCCAATTGGCTTATTACATCAGCTTATTTACAATCTATTCTCATTTTTAAATTTTTCTTAGGCTTCTGATAGTTAAAAATAATTTTAGTAATTTTCTCAGATTTTTCTTGCATCATTTGGTATTTTTCTTAATTTAATTTAGTTTTTAATAATTAATAAATAGTTAATAATTAATAATAATTAATTAAAAAGTCTTAAAAATATATTTTCAGTTCTAAAATTAGTTTTATATTATTTTAGATTTTTCTAAGTTTAAATTTTATTTTTCTAGGTTAATTTCATAATTATTTGTATTTTAGGTTAATTTAATTAATTAAAAGTAAATAGGAAATTAGTATTTAATTAATAGTAATTATATAATTAGTGTAAAAATTAATTTTAATTTTCCAAAAATTTTCTTTAATCATTAGGTTTGTAAAAATGTCATTTTTATAGCCATAGCCTTTTTAGTTAATCAATTTCATTTTTTATTACTTACGTTAGTACACGTTTATAATTAAAACGTATGTTTTTAGGTTTTAGCTCGTTTCCTCTTAATCTTAATTCACGTAATCAATCATATAGCTTTCTTAAGCTATTTTGTTTAATAATTCTCATCAAAACCCTTTCCTGTGAAATTCACCCGATCACAAAGCACGCTAAGGCACAATTCACACCTCGTCGGGACTTAACGACCTGGTGATACCCTATATTACCCGGAGATTGACTCTAGGCTATTTGACTTTGTTGACCATTCCTTGGTCAATATAAGTTGACTGTTTAGGGCCAAATCAAAATTTGGCGTCGCTGCTGGGGAGGTGTGCGCGTATCTTCAGCGTCTTTTGATATTAGTGTTATTTCGCCATCGTCAATGTAAAAATCCACCACTTTTGTAAATTTTCAAATCAAAACACAAAAAAAGTCATTAACACTTTTCCTAAAGTGTTGACAACACCAAAAAAATAAAAAAAACAACAAAACAGATCGTAACGTTTTCTGAATCGGGTTTCTTTTAAGGTGATTCTTATAGAAATACGATTTTAGATTACGGGACGACACCAAAAATATTGTCCAAAAGTTTTTTTACATATACACAAAAAACCCAAAAACATCCGTCTTTTTCTTGTGAATAATAATAATACATAAAAACAAACCGTCGTAAACCAAGACAGAACATCTACGAACTGGGGGTGTGAACATAATAGGTTCCCAAACAAAAGATAAAAACTTGCCATTGTACCCTTGTGAGTGTTGTACCTTTTCTAAAGAAGCCATTTACTTGCGGTTATTGGTTTAAGTGCACTGTTGACTTGCTTCGATCTTGTTTTATTGAAATTTTGTGTTAGTGCATGCGCACTTGTTCACAATTGAAACGAAATCGTCAGCTAAGAAACGTAACTGAGTTACATCCTATTGTTGAGGATCCAGTTCCGAAAATGGACGGAAACGACAACCGAGAACCACCCAAGGATGATCCAGCTCCTGATCTTCGAACGATGGAGGAGTTGTGTCAGCCCACAATGCAAGGAAGGGGAGGACCCATTGCTCCCCTCAATATTGCAGCCACTGATTTTGGACTTAAGCATCATATGATACAACAAGTCCAGAATTCATGCCAATTCCACGGTCTGCCTGGTGACGATGCAAACAAACATCTTGATAAATACCTTACCGCCACCCAAAGCATGAAACAAAACGGTGTCACCGATGATGCCCTTCGTCTTTATCTCTTCCCCTATTCTCTGACTCATCATGCCACTGCATGGTTTGATCGACTTCCAAAAAATTCGATTCATACTTTTGATGAGATGGTCACTAAATTCTTAGCCAAATACTTTCCACCATCCATGGTTACCAAGTTGCGTAATGACATTAGCAACTTTCGTCAGCTTCCCAGCGAGTCTTTATTCGAAGCTTGGGAACTCTATAAGCTTGCGTAATAACGTTTTTACCAATAACAATTTTTTTTTATTTTTTTATGCTATGTTACTTAAAATCACTACGATATTCATGATCCCTTTTTGCTTAGAACGATGCTCACACATGTTCCACTATAGTCTAAAATCGCGAGAATAATAAACTTTTACCATTTACAAACTTACGTAACATATTTTAGCAAAACACATTCGACAACCCCCGGACTCACGTAAACATTTCACTAAATATTAACTAAACTTTCACTAATCACAAATTTAATTTTTACTAATCCTAACTTACAACTAACCGGACCCATAATTATATCCTAAGCCCAACTAAAAGTTTCGGCCTGTTACTATTCACAGCCCACAACATTTGAGCCCAAAACCCTTCCATTAATTTTACTAACACTCGACTAGCACAAGCCAGAAACACGTCTCGTACTCCTTATTCTTACACACGACAAATAAGTATTTTTACACACCCTCGTTCCTCACCTAGTCCACTTTGAGGATGTCAAGTTTCAACTCCCCTTGTCGAGTCTTCCTATGTTTTTACGAGGCAAAGTAAGTCGTCCAAAAACAAACCCACTCGATTTTTAACTAATCCAAAACTAAACCATTTTAAGTCCCGTTTGATTCTATTAAGTCCTAAAACCATTTCTAAACTAAATCTCATGTTTAAATATTAAATTCTATCAACCATCACCGAGCCTAGCCAAAAGTCCCAAATCGTTACAAAAGAAAAAGGATAGTCGGCATGTATTTTAAAAACAAAAGTGTACTCCCCCATTTCATGCACACACACATTTTATATTTTATGATCTAGGCAAAGTACTAGCTCATTTTTAAAAGAAAACTACAAAGTACAAACCATTTTTAAAATTGAAACCACACGTTTCTTTTGAATTTGATAGGATGTCGACAAGATGAAAACAAACGAGAATATACATGTTGCGTCTTACAATTTCAAGACTTTTGGTAACACGTAAACATCACATCTCATAAATTATAGTCACTAGGATACTCCAAATTTCATATATATATCACCTTGCATGCATGTACTCGTTTCTACAATCATCCAAATCAACTTCAAAAATATACTAAGTCCTAGTGTTAGTTTCTACTTCAAAACGCTTTGGCAAAAGAACAAGCTTTTCAAATCGGGTCTAGAAGAAACCAATCCTTGTTTGTGAACCTTGGTCAAGTCGACAATCAAGTTCCACTCTCGTACTCTCTTCTTCTCGACTCTACGTCTCGTTTTACCCCACCATTTTGGTGTAGTAAGTCTCACACAACTTTTTCCATTTTTACTTAAAACGTATTCCTTTATTTTTAACGTGTAAATCACAAACACTTGCACTTTATTACTCGAAATCTATATAAACAACATGTATGTATTTTCATCACACCTATATATTTACTACGCTACTAATCAAGATACATAAAGTTTTAAATATAAAACTCACGTATAAACAATTTTTGAAACACGTTTGTAAGTAACTTTGAACCATGCAAAACTCTTAAAAATTATCTAAGTCTTTTTTTTACTGTAAAACTCGTTCCAGGCAAGCCTAAAAACGAACGTATATCTTTAAATCCAACGTAACGAGCCTACCATTTTATTTCATAATCTATTAAACCCCCTGACAAACTATCATTTTCGTATAGAACATTTGTAATAATACTTACGTCTTGATATAGTAAATAACGCTAAGTGAATCGACTTGAAACTATTTTTGGAAAACAAATGAATATAGATTGGGCTTATGGCCCAATCCTTTGAAAATAAGCCAACGAGATAAGCAGTCCTAATAAGCAGTCTTGGAACATTTTTAACATAGAAAAATAAGCCCAAAATCAAGCCCAAAACTTTCGTAAGCCCAAGAGATTTAAAACACTTAACGGGCCTTGGTTTACTCGTTTAAAAGCCCAATAAGCTCTAAATAAACACTTTGTGAAAATAAGCAGTTTTGAAAAGTTAAATAAGCTGTTTTTAGCTTAATAAAGAAATAAAAATGCTAAGTTTCGAATTTGGTGAATTTTGGACTAAATTTGCAAAAAGTATAACTTTCGGGTTAAAAGTGTCACTTTTATAAACTTTAGGTAAAAACTGTCATTTTACAAACTTGAGGATGAAAAACTAATTTTATAAACTTTTGGATGAAGAGTGTAAAAATTATAAAGTGTTGGACGTAAAACGTAAATATATTTAACTTTGGACTAACGGTGTAACGCTAACGCCGTTAGGGAAAAAAGTGTAAAATTTGGAAACGACAAGGGCCGTATAATATAATTAACATTTTCATCTTTACTTTCCATTTTACGATTTCACATTCACGACGTTACATTTTATTCAAACTATTATTTTTATTATTATTCTTTACGTTATATATATATATATATATATATATATATATATATATATATATATATATATATATATATATATATATATATATATATATATATATATATAACTTAACTAAACATACGATATTTTATCAAACCACAAGTTTTACTATCGTTAAATCAACAACTCACATATTCAAAAACTACTCGCGATTAAACCATTAAGACTATCAAACACTAAAACTTGCCATATATTATCTAGGTCGTGTGTGGAGCCGTTCCCTTATTGCAAACTGAGTATCGATATTTTTACCACTATACCACTAAGGTGAGTTCATAGCCTCGCCTTTACCTATTTAAATGTTTTTATAAACCTCGCGAGGGGGGATACATGCTAGTTTTTACAAACTGAACACAAGTATTTTCTTTTGGTATGCTATACCTGATATCGTTATTGCTTAACTACCTTATTGGCAAAAGTCCCTCATATCATGAGCCTTAGTCACTCGTAGGGTGAACGTAAATAATTGTGGATAGATCTATTAGGGATTGACAATCCCCGTTTGGGCGTTCGAGAAAACTACCAAACGCACTTTATTTGAAATCTAATAGGTTACTGGCAAGAACCTATCCTGAGGGCCTTGTTACTATAATCCATCATTTATGATGAGATCTGTTAATCGGATGAGTGTCATGAGCTCAATGCAATAACAACTGTTTTTAACTTATAATTGTATGACGGTGCAATTATCACTTATAACTTGTGTTCAACTATTAAACTTAAACCTATGAATATCACTCAACTTTTGTTGATTTTTAGCATGTTTATCTCAGGTCTATAACGAGCAAGGATGGGACGGAGGAGTACGAAATTTTCACAAAGGCTATAAATTTTTATTATTATTTGAAAACCTATTTAACAAATTTTGAAACCACTGGGACCTCATTTTTGAAAACTCTGATATTTATAAAAATTCGAATGATAATTGTTTTAGAATTACTAAATTAAAAATCATTTTCTACTGAAAAACTATGAGCTGTGAAGTAACACCCAATCTTTCTTCCGCTGCAAATATTTTAAAATTGGGGGTGTTACATATACGCTGCTCAAGGTTCCTATAATTCGGGGGGTATTGGCTACCAACCGCAAGGGGACTGCAATCTTCTAATCTATCATTCTAACAATTTCCTTGGACCTCCCGGCTTCAATCAAAACCCTAATGTCCAAAACCGTAACCAGAACCAAAATTAGAATCGAATGAATCAAGGTTACCAAAATCATGGGAATGTCAATCAGAATCAAAACCAAGGTTTCCATCATAATCAAAACCAAGGTTTCCAAAATCAAGGAAACTATAATCGAAACCAAGGTCAAAACAACTTTCAAGGAAACAATTCTCATGGACATGGCAACCAACATCAAGGAAATTTTCAAAACCACGGTTCTCATCAAAACAACCGGGGCTAAAATTTTCCAAATCAAAATCAAGCCATCACTCCAACTACTCAAAATTTCCCTAACCAAGCTCCTCCTAACCAAACACAAGCAATTGTTCCAACTGGCCCATCATCTGATGAGCTATTGAAACAATTCATGAAATCTCAGGAGGAAATGAACAGGGTGATGATGACTCAGATTGCTGACCTTAAGAAGTCTTTAAATGATCGACACTCGGGCTCGGGTACATTACCTAGCAGCACGATCGCTAATCCGAGGGGCGATGTTAAAGCGATCACAACGAGAAGTGGGGCTTCATATAGTGAACCCGCGATTCCTACTACATCTTCTTCCCCTCCTCCAAAGGTAGTGGAACGTGAACCTGAGGTGACATCGGACAAGGTGCAATCTCCTAGCCCACAAAGTACCGCACACGTCCATCCTCAGGTTATTCCAAAATCCAAACCTGGAGTTGTCTTTGATCTACCAGAAACTCCAATTGAAAACCCTAAATCCAAAACGTCAATACCGTACCCATCACGACTTAATGAACAAAAGCTCCGTGAAAAGGCTAGTCACCAAATGGACAAGTTCTATCATATCTTTCAAGATCTTCATTTTGACATAAACCTCGCGGATGCTATCATTCTGATGCCCAAATTTGCATCGATGATCAAGAACTTGTTAAGCAACAAGGAAAAACTGTACGAAATGGCAAAAACTCCATTGAATGAGAACTGCTCAGCAGTTATCTTAAAGAAGCTTCCCGAGAAGCTTGGAGATCCCGGAAAATTTCTAATTCCATGTGTTTTTCCGAGAATGGTTGAATGCTTCGCCTTGGCCGATCTTGGTGCTAGCATCAACCTGATGCCTCATTCAGTGTAGAAGAAACTTTCTCTTCCCGAACTTACTCCTACGTGCATGACTCTTGAGCTTGCCGATCATTTGATCTCTCGTCCACTCGGCATTGCTGAAGACATGTTTGTAAAAGTAGGAAAGTTTCATTTCCCTGCTGACTTCGTTGTTGTTGAGTTCGATGCTGATCCAAGAGTTCTTCTCATTCTTGGAAGAGGATTCTTGAGAACGGGCCGCACTTTAATTGATGTGTTCGAAGAGGAAATAACTCTTCGTGTTGGTAATGAAGCGGTAGTTTTTAACCTCGATCAAACTTCAAGGTACTCCTCAAATTATGACTCCGAATCAGTTAACCAAATAGATGTCAATGACGTTGCTTCTGAGGAGTACTCTCAAGAACTTCTTGGTTATCTTCCGAGTGGCAGTCCCACTCCATCTTCTGAGCCTATTGTAGCTGACTCTTCCCCTTCTCTCACTCCTTTTGAGAGAAGTGACTTTCTTTTGGAAGAAGTTGAGGCTTTTCTTGCCCAAGATAGTTCAATTTCGCATGAAATTGATGAAAACTATCTTGATCCTGTGGGGGACATTCTTTTGCTAGAAAAATTGTTAAATGAAGACCCGTCTCCCCCTCTTCCCACAAAAGAGCTTCATAAAGAGGAAATCAAATATGTTGAAAAAACTGATGATTTTCCTGAGGTTGAGCTCAAGAATTACCACCTCATCTTGAGTACGCATTTTTGGAGGGTGATGATAAATTACCCGTCATAATTGCTAAAGATTTAAGTGTTGAGGAAAAGGCTGCTCTAATAAAGGTTTTGAAGTCACACAAGCAAGCAATTGCTTGGAGACTCTCCGACATCAAGGGCATTGACCCCGAATTTTGTACTCACAAAATTTTGATGGAGGATGAATTCAAACCAGTAGTCCAACAACAAAGAAGGGTGAATCCAAAAATTCATGAGGTCATCAAACAAGAAGTTTTAAAACTTCTTGATGCCGGATTGATTTACCCTATCTCAGACAGTCCTTGGGTCAGCCCAATACATTGTGTTCCAAAAAAGGGTGGCATTACTGTTGTCACTAACAAAGAGAACGAGTTGATTCCAACTCGATTGGTTACGGGTTGGCGTGTCTGCATTGACTATCACAAGTTAAATGACGCCACCCGCAAAGACCATTTTCCTCTGCCCTTTATGGATCAGATGCTCGAGAGATTAGCGGGGTATGAGTACTATTGCTTCCTCGATGGTTTCTCGGGTTACTTTCAGATTCCCATTGATCTGCAAGATCAAGAAATGACCACTTTCACATGCCCCTATGGAACTTTTGCTTATAAACGTATGCCATTTGGTTTATGTAACGCTCCAGGCACGTTTCAAAGATGTATGATGGCCATATTTTCCGACATGATCGGAAAAACTATGGAGGTCTTTATGGATGATTTTTCGGTCATTGGGGAATCATTTCAATCATGTCTCTCCCATTTAGACAACATGCTCAAACGTTGTGAAGACACAAAGTTATGTCTAAATTGGGAGAAGAGTCACTTTATGGTTAAAGTGGGCATTGTCTTCGGCCATAAAATTTCAAAGAACGGGATTGAGGTTGACAGAGCCAAAGTGGATGTCATCGCAAAATTACCTCATCCCACTTCCGTCAAAGGTGTGAGGAGCTTTTTGGGTCATGTCGGTTTCTATCGTAGGTTTATTCAAGATTTTTCTAAAATCGCCCGGCCTATGACCCATCTCCTCGAGAAGGATGCTCCTTTTATCTTCTCCCCTGAGTGCATCGAAGCTTTTGAAACATTAAAGAAAAAGCTTACTGAGGCACCGATTCTTGTTGCCCCCGATTGGGACTTGCCCTTTGAACTCATGTGTGATGCGAGTGATTATGCAATAGGGGCAGTCTTGGGGCAACACAAATCTAAACATTTCCAGCCGATACACTATGCGAGCAAAACAATGACCGAGGCTCAAAGTCATTACACCACCACTGAAAAAGAATTATTAGCTGTGGTGTATGCCTTTGAAAAATTCCGGCCATACTTGATATTGACCAAGTGCATAGTGTATTCGGATCACTCGGCTTTGAAGTACCTCTTTGCAAAACAAGATGCAAAGCCGAGACTACTCTGTTGGGTTCTCCTCCTACAAGAATTTGATATCATAGTTCGTGATAAAAAAGGAGCTGAGAACCTAGCCGCTGATCATCTCTCCCGTCTGGAAAACCCCCATCAAGATGTCTCAGAAAAAAAGGAAATAAATGAAACCTTCCCTCTCGAGACACTCAATGCGGTTACCTTTCGTGGAGATTCGACTACCCCATGGTTTGCCCATTTTGCAAATTACCCTGCGGGTAACTTTGTTGTGAAGGGGATGTCGTCCCAACAGAAAAATAAATTCATCAAAGATGTAAAACATTACTTCTAGGATGACCCCTTCTTGTTCAAAATTTGCGCGGATCAAGTCATCCGGCGGTGTGTGTATGGTCAGGAAGCCGCTGAAATTTTAAAGGTTTGCCATGCTGGTCCCACGGGGGGCCACCACAATCCAAACTACACCGCCAAAAAGGTGTTTGATTCTGGCTTTTATTGGCCCACAATCTATAAGGATGCCCAAGAATTGGTCAAGTCCTGTGACGCTTGTCAACGTCACGGGAATATTTCACAAAAGAACGAAATGCCTCAGAATGTAATTCAAGTTTGTGAAATCTTTGACGTATGGGGCATAGACTTTATGGGTCCATTTCCGTCTTCTCATGGTAACAAGTATATACTCGTGGCTGTTGACTATTTGTCAAAATAGGTGGAAGCGAAAGCTTTACCCACAAATGATGCCCGAGTAGTAGTGAAATTTTTGAAAGCTCTTTTTGCCCGATTTGGAACTCCACGTGCTATTATTAGTGAACGTGGTACGCATTTCTGTAATTACAAATTCGATAAAGTCATGCAAAAGTATGGTGTAACTCACCGTCTTTCTACTACGTACCACCCTCAAACAAGTGGACAAGTTGAAGTTTCCAATCGGGGCATTAAAAGAATTCTGGAAAGAACCGTTGGTGAAAATCGTGCATCGTGGTTGGATAAATTAGACGATACACTCTGGGCTTTCCGTACGGCTTACAAAACACCCATCGGGTGTACGCCTTACAAGCTTGTGTACGGGAAAGCATGCCATCTACCGATCGAGCTTGAGCACAAAGCCTATTGGGCTCTCAAGCATGCAAATTTTGACCTCAAAACTGCGGGTGATCATCGGAAAGTTCAACTGAATGAATTAAATGAACTTCGTGATCAAGCTTACGAGAACTATTTGATCTATAAGGAAAAGACAAAGAAGATTCATGACTCCAAAATCAAGAACCACGTTTTTAATGTTGGTGATCGAGTCCTTCTTTTCAACTCTAGACTTAAGATCTTCTCGGGAAAGCTAAAGACCCGCTGGACTGGTCCGTTCACTATCGCAAAGGTTTATCCTTATGGCACCATGGTCCGAATATCAAAGTGAATGGACATCGATAGAAACATTACTTTGGAGAGGACATACCATCAATGGTTGTCCCGGATCTCCAAACTTTCCCCAAGGACAATTGAATTCGGGGATCGAGTCAAGCTAGCGACTCGATGAACAAAAACAGTAGCACAATATGGGTTTTCACCCGTATCTCTGATTTCTTTCTACTTTCTACCAACTAAGTGTGGTGGAGTGGCCACCCCCTGCTGTTTGAAATGTATATATGTATATTCTTCCAAAAAAAAAATGTGTATATAGAAATAAAGTGAAAAATGGTGTTTCCACAGTTAGCTTCGAATCTTGCCTTTTTCCGTTCAAAGAGTCGGCATAATAGCCAGGACTTTGAATATTGAGGACAATATTCAATTCTAAGTGTGTGTGTGTGTGTGGGGGGGGGGGGGGGAATTCTAGCGAATTTTATCACATTACACTTTCTAGTACCCCCGTTTTTGGCCAAAATTTTCAATTTTTATTTTCACTTTATTTCAAAAAATTTTTGTGGTTATCAGTCCGCCATGTCTAACCGACAAAGGGATTGGCTAATCCAGGAGCAAACGGCTCTTGGTAAAGATAACTCAAATCCGTTGGCGGCTTGCAATTTGCCCAAAATTGTATGGTATCTCAACTCGCCATATCCAAAAAAGTGAAATAGTTGGCTAGCCCGCAAGATTATGGCTTGTGGTAAAGGCTGTGGAAAGCCATAATTGGTAATCAGCTCACCAAGATGTCGAATGTGTCCATCAAGAGTTGGCTAGTACAGAAGCAAACGGTTTCTGGTAAAGACAAATCAAAACAGTTGAAAGCTGGTGGTTTGCTCAAAATCACATGGTTATTGGTGTACCATGGTTCTTACTTGAACTAAAACATTCGGCTACTCCAGAAGTGATTGGTTTTGGTAAAGAGACTTCAAACCCATCAAGTTTTCTTAAAAAGATTGCTAGGGACTAGGAATAGTTTAGTGTGGGGGATTGATGAGTGCTCAAACGCTCATCATTTTTGATCAAATCTGAACTGCAAAACATACAAAAACAATCAAAAAGTCATCAAAATACTGAAATTATCCCAGGGATTGTGTTTTATATGTTTTAAATGCGAAATAAGCAAAACAAATGAAAAATGATCAAAGTTTGCAATATTGGCAGTTTCAGTCCCCCAAGTTTCAAAACTTGTCAAAAATAGTCCCTATGCATTTATTTTGAAAGAAAAGTCAACCCAAGCCTTTTGAAAGTCAAATATTACAAAACATAACACTTGGGTCATAAGTTTCAAAAGTTGACATGTTTGGTCCCTAAAATTTCAAATCTGGCAAAAATGATCCCTGGGAATTTTGAAAAGTGGAAAATGCAAAAATTGGTTCTTGGATTATTGATATGTGGCAACATTAGTTCTTGGAATGACTTTGGGAAATGTACTACTTCAGTCCCTAAACTTTTGAGAAATTACAAAATTTGTCCTTGTAAAATAATACCACCAAACTGGACCCTTTGTATTTCTATAAACCAAATCCATAACCAAACAAAATCCAAGCCCAAACCAAACACCCCAGGCCCAGCACCATTTTAATATTAAACACCCCACAGGGTCAAATGGTCAACACGGTCAAAAGACCGGTCAATTCCACCCCTAACCTCCTTTTCCCCCTAAAACCAGGGTACTATGTCTCCCCCCTCCACCTCTTCAGTAAACAAACCCCCTAAATTAATGCACCCCACCTACCAAACCAACCCCCCCTCCTCTCTAATTAATATCTCCACCAGAACTACTAATACTTGCCCCGTTCCATTTTGGCGTCAAAATCTCAATCAACGGCTGAGATGAGGCATAGATCAAATTGACAGTTGGGATTTAGTCAAGAGTCAAAGGAGAAGTCATTGGGAGCACAACTTAGCAACAGGAAGCCATGTGGGGGAGTGTATGATTTTTATTAGTATCGTATTATAAGTAGTAAGCTTTGTAAGCCTCAAAAGCATGTATAAAAGTTAATTTAGTTTTTTTTTTCTTTTGTTTTTTTTCTTTTTTTCCTTTTTTAATGTACCCTTGTAACCTTTTTTCAGTGAATGCAATTTAAGTTTTAAGTTTTAAGCTCATTTTCAAATTTTAAGTTCCTTTTAAGAATTTCAAGTTGTTGTGTAAGCTTCATTAATTATTTGCAAGTGTTTGTATGATCTGATAATCCAACAGAGAGAGTTTATAAAAGCTCTTTGAGCTTTTATATCAAACAGGAACCACATTTTGCAAAATTGCTTCAAATTATAAGAAAAATCAAAATAAAATAAAAATTCATGGTAAAAGGTTGAAGAAGAAGGAAGTAGTAGCAGGATGGGATAAAGAATTGGGTTTAGAGCTCAAGGGAGCATTAGGCTTGTTCTTGTTGCTTTTCTGTTTCAATTTAGCCTTTAATTTGTTAAGTAAATCAGTAGTGAGCAGTAGGTTTTAGTTTACAATCATTAGAATCTAATTTAATAGCAATTTTAGTTTAAAAGGGGTGCTTGGATTTGTCCATTCTGTAGGTTTGTTGTTATTTATTGATGATAATTTTTTGTTGGTAGTAAGTCCTTAGACCCTTTCTAGTCCAATACAACTGATTTCTTGGTCACTTTCACAGCCAAAGTCAAAATCATCAAAAAATTCCCCCTCACAGTTTACTGTGTGGGATTTTGAATCCACAAACCCTCAATTTAGCTTTTAAGTAGTTGCTCCAACTTAATATGGCCTTATCATAGCTTATTGTAACCTTTTCAGTAGTTTAGAAGCAATCAAACTTTAAGAAAGTCAATATTAGTGCATAATCTCAAAAAGTCAAATTGTCCCTTTGTCAGAATATCAAAAATGGCATGAATTATTATGATTTTTATGTTAGTTTCTAGGACTTGATCTTTTCAGAAATAGTAGAACCTCAGATGAACTTTAGAATCCCATTGATTTCTTAATTTTGTGATTTTTCGGGTGGCTTGTGCACAAGCTCAAAGTGAGCTGCAGGGGAAGCTACTCCCCTGTGCACTGATTGCAGTTTTACCCACCCAACTTTAGTGGACCCCACAGGCCTAACCAGTGGGACCCATACCCTAATTGTTGGCTTATTTGAAAGACCATAAGCCAGGCTCTTAGGCTTTGAGCTTATTTTATGGATTAGAGTTGTTTAGCTAGGGCTGCAAGTGCTTTAAAGTTTGACCACTTCCTGACCAAAGCGGATCACTCAGTTTTTGTACCCATAGTCCAACCCCCTCCTGACCTTAATTGTGGGACCCAGAGGGTGAAACCTAGCTTTTTAGATAGCCAATAAGATCAGCTTATTGGCTCAACTTTTTGTTTGGACTTCCAAGGTCCCTAGTGGACCCCACAGGCCCTTAAAGGTGACCCTTTGGACCTGTTTGGTAATTGGGATTGCTTATTGCTATTTTGTGCTTATTTCTTGTATTTGCCTGGGTCATCTTGCTTGTTTTAAATTGTTATTCATCTGTTTGTGGTAGATTTGTGCTTAAGTCATCATTTGGTAGCTTTTCATTTCAATCAAACTCCTAATAAGCTAAAAAGCTCAACTGTCAAATTAATAAGCTCACCATACTACTTATTTTTGGTCTCCAAGCAATTCACTTTCACAAAAGTTGTTCAAAAACAATCAATAAGCAGTTGTGAAACAGAAAAGTCCCAAAAAGCCCAACTTATTGGAAGTGATAGCTTCTATTTAAGCCAATTGGCTTATTACCTCAGCTTATTTATAAGCTATTCTCATTTTTAAATTTTTCCTAGGCTTCTGATAGTTAAAAATAATTTTAGTAATTTTCTCAGATTTTTCTTGCTTCATTTGGTATTTTTCTTAATTTAATTTGGTTTTTAATAATTAATAATTAGTTAATAATTAATGATAATTAATTAAAAAGTCTTAAAAATATATTTTCAGTTCTAAAATTAGTTTTATATTATTTTAGATTTTTCTAAGTTTAAATTTTATTTTTCTAGGTTAATTTCATAATTATTTGTATTTTAGGTTAATTTAATTATTTAAAAGTAAATAGGAAATTAGTATTTAATTAATAATAATTATGTAATTAGTGTAAAAATTAATTTTAATTTTCCAAAAATTTTCTTTAATCATTAGGTTTGTAAAAATATCATTTTTATTGCCATAGCCATTTTAGTTAATCAATTTCACTTTTTATCACATACGTCAGTACACGTTTATAATTAAAATGTATGTTTTTAGGTTTTAGCTCGTTTCCTCTTAATCTTAATTCACGTAATCAATCATATAGCTTTCGTAAGCTATTTTGTTTAATAATTCTCATCAAAACCCTTTCCTGTGAAATTCACCCGATCACAAAGCACGCTAAGGCACAATTCACACCTCGTCGGGACTTAACGACCTGGTGATACCCTATGTTACCCGGAGATTGACTCTAGGCTATTTGACTTTGTTGACCATTCCTTGGTCAATATAAGTTGACTGTTTAGGGCCAAATCAGATAGTATTCAGTTATTTTTGTAAAGGGATTATTAGCATTGACGGTGTTTCAATCGTTTTTTATTTGATTCTTAGCAAAAGTATTAGGGTTTCATCTATTTTAGGTATAGATGTCAACATGCCAACCCATGTAAGTCTCTTAATTTTTTAATTGCAATTTGTTATTTTTTTAAGAACCCTAAAATCATACCTCTTGAGAATTTTGGGGAATTGATTGGTTGCCTATTTTAAATTGTGAATTAGTCAAATGGTGATATAAGGACTATGGGATTAGTGTTAGCTGCACACATCAAGCTTTTCTCTATTCATTGTTATAATAACAATTCACAACCTGTGGCTATCTTTGTTTTAGGTTATATCAAAGATCTATCGGCTGTGAAAGACAACATTACCTTGAGATTGCGCATTTTAAGAGGTTGGATTCAAGAAATGTATAATAAGCCTGATTCGTTGTGTTTTGGTGTGTAAACAACAATTTATCAAAATATCAACAAACGTGAAGTTTAATTTGTCGTGAGACAAATAAACGTGAAGTAAAACGAGTAAACCGTTTAGGAAAACGATTACGCCACAAAACTTGTGAAAGTGATATTCAAATTGTGAGACCGGGAAGTGATTTCCCGGGTCGTACCCCAACGAGGTATGAATGGAAAACTTCGAATGAGATTTGGATTAAAATCTTGTATGATTGGAAAAGTTATTTGGTTTTGCGATACGTTAAATTAACGAATTGGAAATTAATGAACGAAAGTAAAAACAAATTAACCTAAGGCAACTAATAATCTAAGAAATTCCTAAAAACTACGGGAAAACATAATTAGGTATCGAGAATCCTAAAACGTTAACTAAATTAAAAACGTGACGTTTATTTAAAAATTACGCGAGTGCACAAAATAAAACGTGAATTTTTAGTTCCAAACGTCCTACGGGGTTCTAATTAATTTTCTTACTCACTAATTGACAAAAGAAAATTTTAGAAAAAAGAAAACTATTTTTTTGCTTTTTCAATTAATTACTATGAATTAAAATCAATTTAAACTAAATTAAATTCTAATAATTACTAAAACTAATTATAAAAATCCGAAACTCTTTGGAAAAATAAACTATACTAATTACTTTCTAGGAAAAATATTAAATTAGAATAAGCTCCTCTAGATAAGCTGTTATAAGTAATAAGCAGTTAGTTAAGCTAATTAGACAAACAAAACAACACAACTATATAAGGACTAAAAGTGTATTGCTATTGACAAAAATCCCAAGGGTGCAGTTGGTTGAGGTGATGTTGCGTGGGCTGTGAGACCTGGTTTCGACCCTTGGTGTTTGCAAATTTTTTTTTCTTTTTATTTTTGTTTTCTTTTATAACTTTCAAACACAAGCACAAGCAAACTCACTTTCTTTTTTTCTTTTTTTTTGAAGCAGATTTCGATTACTGGTCCTTTGTTTTCAAATCAGATTCAAGACAACTATTTTTTTTAAAAGCTTTTGTTCCTTTTTCTTTTTGAGACCGCCCAGCCAATTGGCTAAGCCAAACAAATTTACACAAGCCTATTGCTTGTATTACCCAAACAACATGATGAATAGCAACACAAAATAAAAACAAGTTCAAAAAGATTAACAATAAAGAACAAAGTAGTAGCAGCCAAACAAGAATACCAACAAGCTCAATTGAGCCAACAGCTTATCAAAACTACTGGACAATAATTATGATAAACAAGATTAGCTATATGACCACAACAGCATCAAGGATAATTAGACAAATCAACAGGTTTGAAAGCTCAGCCTATGAGCAGCAACAGCCAATATGGGACCAAAACAAGGCTTAAAATAAGTACCTAAACAAGCGCTTATGGGAAAACTAAAGGTACACACTTAAAACCTACCTAGGGGGTACCCTAAATCGACGACTAAAACACCAATCGACCAAGACATCATCATTACAAACTCTAAGAAAGGTCCCTCGGTATCTGATGAAGGGGAAAAAAATTCGAACCAACCTTTAACTTTAAGCATAAATTCAAGTGATCAAACTTTTTCAAAATCGAAACTTTTTTCTTGGTTACGAAACTCAAGCTGTCAATCTTTACAAAACATCAATTTTTATCAAATTTCACTTAGAATCAAACCCTATGCTACCACCTAAACACTGTCCTATTTTCAACAGGATTACAAGTTTGAAGTGCAAGATATGTTAATCTCTAAAAGCTACTCAATGCTGTCGCAGCAGCATTACCAAACACCCCTAATGTGCCCATTTTCAAATTAACCAACTAAGTTACTAAACAAGAACAACTACCAAGCTTATATAATAATGAAGTATACTCTGAAAAGAAAACAACTGCAAGTATCAACTAATTAAAATTAAAATTAAGACAAGCTTCAAAACCTACTTGACATCCAGGTCTGCTATCTGACAATCAAGAATTGAGAACCACTTAAATGCCCCCATGGGCTCTAAACCATGCTTCCAACTCCATAGCTGCTACAACTTTTTACTCTTCTCTTTTCTTTTTTCTTTTTTCGTGACTATCTTTTTTTCTTTTTTTTATATCTTTTTACTCTTTCTCAAATTTAACCAACCAGCATAACAACTTAATTTAAATAAACGGAAACTTGTAAATTTCAACTGGAAAACAAACTTTTAATAACTTCAGCATAACTTTCATTAAACTTAAAAATTTTCGAATTACAAATAAACTTTTAGAAATAAAACTACAACTGAAACAGATAAAAAGATAAAAGATGAGAATGCCCTAAGGCTTATAATTGATTAACTATTTATACTAAACCTTCAAGTGGTAGGTATGCCTTTGCTCTTCTTGGCTTCATCTTGTCTTCACTAGTGTGCTTCATCACTGAGAGGGTTTCTGAGCTGGACACTTTGTGTTTTCTTGAGATGAATCTCAACCCTTGATTAATGCTCCCTTTATTCTAGCCTTCTGATCTTCCTTTGGCGCCTAAAATGTGTTGTGGATTGCCCCCATGGCATCCCATGACTGGTGGATGGTGTTAGGTACAAGTGATGTGGGATTAGTGGGATTGGGGGAAGGTTTTGAGGTTGATGGGAGGGGATGGTGATGGTTATGTTGGCTGGATGTGATCACGAGGGGGGGGGGGTTTAAGAGGTGATAGTGGTGATATTATTTTTATTCGGTATTGACTGAATGGGCTGAAGGAGATGGGAGGGTGGTGTGTACGTTTGTAGGGTTAGGGTTTGTGGTGAAAGTTATTAAACGTAGAAAGGGAAAGGGGGGTAGGCTTGGTTATGGGCTTGGGTGGATTTGTTGTACCTTGGGCCAAGGATTAAAACGTGGGCTGGTAAAAAGGATTTTGGTTAAGTAGTATTTTTAGGTCCGTTTGTTATTTTGTCAATGAATCCACAAGGACCAAATTTGTAACGAATTGAAATTCCACGGACTAATCTTGTAAATATCCCACGTCACCAAGAGGACCAAAACTTATCAAGTTAGGTAAACCATAGGATCAAAGATACAATTTTTCCACGTTCGAAACACCGGGGACTAAAACTGTCAATTGGCCAAAGTTCAGGGACCAATTGTGTAATTTTCCAAATCATTTTACCCAAAGATCATTTGTGATTCGTTTTGGCTTTTAAAGAACAAGGGTTGACTTTTCTCTGAAAATGATTGGCCAGGGACTAGTTTTGTAAAACTTTGAAAGTTGGGGGACTGAAACTGCCATTTATGTAACTTTTGTTCGTTTTTCGTTTGTTTTTACTCGTTTTGCATCCGAAACATATAAAATACGATCTTTGGGATTTTCTTCGCATTTTGGTGCGTTTTTGAGTATTTTTGATCGTTTTGCAGCTCAGATTTGACTAAAAATGATGAGTATTTACACACTCATCAAAGCCGCATGTTAAAAATCTTGAAATGATACATATGGATGAATAGGTAAGCACAAATCTTCAAATGATACTTATAATGTATAAAAATAGATGATTATTTTGATATATATGCATTTGAATTGTATTTTTGTATAGGTTGATTGCAGTTTGGGTTTTACTTTAATCTAAGCTTTTATAATGTGTTTGTAATCACCTTTGAATAGTGACAAATATATAGGTTGATTGCTTGAAAAGTTAAGTACAAATCTTCTTATGTGTTTTGATCCATTAAAAGAAATTGTTTATCATAGCACAAATATGTAATGTTGATATTTGATATTTGGTATATACAGAAGACCAAAACGTAGGCCACCTGCAGCAGGATGGCGAACGTGCATCAATTCAAACACAAGTTGGTTGAAGGCCCAACTGTGACGCTAGAAATATACTCACTTGGGGAAATACAGCCCAAGTATAGGATAGTCAACAATGCTCTGCTTCCCAGCTTCTTGAGCAATACAATGCGTGAACCCTGTACTGATTTTGCTGGATCGATGTATGAATTTGATTTAAGAAACTACAGATCCAAAACTCCAAAACTGATTTGCAGATAGAATAGGATGGTCAGTTTGGTATGTACTCTAATATATGATTTTATAATGTGTTAACTGGCATTTTCATACTTTTTGTGTATAGGTTGCTTTATATTACAATGTACTTTAATCTATTCTTTGTTTAAAGTGTTTGTAATGGCATCTGAATAATAACAATCTTTTTGGTTGACGGCTTGAAATTTATTTTAATAATTATTTCTTTGATATATATTCGAGCAGATGTTATTGGACATGTCACTGCTTGTCAAGAGTTGGATAATTATGATAAGAATGGGAGCAAGGGCAAAAAGAAATCATTGACTCTTATTGATGCCGAGTCAGTAATATAATCCATTTATTTTGGTTAAATTAACATAAAGTTGCATTCAAGTATGTATATGATTCGGTATTAATCTGCATATATTTTGTAGGGAGAATGAGCTTAACTATACCTTGTGGGGAGTATTTGCACAACAATTCAATGACTTTTTGAAATCAACTGTGGATCATGGTAAAATCATGCTTGTTCTGTCATTGGCAATGATGAAAGTTTGGGATGGTAAAATCTTATCACCTGTGTTACTATATCTTATATCATAGGTTTCAATATATGGTAAACAGATTGCACGTTCTAATTCATAATTATTTATAGGCAAGATGTATGTCCAAAATGGTTAACATGGTGATGTGCGTGTTGTGTCATATGCAGTATAGGGGTAATTTCCTATTTCAAAGTTTTAAATTTATATTTAGCCGACTTATCCTATAACACACACTCTAACGGACAGTGTATCCGATCAATATGTATATAGTGGTAAGCAGAGTGTCGGTCACTAAGAGTGGAACGAAAACCTTAATTTATCTATCAGTATTTTAATATTCTAAGTTAGTTTTACAATCTAATCTAACACAAGGGGGTTTTAGTCTGAGAGACTAGCACAGATTTTGTTTTATTAAATAGTAAATTAAACTAATGAGAACGATTCAACAAATAGCAACACGTACACAGATAGATAATAGAGACTATAAGAAGCCATGTCCTGATAATTAAGTAGCTTGTCACTTATTTTATTTCTAGTTTTATTTGAAGTATATTATAATCTGGTCTTTTGGATCGAGTATATCGGCGAGTAAACCCTTAATGATCACTTATGCTTATCCTACTTATCTAAAGACATTAGATTAAATAGGCGAGGGGCAGATATGGCAGTCCACGGGCTCAGCTAGACACAGAGGTTATCAAAGCACTAATATAAGTCACCAAAGACATCAACATATAAAATTTAATTAATGGGAAAGCAATATTAAGGGGAGTGTACGATGTTCCATAGTCACATATCACAAGCCCATCAATCCTGATGAATTAAAGCTTACTATTACAATAAAATAAAACTACTTAATGAATTAAATACATGCATGACCTTCTTATAGTTCAAATATCTTTGTTTGGAGTGTGTCTTGTGAAGCTTCTTTGACTGAATTCGTCTCTTAGGGTTTTGCACTTGGTATCTCCTCTCTAAATTCGTCTGTCCTTTGGGTATTTATACTTTCTGTTTGAGGGTAAGATGCGGCGCATAGAATAGCGAGATGCGGCGCATTAACTTAACTTCGCGTGGGGTCCAAGATTAATATATTCTGGAATATTCGTACACCGCCTTTAGATGCGGCGTAACTTGGTTCTTTTATGCGGCGCATGTCCTTTAGCGTCTTGGATTACATCTGGTGAAGTCTTGATAGTGATACGCCGTATGTTAGAAATGTGATGCAGCTTATCTGGAGTTGAAAAAGCTTGACCTTCTTCGTTGACCAAAGTTTCATATGCGGCGCATGCTATAATTGCATACGGCGCATTCTTCAAAGTCAGTCAATGGTATTCAAATTCATCTAAGTATAATAGTGCGGCGTATTTGTTGAGAGAGATACGGCGCATCTTCTGTGTTTCAGTAGACTTTTGACATCTTGCTAGTTTTGCTCCATATTTCGTCCAAAATCGTTAAGTTTCACCAATTGCTTGTTTTTACCTGAGAATTACTAAAGTAAATGATTAAGTATCGATTCTCATGAATAATATAATAAAACAAGTTAAATAAATAAGATAAATGATGACAATAAAATGTAGTTATTTGAATTCATCAAATATCCCCCCACTTGAACTTTACTTGTCCCCAAGTAAACTCTAGATTATAAATTATGAAAATGTATCCTAAAAGATATTAGGATTTATTTTTATCATTAAGCATGTATTCGTTTTATCATACTCACTCAACCAAACACTTAACGAATTAGAAACAAATGTAAAAATTTTAACTTAAGAACGATCTAATCATCTCATTGTTTAGTTGTGACGAATATTCTATCATAGGCTTGGCAATCATACACATCTCCTCCACTAAAGATAAGGAATAAAATGTCTAAAGTTGTAAAAAGGGTTTGTGAGGTTTAAGGGTTAAACCTAGCTTCGTTAAAACATCTCCTGCATAAACTTAGTAGATCGCTGTCACAAGTCCTTGACGCTTCAACTAACGGATGGTCACTAGTATACTTCATCGATCGCTGGCGCAAGTTCTTGACCTTTCAAATGATGGATGGTCACTAATGTCTTCCTTGGATCGCTGGCGCGTTACTTTCATAATGGATGGTCACCAAGTTGCACACCAGATCGCTGGTACATCATTTAATCAATCTTAAACTCGGATGGTCACCAATTCATACTCTAGATTGTTGGCTCGTTAGTTAATTAATCTAATACTCGGATGGTTACATATTTAATATTCGTACTAAGCCATCATTATATCCGGATGCTCGAAAGCTAACAATGAATACAACAATATGGTAGGGGAGGGATAACATTTAGGATATAAGAATGGGTTTAAAATAAAAAATATACAAACAGATAGATTAAATCCTAGTGTGATTAATAACTTTCCCAACCATCCCATGAGTAAGGCTCATATCATTGAATAACTCACGCTTTTGACACTTGTAACTCACGCTTTAGGTAAACAAAAGTTATACTCAATAAACTTTTAATCAAAGAATAAACCTTAGTTGGCGTTCCCATAACGTCCAACTCCCAATCAATCCATAAATATAATACAACAACAAATACTGGCGATATCAACCACTTAGTACAAAACTTTACAATAGTTGGTTTAACAAACTTCCAACTTCCTTCTTTCTTTTTCTTTTCTCATTTTTTCAATTTTTTTTTTTGACATCTACTACGATGTGTAAAATTTAACCACATCACTTATAACGATAATTCTGGATAAATTTTTTCCATAATTTTCATAACTTCAAATATAACGGTAATAGTGAAAGTAGTAAACACACGAAAAATAACATGACACAAAAAATTATACAATATGTACTTTTACTCCATTGCATTGTGCAATTTCCCGACCTAACCAAATATAATGAATTTACGCACACGAACACAGGTAACGCAAGGAAACACACTTTGCCTTAAAGCAACTAACCACGGATATTAATCAAGAGGGTAGGCTAAGGTTTAAGGTGTAACGAAACAATTAACAAAGGTGTATAAAACGAAATGAATGGTTCTGAGGGTTTTTCTAGGGGTATCTTATTCTAAAAATGAGAGTAACAAAGAGTTTATATAGGGGATAACTAACCAGTGTAGTTAGCTAATAAACATAACATATTTAGGCTATTTGGTGTAATCCTAGAAATTTACCGAGTTAGAAAAGTCATTCCTATAACAATTATGCTCATTGTGGTGGATTCAAATAGTATGCGAGCCAAGTTCTAAAGTTTACTAGTCACACGCACAAAAAATATTTTAGCAAATAAAGTTATGTGTGCGGTTATGTAACTTAGATTAAACAAAAATATGCTAAATTTTTTTCATTTTGATATATTAAGTACAGATTAAGCATATTTTTAAAAATTTGGGACAAGTAAGCGTTCTAATTCTCCATCCCCCCACTTAAGTTGAACAACGTCCTCGTTGTTTCTAATAAAGATTAAAAACATGGAAATAAAAAGAATTAGAACGGAAAACTCCCCTGAGATTTGCTCGGTATGATCCTCCATTATGCGTTTGTAAGCAAAATCTACTTTCTTGTGGGCGAAAAAGCGTTCAAGCCTCCATGAATGACGTCTCCACAGAAAGTACAGAAATGTATATATACCCTCATTTAAATAACACACCTGTATTAAGAAAGTAACAACTTGCACCTAATTCATTAGTAGTTACCAAAAATAAAACCTAAAAAATAAAAAAAAATCTGGAAATCATCAGGTCAATCGATACGCCGCATCTATAGGATGAGATGCACCGTATTGAGCCTGGAATAAGTACGAATTAGAAAATCAGATGCGTCGCATCCTTAACCAGGGATGCGTCGCATTAGATAAACTGATAGAATGCTTTAAAGTTTGAAAATAAAATGCAGAAAATAAAAGATATGATCTGTTCAGTTGATACGCCGCATCTATAAGATGAGATGCGATGTATCTACTGTAGATCTGACAGTCTCGACACAGAAAAATAGTAAATGATAAATCTGGGTTGTCTCCAGGTGAGCACTTTTCTTTATTCCAAAGTCTTCAAGTTAGACTCACATTCAGCTCTTATTTTGCGTCATTAACGTCCAAATGCCGCTTCATAATATACTTCAAGTTAGACTCACGCTCAGGTCCCAATTTCAACACTCCTTCGTAGAATCCCTTCATCTTTTGATACGGATACTTGATCCCATTCTATTCGTCGTTATCATCTACATTAAGAAATGGTGAAAATTTGTAGCAATATTTGTTAGTGGCGTGTTTAAAGCTTGGGTGAGTGCGAGGCATCATAAAAGTAATAATGTTGCTTCCACTTTGAAAGGTGATTCTTCCTTCAAATCTTTTGGTATTAATAGTGATTTCCCTGCAAAATGGTTTTCCAATAATCACATCACCCATCTCTTTATCACGATAGGCATCCATGTCTTCCACTATTGCGAAATCTGTAACAACGACAAATGTTCCAACAAAAATAGGTACATTTATAAAAGCACCGACCACGTTCTTTCCTCTATATTCAACTTTCTCTTTCATAATAGAATTATAAAAGGTTTTTGACATCACATTAATTGGTAAAACAGGAAAGAAATTAGCGCTAATTTGTTTGTAACCTATCATGCAAGGAAATTGTAAATTGTATGCACAATCAACATGGATTCTTCTACCGTAATCACAAAAACTAAGATATCCCTCAAATTCATCATAATTCTTAGTGTTGATCATATTAATTATATGTATATCCACAACTTCTCCATCCTCAATTTCAGGCTTAAAATCCTCCATGAATTGATCATTGATTCCTAATGGTAAATTAAGATCATTTAATTCAATGTAGTCTCCATCATAGGCCTCAAATGATTCATTATCTACTAAGGTTTCTCCCATAAGCCTAGCTTCTAGATCGAGGTCCATACGTTCTCTTAATCCTAGCGCATAAACATTTCTAATAATGCTTCTACTTGGATTTTGGCACTTATAGACTAGTTTATTGTTCCCTACTTTTAATGAGATTTTTCTTTTGAAAACATCTATCTTAGCATGAGCAGTAGACAAGAAAGGTCTTCCAAGGATTAAAGGAATCTTAACATCCTCGGGTATATCTAATATAACAAAGTCTACGGGGAACACAAACTTCTCAATCTTAACTAGCACATTCTATGCTATTCCCTCAGGTCGTTTTACCATTTTATCAGCCAATTCAATGAATAGCTTAGTTGGTGTTAATTTTCCTTAACCTAGAGTTGTGAATGTCTTAAGGGGCATTACACTAACACTTGCTCCTAAGTCAGCTAAAGCATTATTGAATGACATCTTATTAATAGAACAAGGTAAAGTAAAACTTCCTAGATCTTTTTCTTTGTGGAGCAAGGCTTTGTGATCAGTTGCAGAGTAATCTTATTTCATTGTAGCCTTGATCTCCTCTTCAATTTTTGCCTTTTCTTTGAGCAACCTTCTTAAATTGACCGAAGAGTTAAAGAAAAATTCGGGCTTTGCAGCATCATTACCATTCATCAATCTTCTAGGAAACGGCACATCGGGCATGATTTCTTCGGCTATTGTGATTGCTTTGACATGATCTCTTGGGTTTGTTTCAGTTGAACTAGGTAATCCTCCAATTCCCCTTTCTTGAAGTACCTTGCTCATCTGACCAATTTGTTGTTCCAATGCTTTGATCGAATATCCTTGATTTCGTGCGGTAGTATCGATTGAGGCGCGGATTTCTTTGATCAAAGCCATGTTTTCCTCATGTCTCTTAGTAGCATCGGCCATTGTTTGCTTCAATGTATCATCCAAAGTTTGCCTTCTTTCTTGATAAGAGGTATTAGAGTTGTCCCTTTGGTAATAACATGGAGCAGCTTCCCTAAATCTTCCTGAAGGTTCGAATGGTTGACCAAATTTTGTATAATATGCCTTTTCAAATGTTTCATCCTCCTTTTTAGATGGGTAATCCTTGGTGTAGTGGGTCCTTGGCATACTTCACATCCAACTTGAGCAGCATAAGCTTTCTCATCTCGTTTCTTTATTTCCCTACTAAGTTTATCCAATTGAGCTTGAATGGCAGCAAACCCATCAAAGTTAGTATTGCTCTTGGATCTAGTAGAGGTTCCATCATGCCATTTTTGAGAATGATCAGCAGCTTCTTGGATGGCTTTTCTGGCATTTTCTGTGCTCATCTTTAGTATAGCTCCCTTAGCATCCAAGATTTGTCTAGTTGGCACGTCCAATCCCTGATGAAACAATATTATCTCCTGCATAGGACTCAAATAGTGTTGAGGACATTTTATCAATAAATCCTTAAATCTTTCCCAAGCTTGATAAAGGGTTTCATCAGGCTCTTGCTTAAAGTTGTTGATAACCTCCATTTTTTTAGCAGTCTTAGCAGGTGGACAATATCTTTTCAGGAATTTACTCTTCAAGTCATCCCATTTTTCAATAGAACCAGCTGGTTCATTCTTTAGCCACCTATTAGCAGCACCAGTAAGAGAGATTGGAAAGACTCGAAGCATTAGCTGGTTAATATTGACTTTCTCAGTAGTACATAAACCAGAAATTTCAAGGATCTTCTTGACATGTTCATTAGCATCTTCGTGTTCCGACCCACTAAAAGCATTATCTCTTAGTTATTTGAGAAATTGACCCTTTAATTCAAATTTGGCCCCATCATCCAGTTTAGGCCTAGCAATTCCCGAGCTAAAGTCGGCTCGAGTTTTGTTCATGTACTCCTCCATTGTTGGTTCCGTCATTGCTTCTGTTATTCCTTCTTCTTCCTGTTCAGAAAAATAATCAAGCTCAGATGAACATGAAAGAACAAAGCTTTTTGTGTTGAAAAGCTTTTTAAGCGAATGAAAAGCTCGTTCAGGTTCTTCGAATGGTTTAGTTAAGTTCTTAGTTGAACTTCTGGTCATGCACTTCCTAAAATCACCACAAAAGCATCAGTAGGGTATGTTCAACAAAGTAGAATATCAGAATATTAACATCGAAAACGGAATACAAAAAATAAAAGTTGCTGATATCTGCAGACGATGCGCCGTATCCTAATAATAGGATGCGTTGTATCTTAATCGTTAAAAATAAATCAGACTTTTATTAAGAAAATCAATACGCCGCAATTAATAAATTAAATGCACCGTATGTTTTAATAATCAATAAATCAATTATATTTATAAAAATAAGATGTGCCGTATTAGCAGAAACTAATGCGTCGTATCTTCGTTACGTTTCAAAATAAAAGATTTTCGATTCAGATAGATGCGCCGTATCGACCAAAATCGATGCGTCGCTTCCTTTTTAATTAATTCGAAAATTGTTTTTAATAAAAAATTTAAATACGGCGTATCAGTAAAACAGAAGCGTCGTATCTTCGTTAGGGTTTAAAAATTTTCTGATAAAAAACAAAATATGTCGCACCTAAAAAATAGATGCGCCGTACTCGAATAATTAAATGCACTGTATTTTAAAAAACTAAAACGCCATACACCACAACTGGAAAAAAAATGCATCGTATCGTTTGTATCAGCAGAATACAACGACAGCAGTTAATGCAGAAAACAAAGAAAGACACACACAATAAACCAAAACACACAAAAAGAAAATATGCAAAATATACAATGAATGCAAACAAACAAGCAAAGTGTTAGTAAAAATAAAATCTAAAAAACCTAAAAAATCAAAAAGTTAGAAAACCTAATTAAAATACTAATAGATAAACAAGTTTTAACAATTCACCCCCCGGCAACGGCGCCAAAAACTTTGATGTGCGTGTTGTGTCATATGCAGTATAGGGGTAATTGCCTATTTCAAAGTTTTATATTTATATTTAGCTGACTTATCCTATAACACACACTCTAACAGACAGTGTATCCAATCAATATGTATATAATGGTAAGCAGAGTGTCGATCACTAAGAGTGGAACGAAAACCTTAATTTGTCTATCAATATTTTAATATTCTAAGTTAGTTTTACAATCTAATCTAACGCAAGAGGGCTTTAGTCTGAGAGACTAGCACAAATTTGGTTTTATTAAATAGTAAATTAAACTAATGAGAACGATTCAACAAATAGTAACACGTACATAGATAGATAATAGAGACTATAAGAAGACCTGTCCTAATAATTAAGTAGCTTGTCACTTATTTTATATCTAGTTTTATATGAAGTGTATTATAATCTGGTCTTTCTCGTTGGATAGAGTATATCGGCGAGTAAACCCTTAATGATCACTTATGCCTATCCTACTTATCTAAAGACGTTAGATTAAATAGGCGAGGGGCAGATATGGCAGTCCACGGGCTCAGCTAGACACAGAGGTTATCAAAGCACTAATATAAGTCACCAAAGATATCAACATATAAACTTTAATAATGGGAAAGCAATATTAAGGGGAGTGTGATGTTCCGTAGTCACATATCACAAGCCCATCAATCCTGATGAATTAAAGCTTACTATTACAATAAAATAAAATTACTTAATGAATTAAATACATGCAGGACCTTCTTACAGCTCTAATATCTTTATTTGGAGTGTGTCTTGTGAAGCTTCTTTGACTGAATTCGTCTCTTAGGGTTTTGCACTTGGTATCTCCTCTCTTAAATTCATCTGTCCTTGGGGTATTTATACTTTCTGTCTGAGGGTAAGATGCGGCGCATTAACTTAACTTTGCGTGGGGTTCAAGATTAATATATTCTGGAATATTCGCACACCGCCTTTAGATGCAGTGCAACTTGGTTCTTGTATGCGGCGCATGTCCTTTAGCGTCTTGGATTACATCTGGTGAAGTCTTGATAGTGATACACCGTATGTCAGAAATGTGATGCGGCGTATCTAGAGTAGAACAAGCTTGACCTTCTTCATTGACCAAAGTTTCATATGCGGCACATGCTAGAATTGCATATGGCGCATTCTTCACAGTCAGACAATGGTCTTCGAATTCATCTAAGTATAATATTGCGGCGTATCTGTTTAGAGAGATACGGCGCATCTTCTGGTTTCAGTAGACTTTTGACATCTTGCTAGTTTTGCTCCATATTTCATCCAAAATCGTTAAGTTTCACCAATTGCTTGTTTTTACCTGAGAATTACTAAAGTAAATGATTAAGTTTCGATTCTCATGAATAATATAATAAAACAAGTCAAATAAATAAGATAAATGATGACAATAAAATGTAGTTATTTGAGTTCATCACATGGAACCAAAGTGTTTCTGTTCAATGGCAGTCAATTGATTGAGAAACATGAACTCCGAGATGTTGAATCGTATCGGTTAAGGTAATTGTAATACAATTTTCTATAATATCATATAATACATTTGTATGAGTATGCAGAAGTGATATTCTTTTATTTTTGTGGGTTGTTTTCAAGACAGGATGCTGAACCGTCTGAGAACACAGCATCACGTATATCTGCTGGCTCAAAATTCTCAACAAAGGATGACTTTCTGAATAAGTATCCTGCAAAAAACATTGTCAAGCTTTTGGATGTTGAAAAGGTACACCAAACTCAAAACAAAATTAATAGAGTTAAGCATTCAATAATCTGAATTATATGTATTTTCATTCTTTACAGAACATCACTTCTGTTATTGTTGGAATGATAATCGCGATACAAGAAGAGGAGGGATGGTGGTATCTGGGTTGCAGAAAGTGTAGCAAGAAAGTGGTGAAAGACAACGATTTTGTAGATCTTGATGATGATACAACAAGTAAATCAACAAGCAGCCCGGATCAGTGGAGATGCACCAAGGGCAATGAAATTGTTAAAGGAATAAGATCAATGTACGTTTACAAACTTTTTACTACCCATAACATTAATAAAGCTGCATAGTTACTGCATTAAGATCAGCATCTAACAAAGTATTGGAAAATACAACGTTTGTATATTTCGCCTACAAGTGCGTGTTCAAGATGAATCTGGCACAATGTCGCTCTCTCTGTCCAATGACGAAGTTTAGTCCTTGGTGGGTAGATCATCATACCAACTTTGCAAAAAGTATGTGTTGAGGCAACATGATCAAGATCTCTTCATGTTTTAATGATGACAAATAAACCATCAAAACACATAAAATAACAAACGTTAGCTTAAAATCGCTGGAGCCCATATCTGCTCCTGGCGCGATGCCTGTGCGTCAACGCGCGGGTGACGCGCCAAGACACTGTATGGTTCCAGGCGAATTTTGAAAGTCGGCTTTCCACTTACCCGACAAATGTGAATTTTTCAATACAGGTATGAATATGTTATGTGCTTAATTGAGAACACACGAAATGAGTTTTGAGACTTGAGAGATCCTACTTTTAAAGTACCCATTTACGGGAAAACGATAACTCATGTTTTCTAACTATCACCTCTGGCCAAGGCTTTTCTAAACTTAGGGAGCTTATATACTTCACGTGACATTGTGTTAAAGTATCCATATGCTCATATCCCGTGCTTACCTCTTCTCTAATTACGTAATGGGTTTACTTCCTTATTGGTCAAACTAAGTCAATGGTCACTTTGCATAAACGCGTCCTTTCCCACTTGGTTTATGCTTTACATCAAGGCAAAGCATTTAACTTGTTTGAACCAAGGTATTAGTTGAGAACGTCGAGTCGTGGAAAGTCACGAGATATGAAACTATGGATTCTCGACGTTGTGTTACTTGAACTTATAAGTAACCTGTGAATTTCTAAACTTATAATCTTAATTGTCTAAATCTTTTCTTCTTAATGACAATTAGATTTCTTCTTAATCTTCTCTTAATCTCATTTCTATAAAAGACAAATCCAATCATATCTAAATCATATATTCTCTTACACTCTTACATATTCCCTTACACAATCCAACTCATTCCTTACACACTTTACATCTCAACCATCCATTCCTTTACAACACATCTCATCCCTCCATATTCAACACATGGGAATTATTTGAATTCCAAAGGAGGCTCCCTTTGATCTCCACCATCCAATTCAAACTAGAACACATCTCAACCATCCATCCACTCTCCTCTCTATACCATCACATGTGTTTAATCCAAGCCATCCATTTCAAACCAAAAACCATCTCAACCATTGATTCACCCTTTCCCCCCAAGCAAAGCATATTCCTTTGTAATATCCCTCCTTAACACAACTTTCTACATCTCAACCATCCATTTCAAATAAACACATCTCAACCCTTCATTTCTCCTACATGCCAAATAATTTGAAAACCAAAGGAGGATCCCTTTGATCCTAGCCATCCAATTCAAACCATCTCATCTCAACCGTCCATCTCATTCTTCCCCCCCCCCCCCCCAAGCAATAGAGACGCGCTGGCCTCGGTAAAATTTCCCAAGTTTGGGTTCTTGGCCTATAAATACCACCCTTGCCTCTTGTATTCCTCACCCCTTGCCATTATTCTTTCTCTCTATATTCTTTCTCTCAATCTCTCTCAAATCTCTCTATCTCTAATCTTGTGTTCTTGATTTTCACATTAACATCTTTGAAAGAACACATCTCCTTGCAAGGGAAGAATCACAAGAACCTAATCCACTCTTGTGATTGTGTCGAGGGTCTTCTTATCTATACCCTTTCTACTAGAATCGAGCCACCAGATTAGGTTAGGGCTTGATTAAACAAAACAATTATTCATTCAATTGTTTGTAAGGGAAGTCTTGTGTCTTGGTGACCAAGCCTAGATCATTGGGGATCTAGTTAGGGTTTGATACTTCTGGTGGGAAGTCTTGGTAGTGGTCTTGGTGACCCTTAGGAGAAGTCGAATCGTGAGATTCTTTTGGGTGATTTCCGAGGGCGGAATACCGTGGGAGTAACTCCTTCTTTGTGAGCATCGATACTGGTTAATATCAGTGGAGTAAATTGTAACGGTTTGTAGTCCACCGAAAGGATTATACTAGTGAATAGTATCAAAGTCGCGGATTCGCAACTGGACGTACGGATGGTATAAACCCCCCATCCCGAACTATTATATATCGTTGTGTTTTTACTTGCTTTATATACTTTGGTTGTGTTAGTGGTTGTTGTATTATTGCACAACCACTTGGTGTTCTCTTTGAGGCTTAAAATTAATAAACTTTGAAGAAGTCGAAGAAACCGTATTCACCCCCCCCCCCCCCTCTACGGTTCTACAGTATGGCTTGAAGGTAAGGATATTGTACTATCTATTTTAAGATTAAAAACTTTATGGTTGTTGATTACATATGTATCTGACTAATACATACAAATTTGTTATGTAGAATGCTGATCAACAAGTGTTCCCAGCTGAAATCACTGGATTGGTTGGTACAAGGCTTGCCTTTAAAGTCACTATTGATGAATATAATTAGAAGAAGATGTTTCCCGTATTCACTGTCTTGCGTCTTTCGGATGATGTTGATATTCTGAGTGCTCTCACCGCAGCTGTTACGTTCGCAAAAGTAATCATTGAATTGCAGTCAAAATTCTCATTAACGTTATCTTGAAACGACTTTTTACAATCTCTTTTATCTCATCTTAAATTAATAGGATAGTGAGGCTACAATTTCTAAGGTTGTTGGGATATCTTCCTTGGTTTTGAATCCTTGATACATATACAATAAGACAATAAGTTTATAATAGTCACCTAAATTCATAGGATTCATTACTTGCAGGATCTTGAATCCTAAACCGATGAAAATGTTACACCAACCAATGTGTTGAAAAGTACCGCCACAAGTCCTGCAAAAAGCAGCAGTGGTAAACAGCCTTGTGATGCGGAGCCATGCATTGAGTGTTTTAAGACCAAAAGGCAGATTGTTGATATAAAAATGGAGAAAAATCCTTGAAGATGGTGTAGGCTCATAATATTGGTGGAGTACAATAAATTTATGCTATAAATATGTCTTTACGAACATTTGTTCAAAACAGATTGCAGATGCACTCTGAATTATGCTTGACAATTGGTTGCAACATTTGAATTATGCTTTAAGTCATTTTTGAGTTGTATTTGTGAATGGGGAGTCCCATTCAGTTTTGAACACTCTTTGATTATATGGAATTTAAATCTTTGGCAGTTTATATACTTATCATTCATAAATTAGGTGTTGTCATTGTTGCTTTTATTCTTTTTTTCAACAGGCACTTACACTTGAAGTTTAAAGATGGTCAATATGCAAGTGTAATACATGGCGGTGAATTCCAAGGAGATGTTGCTTTGTGTTTTGGATAAGAAAACACTCATTGGTGTTTTGCTTAGATTGTAACACCTTTTGTACCTTTGTACAGTTCGATATAGTTTAAATTTGTAGCTATTTGTATTAGTTATTAAAAAATGATTGGGCATGCCCAATTCATTTGTGAATCTATTATGTTCTTTTTAATTTTGATAAGTAATAATGCATAGTTTATGATATTGGTTTTTTCCATACATGTAACATAGCACTTCTTTTTTGATTATTATAGATATAGCTTTTTGCATAAATGACTTACCATTTTCTAAACTTTTATATTTCATTCTTCATTATCCTTTTAAAAGATGCAAATATTTTGTATAACTGTATTCCTCTACAAAAAATAATTCACGATTCAACCAAATAATTTTCTAAAATATCGACCCTTTAAGAATTATAAATTGTTTCTAAAAAAGTGTATAAGACTTGCAACTCTACTATGTTTTACAACTTTACCTACCCTAATTAAAATCAAAGTTTAACCTAATCTCTATCTATATAAATAGAATGATTTTTGGTCTTCAATCCATCAAGCAATCAAAGTTTTGAAGTAAGGAAAAAAAATCATAATGTCCGCTTCACAGCTTAAAAATTTTGGTGAGTTTGATTCATAATAATTTTTTTCCTTACTCAGATAAGTATGTTTATAATTATAATTTTGAAAACATTTATTTCCTACCCAACGTAATACACTTTTTTTTCATTTTATGTATTTAGCCCAAAATGTGCATTCTGATAAGAAACATGTTGAAGGAAAAAAAAGTTGAATCTGGTAAGGAAGATGGTGCAGAGAAAAATGATAATGGTCGGTTTGATGATGTAGCAGTTGTTGATGTGAAGAAAAAAGACGCGAAATCCATCTTGAATATGCACTCAGGAGATGCTATGATAGAAAACAGTGATTCTAAACGAAAACCATATGAACCTGGCAATAGTACATACTATGATTCTGATGATTCCATAGATCCGTATATACTTAAAAGTATAATGGAGGAGAACTGTTTTTGCCCTGTTTGTTCAGGAACTTGCAAATATCCACCTGGAAAATGTGAATGTTCATATTGCTCACCTCCCAGGCCATAGTTAATGTTTAATTTCAAAATTAAAAATAATTATATTTATCTTTTGAAAGCTATGTATGTTTATGATTATTGTTATGAATTAAGTATTTGTTTGTTATCATAATTTATTTGAAAAAGTTTCCATTTTTGAAATTTAATGTTATTTCATTAATCATTGTCATACCTCAACTATGAAAATGAGATATTAATTTCGAAAATTATAAACAATCAAATCATTGTCTAAAATACACCACTTTAATGTTTATAAATCGTTTCTAAAAATTTATAATAGTCATTATATCATATAAATTCTGAATGAAACATCACATTTTTACCACATCATATACTACAATGCCTCCACGATTCAACAATGGTAATCGTAGGATTATGGCTTACAAGTAAGTTACAAAGTTGTCTCCTTAAGCATTTGTCATATATTTCATTTTATCTAATCATGTAATTTTTCGCTATAACAGTGAATGGGGTGCCACTCCTCCTACCATTGACATATGTATTCATCATGGTGGTAGAGTTGTAACTACAAATGTGCTTTACGATTATTGGGGTGGCGATGAACTTATGATATGCAACATGTCAACAGACAATATAACATACACCACCATTCGACGATTAGTTGCGCAACATTTGAATCAATACAATGATGTATATGCTTACTACTTGCGTCTTCCGACTGACCCAATGGAAGAAGAAGATAGTCTTCATAAGATAAAACATGAATGGTAATTGATGCCTGGCTATCGGATATTCAAGTTGGTCATGCATTGGATATCTACTTGGCTCATTTTCCGTATCCAACGCTTATTGAACCAGATCATCAAAGGTGGCTGGAAAGGAGATGGGAAAGAAACAGATGGATAAGTGGACATGTCAAGGCTAATCGAAGGGCTGCTTGGAAGCAAATTCGATGAGTACAATCATTATTTTTCGCTTTAAACATCTATGTACACTTTTGTGTTTTCGTACTTGCTGTTAAAGTATTAATAATCATTTTTCAACGACTTATAAACATTACTATTGGTCAACCATTACATAATATGTCTCCAACAACCGAGAAAATATAATTAAACATTAACTTCTAACATATATGTTCACATTAAGGGTTCTAACCGTCTAACGAGAACGGTCAATCAAAAGACTATAGTCATTAACAAGCACCCTAATCTAACCCTTAAACAAATGATAACAACCATTACTTGATAACATACTAATAATATTTATATAGTCCTAATAGAGTACTATGATAATCCATATTACACATAATACCATCATAATAACTACTGTTTCTATGGACATCCGTCCACAAACTATTCTGCTTATAAGCATTCCACAACCCAAAATATAAATCTTAAACATTTCAAAAGACAGTCGATAATCAATTCTACCCAGAACAAACGTTAACAGGATGACAAAGACCCAAAGTTTAGCAACACCAGGATATGTTTTAACACATGAGAAAGACTGGAATTAGAACTGGCTTACGGGCAGGCAACGAAACTCGATCGTCTCTCACAACGTCAACAAGTTTGAACCTGACCATTTTGTTGTCATCCCATTGACACAGGGTAACAATGTTCTTCCAACTTGTCTTAATGGTGACATGATTTTTGCTGTTAGGTCGATCATTGTGTTTTTCCAGATCCATGTTCACATAGAACTCCAGCCCGCCATGGTATTGCAGTAGGGCATTTTGGTACTTCCACAAGAAATGTTTCTTCACAAAACCATGAGGTATGTTCTGCAATAAGAAAAACATGTGTTCTAATCATTGACCAAATCAATGTCCATGTATTAAAGTATTTATTCCTTTTTACTCAAGTACATATTCACTGAAATAAATATATGTATCGCTACTTACCAAACGACCTCTGTCGGTGACATAGGCCAGAAGTGGAGCATAAAAACAATCTCTCTCACTATCGTGCTCTATGCATCCGTCCCTTTCACATATGTGCTTCATTCGTTCATATGCATTTCCAAGTAAAAAAAATAACAATATTGTTATATGGAAATGTTTCCTTTTAAAATAAATACATAGTTTGTGCCTCCACTTTCATTAACATACCTTCATCTATCGGGTTCCTCATGAACGGCTTTCTCCAATTCAGCTCCATACGTGGTACAACTTCATAAAGCAACCCCATTCAAGACTCAGCGAATGGCATCAGGGACACAGTATTGTTTAGCAGATTTGTGAAAATCACTCTTGTGCCACCAATTAAGGTTATTTCATGAACTAAGACATTCCATCCATTTCCTCCAAATAAGTGCACGTTTCTGTCTTCATCAATTAGTTCAATTTGATGGTGAGTAAAAGTTGCTAAGGGTACGCTAGCCACAAGAACTTGGAAATGTTCATTTGCAACGTTGGTCAGGAAATCACATGAAATGACCTTCGTAACAGTTTATTTAAAAGAAAAATTTTCAGGCAAAAATGAAAATACGCAACATTTTAAATAAACTTATACAATGTAATAAATAACATTTATGTGTTACCGGTGATTGTTGAGGCTGTTCCACCCTAATGAAGCATCGCCGTTGTCTGTAACCTGCCACAACCAGGTTGTATCCATTGCATTCATGCCCTACATCGTTGTACCCTGTTACGTAGTAACACTCTTCTTCCTAGCGAATGAAATGGAATGTGGCGACGTTGATGTATTTGTTGTCATGTAAAAAATCTCGCCACTCTTTTGCATACAACGTCAATTGACCACCAATCATTTTCCAGTAAACCTTATGCTTCGTTCCTTTATTGTGGACTAAGTATAACCAGCGATTCTTGGGGTACAATGTTTTAGTAAAGAACGTAGGCAGCATCTGAAATTCAAAATCGTAGTTCATATATAAATTTTAAGTTACAGTAATAAATTTATAAGGTATATACGTATTTCAAATACAAATTACCTGTAATGTTCTAATGTTCATGCGGTTTGCCTCCATAAAAAATTGGATAAACATAGGAGACTTTATGTCACTCCACCACCTAGGCGAGATTTATTAGTCACTCCACCGACATAGCGAGATTTATTAAGAATGCTCTGAACATGGGAGAATTTGTGTCGCTCCACCACCTAGGCGAGATTTATTAGTCACTCCACCGACATGGCGAGATTTATTAAGAATGCTCCGAACAAGGGAGACTTTAGGTCATAGTACGTACGGTACATTAAGTTCAAAAATAATCATAAGTTCATAATTAAGTTCAAGAATTTAGGTCGAGTTCAAAAGTTCAAATTGGGTTCAAGAGTTCAAAACAATTTATAAGGTTAAGACAAGTTAAAAGAGTTACAACGTCAAGTCAGAAGGTTCAAAGTGTATATCCAATGGTTCAAAATAAAGTTCAAAGAGTTCAATTAATAATTCATGAATCCACCCCAAAATGATTAAAATACTTAGAAAAAGGGAGTTCGTGAATACTCACCTCAAGGCAAATGCATTACAAGCTAGTGTGTACGGAAATCGAGACGCGTTAACTCTACCCACAACCTATGTAATAATAGGCCTTAAGTCATATAATAATGTCATGTATGCAATTTTTATAAAATGTTATATCACCCGTACATGTTTGTTTGTGAGTTTAGTTATAAAAATAACGTCACTTCGGTATTTCTTAACAATAGTCAAAATATAATATTTTTGGATTTTTAGCAAGTATGTATCGTAATTACGATAAGAATGTTTTGGTAATGTATATTTTCATAAGTTTATGACTCAACTAAAATAAGGAACCAAAACGCTACAACTTCCGTTTAAGTTACTTTGTCCAAAACCGCACTTAAATTGTCCAAGTTCCATTTCTAAAAATAAAAACTGGGTACTATTCCCTATTAGAAAAAGCTGTCAAAATATATTTCTCGTCGATAAATTCGTTAATTCACAACTTCTTTGTTATAAATCCATTTTTATCCATTCAAATAACCATGCTTTCGTATTTGAGTCTATTTTCTATATTTCTAGTATAATCTACTCCCAATCTACTGATTTTTCCAGATTTTACAAAATGGGACAGCTTCTCTTTAAAAATGTTTCATAGTGCATTCAGGGACGGATCCAGAAAGAAATATGACCGGGTGTACAAATTTTTTTGAACCGTAATATAATAGAGTTAAAACGTGAATTAAAATGAAGATTTCATTAAAACTATAAATAAATGAACATATTACCTTCTAATTAGTAATTCTACGATCTCCATTAGCAAAATAACACTTACGTGCACCCTCGTTTTTAATATTAATAAGTTCTTCTTTCTCTATAGCACACAAGTTAAAGCGCCGTTAAAATAATCATCACCCATCCGATTTAGCAAATCAGTTTTAATGAGCTTCATTTAAAAAAAACATCTTTCAACCGTAGCGGTAGCAACAGGCAAGACTAAAGCTAACTTCAATTAAGCACTACTTTTCATATATATTGTAACTATGACAACAATAAAAATGCCCCATGACAATACAATTGGGGTGCTATTCATATTCTAATATATTGTTGACTATCACTTAAACTTATTATCCATATTTGTTTTAATAGAAATTGCATAATTATTCACTTATTTTTATTGCCCTAAACACTTATTGATGATGATAAACTATACGGAACCAACAAATTAGTCAAGATTTCATACAAAAAATCAAAACATGAAAACTTTAAAAGACATAATAAACAAATGAAAGGTATATGTTATGACTTACGAACCTGTTTCATCTTTATGTATTGGTTAAATTTTGGATTTTATAAATTGTTAAGATGATGAATAAACTTGTTCCATTAATAAACCTATTTCATCTTTGGGTTTTTGTGCTTAAATTTATTAAACTTGTTTTATCTTTGGGCGTTTACAAAATTTTATTTTTAAAGTATACGAACTAAATAATACTTGAGACACATTATTGGCACCGGGTGCTTTTAAGATCCATTTAGGTAAAATCGATAATTTTTTAGAAAATTAACACTATATCGAAAAAATCCATAGGGTGCACGTGCACCCGCGGGCAACCCTGTGGCTCCGTCCTTGAGTGCATTCTCTAGTTTTCAAATAATTCAAAACAACTTCAAAACTAATACTAACTCTTCCATCTTCTTGCCAAGATTACCAACTTATTAGTATGTTCATAAAAATATGTTTAGGACTTACTTAACCATCACAAGTTTAAAAGTGTTTCAAGCATGTACAAAGTGATATACATAAGTGTCTGCAAACTTGAAAAGAAATTCTAGGAATGAGATCAACACAGAAGTAACTTGTGTAAAGATTGTGAAAATATGGTGGTGACTTACTTGAAATGATTAAAGTGATTAGAAGATGAAATCACAAGTTTAACAAATAACCAAGACTCCTAAACTCTTGCTAATAATTAATATAATCAAGTAGAGCACTTTAACTATGAAAATTTCAATTCTCCTTGCTTCCTATATTCCTTGTGATCGTATGGTATGTGTGAGAGTGTGAAGATATATATATATATATATATATATATATATATATATATATATATATATATATATATATATATATATATATATATATATATATATATTTCTTCTATGTTAAGTGTAAGTAAATGTATAAAAGTGCATGTATATATAGTGAAATCTTCAAAGTTGGTCAAAGTTTTTAGTCTTGGTCTTTGGTCTTGTGTGTTGGCCGAAAATATGGGGAAAGGAAGGGGAGAAACTCTTAGTCAAGCCTCCAAATTAAGTTACCATGTTTCATGCATGTTGTCTAATAATTATGTTGTAAGAAAAATAACTATTAGTTACCATAATTTAAGGGGGAGGGGGGGGGGGGGACGGCTTTCTATAAAAATGTATATATTGAATGTATTGGGTATTAAAAATATGTATTAAATATTGGTTTGGTAGTTATTAGTTAACATTAAATACGTATAATTAAGTGGGCTTAGTAATAGAATTATAAAAGTGTAAGAAAATAATTTTTGGCACTTTTTGAAGTAATTTAGGGAATGTTAGAATGTATTAAAAATAATCGTTGGGAGTGTCGGGTACGTTGGGTGTTCACTTAAATTGTGAAAAAAAAAAAAAAAAAAAAAAAAACTTTTATTAAATTAGTAATCGTGAGTAACTAAAAATGCAAATGCCCTAGCAATTAAATTATGAATTAAAGTAATGGCAATGTACCGTAATGTTGTAGACTAAATATAGTCTAAAGTTATAGTGCACAAGAGGGTATTCCTTATTTTACGTTTAATTAATTTAAAAGGCATAAATAAAACGTTCTCATGTAAACTTCAAAATAAATAGTTTGAGTTTAATAATTAATATTGACCTGAAAAATAGCGTGTTGTTATACATGCACAAACAATTAAATGGAAAATTAAACCCTAACTAAAAGTTAGGGTTTCGAAACGTTAAGCATCAAAGACCTAATCCCCAACCATGATGATCGTACCGTAGATATGTTAAGTCGATTAAAACAAGAACCGACTTAAATTAAATCAAGAATATATAATTACTTCGTTAACCTTGCATGTTATTGCATAAACATAGAAAAAAATAAAAAATTTTCCCGGTTTTCATGAGAAAATTTTCTAGAATATATCTAATTACTTCGTTAACCTGGTCACAAAGCAGCACAAACTCTGATGGAGGCCAACTCAACTTATGCTACATATACAACAGCATAGTCACCATAACATCCGCCGCCTCCCTCAACCAAAGTCAGTTGACCCATCCGTGGGCACTCCTTTTAAGAACAACTCTCAAACTATAATCAAAATCAAACAAATGAAAATTTGTCAATGTTACCGAAGGCTTAAACGAAATACAGAAACCTAAACATTTGAAACAAAAATGAAACGACACTTGAGCAATCTAAAAAAACTTACTTGAAACCTAAAGGTCTTTCTTATCGACTTACAATAATCCTCCATCTAATCTTGTGCGATTAGTATATGAAGTAAGAACAAAACTAAGAATTATTGAATAAGCCATCTTCCTATCATGAAAAGACAAACTCAACACCCTGCTTAACTTTTTCAAAAACCAAAACAAAATCAGTTTCAAGGTGCAAGCGTCTACGCTTGCCAAAAGCAGTTTCAAGGTGTGTATACAACTTTTGCACACGTAATTCAGTTTGTTAACAATATAAATAAAGAAGATAACTGAGGGTTTTTTTTTTTCTTACACTGTAATCCGCTTGGTTGACATCAAGAGCGTTCAAAATCAACTTGAATTTCCCCATACAAAAAAACCGCTGATGTTCACTCTCCCCAAGATAAAATGACAACACCTGAAAAACCAAACCATTTTTCATTGCATTATAATCCCTTAAGCCATATGAATAAGCTAATCCAAACAAATTAAAAAAAATGTTCATAAATTATACAATAATAAAACAACTAATTTAACAAACCAAAAATACAATGTACCCTGAAGAATCTCTCTTGGAGTGTTGAACTAGGGGCGGATCTACATGTTAGACAGGGTATGCACTTGCATACCTTGTGAATTCTCAGCTTACTGTAAAAAAATTAATTTTGTGCTTTTACTTGGTATTTTATATAGAGTGCATACCGAGTAAAAATTAAGTGTATACCTTTTTTATTCTCAACTAGAAAATATGAACCAAAATCTAAATAATGAATATTTAAGAAACAACAATGGCATTTTAAAGTTGCAGAGGTTAGAAGACAGAAAGTACTTGAGATAAACTTGTGAATTTGTGGGTATAGATTAGTGGGTCCCCTATTATATAAAATAGTAATATATTATATCTCTCATGTTTCTAGGTGAATTTATTTTGAAAAATATAATCCATTAATCTTTGTACCAATAAAAACTGCATGTTTTTCTGTTTGGACTGCTGCAATTCGACACACCAATTCAGAAACATGACAGTTACATTTTAGTTAGTTATTTTAAGTTAGTTAAATTCGGTTATACATGAAGGGACACAATGGTTGAATAAACCATCACACCTATTGATTCATTCGAACCAACACAACCCTTCATTCACACCGATTAGATTAGTATAAATATGTTAGATTCTGTAACAAATATTGTAACCCTTTCCTTATCAATATTATCAGATTATGGGTTCACCCAATCTTTCTTGTTTCTCTATTTATCGATTCTTATTTTATATGATGATTGGCATGTTGTTGTTATGATCATTCGATCCTGGAATCCTCCCATACAACCTGTGGAACAGTGGTATCAGTGCTTCAAGGGATCTAACAACATTCAAATCATGTCTTTACAAATCATCATTCAAGATCAGAGATGCTTTTAAAATCGCAGAAGAAAAGAGAACAGCCATGGAAATAATGGAGGGCATTTGAAGAGGCTTGTTGGTTTTTCTTTTTACATCAAACTAACAAAAGCCATAAAGATATGATCAACCTGGACTTAAGGAAGATCACAACAATGATGGTGGTAATAACCAGAAATTGTATCAAACGATAGAAGACATCAAGATTCAAGAAAACATCAAGGAACAAGAAGATTGAAGAAGAAACAAAGATTAATAGATTAGGGAGGAATTTGTTGGAAAACATAATCCATTAATCTTTGTATCAATAAAAACTGCATGTTTTTCTGTTCGGACTGCTGCAATTCGACACACCAATTCAGAAACATGACAGTTACATTTTAGTTAGTTATTTTAAGTTAGTTAAATTCGGTTATACATGAAGGGACACAATGGTTGAATAAACCATCACACCTGTTGATTCATTCAAACCAACACTACCCTTCACTCACACCGATTAGATTAGTATAAATATGTTAGATTCTGTAACAAATATTGTAACCCTTTCCTTATCAATAATATCAGATTATGGGTTCACCCAATCTTTCTTGTTTCTCTATTTATCGATTCTTATTTTATATGATGATTGGCATGTTGTTGTTATGATCATTCGATCCTGGAATCCTCCCATACAACCTGTGGAACAATTTATGGTTGAATTGTTTGTTAGACTGATGCTAGTGGGCGTTGCTTGGCAACCACAACCCCACAATGCAACGTGACTCTCCCCCTAGCTCCTCCAAAAGCAACATGTCACCCATGACTTTTTCCAAAACTCGGTTGCACTCCCAACCGAAACAATTGAATGATAAAGCATTTAATTTTGGAACGTTGGGGACTAAAGGCATTTAATTTTCAAACGTTGGTGGCTTGTTTTCAGTGGTTGCACCCTTTTTCTTTGTGATTTATGTATTTGAAGAAACAGAGGTGTGTAATGAGGTGGAAAAAGATTCTTTCGGGCCATTTTCATTTAGCACCCTTAAATTTTATAGTAATTACATTTGTGTCCTAACTTTAGTACTTATACAAGTCAAAATAAGTGCTAAATGATTTACCAAAATAACGGTTTCAGCCCATGTTTGAAATATTTTTGCTACAAGTGGTCCAAAAAAAAGTGAAAAAAAAGTTAGGGGTTGCTTTTGTGTTCACCACTAGCTAGTTATGGTTGGGGTGGAGTTGTGTAGAGAGAAAACTGAGGTGACGCTGACGTGACGGGATTGCTTGGGTGAGAAAGTGGTCACCACTAGCATTAGTCTTAAAGTACTATTTTTTCATTTTTATATTTTTACATTTAGTAGCATATATTGGTTCGTGTACCAAAATGACTATCTGTTTAACCAAATGTAAGATGTGTGACAAAAATCTAAAGTGATCCAAATCAATCAACTAAAACAAAGTTAAAAAATAAAAAATAAGGGATAATTTCATGTATATCCTTTTTACTAGTTTTTGATGCATAATTTGTTTTTAACTTTGTCGAAGGTAGTAGAATTTGGTCTGTTCTTGGGCCAACAATCAAGAGTTATTGGACAATTTCTTGCCAGGAAGCCCGAGTGAATATTTTAATAGTCCCTCGGCTAATGATATATACATATAATTGACTATATATGGTTCGCATATAGTTCATTCATTGATTTACCTATTGTGGATATTAATTGAAAGCTAATTACATAGTATAAACTGTAGAGATTTTAAGATAAGAGTTGAAACACTTGAAGCATAATGTACAAATTATCTCACTTAAACTGTATGATGTTGTTTCTCTGGTATTAATTACTTTGGCAACTTGTCATGCATGTGGCTATTGAACCAGCCACGATAACCTCAGCTTTGTGGCATTGCAAAGAAGACTTGTTGACCCCAACATACGGTAGGTGATATTAACACTTTGATTCCGTTCTAGAGATTAGATTTTAAAAAATGAGAAGCCTGAAGATAATGATTTTAATGGAAGAAGCAACCATACTTGTTCTTCTAGTTTTTTCACTCCACATGCAAAAAATATACACAACCGAAATTGACATCATCTCAGGCTCAAGCTTCTTGACAGAAAACGACACGCTGGTATCTCCTGGTAGAACATTTGAACTGGGATTCTTCAAGCCAGGTAGCTCGGATAACACTTACGTTGGTATTTGGTATAAGAAAATTTCTGTTAAAACAGTGGTTTGGGTTGCCAACAGAGACTACCCCATCACCAATGTATCATCAGGCGTTTTAAGGATTGACAGTGTGGGAAATCTTGTTCTCAAGAACTATACCGATCATGTAGTGTGGTCATCCAACTCAACGTCATCAGGAAATGCAACTGCAAAGCTTTATGACTCTGGAAATCTAGTCATCACGGGTGGATACAGCATGAAGATTCTTTGGGAGAGTTTTGACTATCCTACAGATACTTTTCTAGCTGGCATGAAGATTGGAAAAAATTACTTAACAGGCGCCGAATGGCATTTAACATCATGGAAGAGTATTCATGATCCAGCTATAGGGGAATTCACCTTTAGTGTTGAAACACGTGGTTATCCTCACTTAGTAATAAGAGATGGTTTGGAGGTCAAGGGTCGAGCCGGATCATGGAATGGTGAACGGTTTAGTGGGTCACCCTTGCTTTCCAACAACACGTACTTTCCATACAATATGGTTATTAATGAAAAAGAGGCGGTTTGTAATCTAGAAAACACTTCTGTAATAAAGAAGATGACCTTGACTTCTTCTGGGAATATAGAATTTTTAGTGTGGCAAGAAGATAAGAAAACATGGCAGGTTATTGGGACAGCACCAAGAGATATATGTGACAAGTACAAAATCTGTGGCCCTTATGGAAGCTGCAACATTGAAGACGTGCAGAAATGTTCGTGCTTAGATGACGCAAAATTTGAGCCGATAAACAAAAGGGGTTGGGTAACAGGAGATTGGACACGTGGTTGTGTGAGGAGAATACCGTTGGATTGCGAAAATGGAACAGATGGGTTTATCAAGTATTCTAATGTAAAATTGCCAGATACACAGACTTCGTGGTTTAACAATACAATGTCTTTAACGGAATGTAAAGCAATATGCCTTCAGAACTGCACTTGTATGGCATATGCAAATACTGATATCAGAGGCAAAGGAAGTGGTTGCTTGCTTTGGTTCAATGACCTATTAGATATTAGGGTATCCTCGAGGGGTGGTCAAGATATATTCGTGAGAATGGCTTCTTCTGAATTAGGTAACTACTATCATGTAATCTTTCTGGTTACTTTCATGGTTGTTATGAGTCTGTAAGGTGATTAACGATGTTGTTTTTGACTTTTTTTGTTAAGATCATGCACTTGCTCCATCGGGTTTTAAAAAGGACGGAGGAACAAACATCAAAATCATCTTGATTGGAGTTTTTTTGGCGGTTTTTGTGATAAGTTTGAGCACATGGTTGTGGTATGCTTGGAGAAAAAGACATTTTTCACCACAAACTGAGGAAGGTAAGATATTTGTAGAGTTTTAGGATAAAGTGATGAGAATCAATTAAAAAAATTAAACCTAAAGTAATAAGTATGTTAAATGGTTTAGAATAGTCTGTATTCTGTGAGCAGGTTCAACCAGTTTGACGGGGTTTGTATTATTAACCCACAGGGGGGTCACTAAATGTAGGTGAAAGTGGGAGAGAAGCCATGGAGCTACCATTGTTTAGCTTCTCTAGAGTAGCTAAAGCTACTGCTGATTTTTCACTTGATAATAAACTTGGAGAGGGCGGATTTGGACCGGTCTATAAGGTAAATGAAGAATCTTATTTATTTGAATTCAGTTTGCTGAGTATAGCGACACATTATGATTCGTTCATTTGATTATAATTGTTAGAGAAACATTCTAATTCATTATAGATAACAAAATTATGAAGCTAAAATGTTTCAAGTGTGCCATTGATACAAAAAAATGAATGATAGTTTCCTTCGAATTTTGGACAGTTTCACATAAAAATTGGTAATCTTCAGGGTATGCTAGAAGATGGGCAAGAAATTGCAGTTAAACGTCTCTCAAAGACTTCCAGTCAAGGAATTAATGAGTTCATGAATGAAGTTATATGCATTATAAAACTTCAACACCGGAATCTTGTCAAGCTCCTCGGATGTAGCATCGAGGGGAACGAGAAGTTGCTTATATATGAATACATGCCAAACAGAAGCTTAGACGAGTTTATATTTGGTCAGTATCATATAATTTCCATTAAATCGACAATAGTAACTTACTACGGTAAGATACTTTGAACAACTAAACCTACATGATGTGCAGATAAAAGGAAAAGCACACTCCTTGATTGGACAAAGAGATTCGACATCATCAAAGGAATTGCGCGAGGACTTCTTTATCTTCATCAAGATTCACGATTAAGAATCATTCACAGAGATCTTAAAGCTAGCAATATTCTACTAGATGTGGATATGAACCCAAAAATATCAGACTTTGGGATAGCTAGAAGCTTTGGAGGAAATGAAACTGAAGCTAACACAGAGAGAGTTGTTGGTACCTAGTAAGATACAACATTCTGGTTTATCTTCATTCACTTTTTGTTAGGTTCGTTATTTAAGACTTGTAAACATTATTCTATATATAGCGGTTACATGTCACCAGAGTATGCGCTAGATGGTCTTTTCTCCATAAAGTCAGATGTTTTCAGCTTTGGTGTATTAGTGTTGGAGATTGTGAGTGGGAAGAGAAACAGGGGATTTGTTCATTCTGAGCATAACAATAATCTTATTGGACATGTAAGTTGCTTGATTTTCAAATTTATCCGGCATAACTCTACTGCCTAATAATTAAATCCGCATTTATATTTAGGCATGGAGGATGCATAGTGAAGGAAAGTCAATGGAACTCCTGGATTCAAGTTTTGCTGAGGCATGCAATGCATCGGAAGTTTTAAGATCGATAGAAGTTGGCTTATTATGTGTTCAACAAAGTCCAGAAGACAGGCCAAACATGTCGTCGGTGGTTTTCATGTTAGGCAATGAAGGTGCATTGCCAAAACCTAAACAGCCAGCATTTTTCACAGATAGGAACTTATCTGGTATTGGTTTCTCTTCAACCTCTTATCCAACAAGTTCAAGCAATGACTTAACTTTATCAGAGATAGTTGCCCGATAGAAAGCCTTTATGATACTTCCATTATAGCATGTTTGCGTTCCTTTTCCTCTTACCTTCATGTACAAGCTTATATATATGTCTGTTCCCAAAGTTTTACTTACGACATAAGATTAAATTTCTATATAATCATATTTAGTAATAAATCAAAGTTACCATAAATGTACCTAGACCGTTTAAAGTGGGATAATGTGACATTTAGTCACTAGATAATCAATTTCACCTACCAATCCCTGTCGTAATTAACGGGACATCAAACATGTTAAAATAAGAAACAACTAATGCTAAAATGCCAGGGAAAAGATTCACGGTTAAATGTAATTTTGTCCGAGATTAAATGTCAACCTTTCTCTTTTGATTTATCCCAAAACGTTTTAGAAAAAAAATATAATAGACCATGACTAAAATAACAATACTTAATCCTGTCGGAGCGAGGTAACTTGTCTACAACCATGTATATGTTGGGTACATGGAATAAGGTCATATCGAAATAATGATATAACAAAAAACAACATTTTGACTTGCAAATTATAGCATAAACATGTTGTTTACAAACTTAAACTAACATCTTCTTATGGCATATACTTCAGACTATAATTCTGTGAAGCAAGTAAAACCGCAATACATGCCTAGTTCTAGACTCATCTGGGTCGGTTGTTTAGCCTGAACTTTTTGGTTGATTATGTTCGGGTAACTTTAGTACACCCTCTTTCAGTAAAGGCGACAATTCTTTCTTTGCTAACTCAAGCACCTTAGGATCCGTGGTTTCCATGTATGCGCATACTACCTTGGCACTGTAAAACAGTTTTGCACCAACAAGTCAGTTTACATATTATGTGTTATATTTAGTATTTGTTTTAGCTTATATCAACATCTAGGGTGTTAAGTGTCTGTTTGTAATTCTTAGTCAAGTAAGAGTTGGTTTGGTAGGTTCGTGTCCCAAGCCCAACTCGTGTCTCTGTTTTCACAGCCGAATTAGAGACTTTGTTAAAGTTAGTTTTCTTCCCCCTCATCTCTATAAAAGGAGGTGGGGGGGGGATTTGGTATGAATTCTTTCGATAACTAATCAAGGTTAGATCAGGGTACTTACTTGTGCATTGCTCGTTCTTATTTTTCTGTCGATTATATCAACTGCTGGTGTGTTTGTTCTTCTACAACATCAACATATATTTCGCTCTAGTAAACCAGGGTTGTAGGTTATCGAATACTTACAAGTGGTATCAGAGCTCAGGTTCACAGAGTTCTCTGGTATACTAGGATCGACTCGGTTGAAGGTTTTCTTTGGGTGTCGTTGTAGAAGAAAACGGTTTGGTTTTCGAGTTTCTATACGATCGGAAACAGAAAGAATGGATTAGCGGAACGGAGGAATAGAACTCTCATGGATAAGGTACGCTGTTCATTAATTCAGTCTGGATTGCCCAAGACCTTCTGGGCGGAAGTGACATGTACGGCTGCATATCTTATAAATAGGTCACCATCGACAGTGATTGAGAAAAAGACACCTATGGAGATGTGGTCGGGACATCCAAGTGTGTCACACCCCCAAAATACCTATTTTAGCAGTGGAATGGAATACCTGGGGGTGACTGCCATAGCATCACAGTTACAGTTACATTGAACGACCTAAAGTGTCGTTTAGAAAATACGTCATTTGATCATTAAAACATTCAGAGTTTACAAAACATAGGTCCCAAAAGATGTTATCAATTTAGGTAAAATAAGTTCAACAAGATCAAACGTTTCATAAGTGCAGAAATATATGGTGAGACGCGTCGACTCCGCGACTGCATGTAGGTTCAAATGCATGCCACATGAGCTAACTTAATAACCTGAAAATACATTGCTAAAACGTCAACACGAATGTTGGTGAGAAATCATAGGTTTATAAGTTAACTAGTATGTACAATAGCCACAAGTAAAAAGAATGGTGATATGATGTCAAAATAATACTACATTGTCACTTAAGCTCATGATCCCAAAGCTAGACATAATTTGAATTGCCCCACATGAGTGTTTATCAGGCACTCATAATTGATAAGACATGAAATGCATCCGTTGACTTTCGGTAAAAATTACCACGGATGGCGGCGTCACCCTCAATAGATCTATCCACTCACTCCCGCTCACTTGCAATTAACGGTCCATGATAATAAAAGGGGACTTAACTTGATAATAAGGCAACCTAAGCAATGTATGGAAATTTAACACTTTGGTATGTACAAAAATAATTGATGCAATGTATTCTCCCCCGTGGGATTTAAAAACAAAATATCGAATTAAAAACGGGGCTATGAAAACTCACATGAAGTGATGATACAATGATGTGAAATGATAGGGTCAACAAGGAGCGAACACTATCCGCAACCTAATATGAATGATAATGATCTACTTTAGATCATGAAATGATGTAATGAATGTACATGCACATGATGCCTATACCACTCGTAGCTTGGAAATACTAGTTATGATCAAAGTTTATTGTTTTCCATGACTTCAGAAAAATAAGTCTAACTAGGCTTATAAAAACTAGTCGTAATATATCGCATATAAAATGTTAGTGTTATATTCATCATTTTGAAAACCTTGAAATGACATCTAATAGTCGGGTAAATAAGCTTTTACTCATACGTACTTCAATGGTTAAGAATATGGCCCTTTAGTATTATTTCTAGAAAATATAGTATTTAGTACGAGGGATTATTATTTCTAATAGTGGCTGCCAAAATAATATAGTTTTGTCGATTTTGAAACGTGTATATCTTTGTCGTTATAAGTTCATTTTCCTCGTTCTTTATATCCACGGTTTTTGTCTTAGCATGTACTAACACATTTTTGATAGTTCGGCTCCTCTAGGTTACGTCTAATGCCTCGTTTTGTCTGTCGAAAATCGTCCAACAGCACGTATAATTTTCAGAAAATAGTTTTCGGCGTTAAACTTGTAAAAATCATAACTCCTTCGTTATAAGCTTGTTTTTCTCCGTTCTTTCGCCAAAAGCTTCGTTTTTGAAAGTATTTTCTAAATCTTTGGTTCAAAATTACCCCTGAGTCCTGATTTTTCCGGGTTTGGCTTTTTGGGACAGTAGGTTTGTAGATGGGTTTCAAACTCATTACTAGTGTTCCAAACTTGTTCCTAATCCAACCAAACCACTTTCAATCACCACCAAACTAATTTATTCCTACCATAAACCTTCCTAGGGTGTCATGGGTTCCTAAACATCATCCACCAAGTTAATCTACCAAGGGTGTAACACCCCCAAAATCGGGTCCAGCGGAAGCGTATGTTACTGGGGTGCTACTCGATTGATATCATAACACAAAGTATAAAGAATGGTTTTTACCTCAAACATTTAGAATAAAATTTATTGTCAAAAACATTAAGTTTACATTATGTAAAAGTGGTGCGGAAGAAAGGTCCCTAAAATAAATAAAGCGGTCCCAATTGTTTATCAGAGTCGTCTATGACCATGCCATGCCGTTTGCCAAGCGCCTCCAAGAGTAAGTTATCACCTCAGGAAACCTGAAATACATGCTAAAAAGTGTCAACACAAAGGTTGGTGAGTTCATAGAGTTTATAATTAAAACAGTTGATTTAAAGAGTTTCGCATTTGTTTGATAATTGCAACAAAAAGAATCGTGGGCTACGTAGTTATACACCCATAGTTTATTTGATGTTTGCCCTAACCGGGTCAATAGTTGAGTGAATCAATAGTGTTTGTACAAAATCAGTTGAACACAAGTCTCAAGTTTGATAAACAGTGGGCTACGTCGTTATACGCCCATAAATTTTGTAGTTGCAATACTGTATCATGACTACAGTACCGCCTTATTGCTCTAAGCCTCATGACACGCAAACCTTAACGTCGTTATGCTGCCATAAGAAATATATAAAAATCTTATGGGATAGAAGCCTACACATAATAATATGATGCAGGTGATAAGGCCCTCGAGTAATAGGAGTTTGCCAGTTTCCTAGTAGTTCTCAAATAAAGTGCATTCGACTATCAATCCGGCTAGCACGAAGGCTATCTATCCGGCTAGCACGAATGGGCTGTCAACCTCCAATAGATCTATTCACTATATTCGCGTTCACTCGCAAGTGATTAATGGGTCATGATATGAGGGACTTTTGGCAGAAACGGTAACTTAGGCAATATGAATCAGGATAGCATACAGAAAAACACTTGTGTTCAGGTTCGTAGCATTTAATACGTTGCAATAAACAAATAGAGTGTTTCATAAATCGAGTAAAATGTTTAAGATAAATGAGTAAAGCTTGTAAGTAAAAGTGTTTGAGCATGTATCTCCCCCAAATAGTTCAAAATAGATAAAAGAGGGGCTATGACTCACCTCAGTAATCAAATATCTGGAATAGTATGGCAAGGTATTCTGAAAATGAAATCCTAACCGCGACCTAGGAATATGAGTCGACTTAGGAAATATGGTACGAAATATATGCGTATGAGTTCTAAAATATGAAATAGCTCTTATACACTTGCAATGAGGTTTTACGATAAAAGATATAGTAAAACAAAAGTTTCGACGAAAGATAACCAATTATTAGTAATTCTATATAGTTGTTTTTATAAAGTTTTGGGACGTTATAATGATTTCAATTCTCGATGGTTTTACGGAATTTAAGTTCCTATGTGTAGTATGCCGTGAGACAATAAGATTGTTCAAAAGTTTCTTATTATATTGCCTTGGAATGCGTGAAAGATAAAAAACGAATATGTGACGTTGAAAACAATAACACTTAGTTGAAGTACTAGTTAGCTAATTTGTCGTAACTTTAGAACATCATATTTCCTTCGTTTTAACTCCGTTGTGGTTCGTTCAAGTCTCCACATTTAGCTACTAATGTTTATTCTCACCAAACCAAGGCTAAAAATATTTTAGACACGGTTATCGAGGTCATTTGGTCAAGTATACGGGCTGCTGTTCCAGAAGGTCACGACAGCTTTTAACGGGTTTCAAGAATTCGTATTAGATCCACTATTAGGAAATTTCAAGAGTTTTCTGCTCCAAAACTCACTCCTATATGAATTCTACCTAAAATAAATAGTTACGTTGTAAAAAGGGTCAGTTTGGTCAAGTTGTCGAGGCCAAAAACATCACACGTTAAAACAGCCCGTGGGATAATAAAAGTCAAATTTAACGGACCTTAAGTTATTCATTTCTTGCTGAAATTACGCATTTTTGGAGTCTAAAATTATCTAAATTAAATCTAGTTTTCAAATATCTAAGCCAAATATTTTTCTCATGTACCAATCTTTCTGAATAAATCATTTTATACTCGAATTTCAAAGCTGACAGAAAAACTGAAAGGTTACTCAACTTCTTTTGGCCGTATTTTACTCGTTATTTATCGTCACGTGTCCATCCAACTCTCAGAGTCAATTTCAATGTGTCCTTTAACAATTTCTAGTTTACCATTTTAGCTCAAAAGGTCTCGAAGTGGGTTGTTTTTATTAAATGAATTCAGTACTCAGAGAACAAGTGCAACAGCAGGTCACTAACTCGTATCACTTATTAAAATAGCAAATTTTTTTATAAAATTGCAAAAATTTTTGTGAGACATCCTAGCACATATGTATAAGTGTACCTAAACCAGATTTGTGCGAAAAATTGCATAGCTATATTATTTGTGTCCATCTTTGCGGTGTAAATTTGGGACAGCAAGGTATATGTTTGATTCAAGGTTTTTAAGGCAAAGTTTCAACACCACAAGTGTATATTAGCTAAAATTAACATATGGATGATGAAATATGTACATGAAATGTACAAAAAAAATAAGTAGAGTGAATGCTTACAAGAGGTGATGAAGTGAATGCAAGGAGGTGAACACAAGAACCCAAGTATTCTAGCTAACACCCAAGGATGACCCTTCATATTAATCCTTGGTCTAATAAGCACTTTGTAAGCTCTTGAATAAGCAAAGGACTAAAATATTTCTGCCCCTTTTTCTGTGTTACTTCTGCCGTGACCTCAAGAGAAAAAGAAAATGATTTGTGTGTTGGTTGCTTTGTGATAAGAGTGGTTAGGTACATGTCTCTTATATAAGTGCACTTATGGCAAGGTTTGAAAGTGTTTTTGGAACTAATAGTGTAAAGATGATCAAAAATGGTGTAAAGCTTGTCTTGAGCTTTGTTGTGCCGTATATTATCAACCCAAGGGTGGTTCACAAGTGAACTTTGAGTAGGTTGAATGGTCAAGGTATGCTTCACATGTACATGTATAACCATTAAGGGAAAACAAACAAAAGGAGTGTCACCTTGGGGCTTGGTGGTTCGGCTAAAGACCAGGAAAAGAGGTAAGGTCACTTTCGCAAGGTTTGTATGCTAGTTTTTATAGAAATAATTTAGGAAACCTCTAAATCTCCTTTTGTGTTAGATTGAGATAAGTAAATCAAAAATGAGACGATGTGGTCTTGTTTCTATGAGGTTGTCGTGTTTCATGAGCCCAAGACAAGAAAGAAGGCTTTCTTGATATTCCACAAAGTCACAAGACTTCTTATGGACTAGTTTAAACATGTGTAGGGAAAACAAGAAGAAAGATTTTGTTTGAACTTCCCAAGTTGGTGTGTGTAGGTGGCGTGTGTTTTGAGTCCAAGGAAGAGACCAAATTCAACTTTGCTAGTCACAAGATAGCATATGGATAAGTTTGTCACAAAAGAGGGTGTTGTAGAGAACTAGGAAAGATTATAAAATCTTTACACATGAAATAGGTTGACTTGGTCAAACCAAAACCTTTTGGACATTTGGTGAGGGGCGGCATCAATGAAATCAAGACAGGGAAGTGATTTTTGATTTTACGTCGTGTATTGTGTGTCCCGTAGAGCTAAAATGTAATCGTGGTACCTCGGTTCGGTGTGAACGTGAAAAATAAACTTTTGGGAACGCTTTTATAAAAGTAATATAAAAACAAGATTATTGTTTGCAAAAAATAATTATTGGACTTGAACCATAACTAAGGTGGTGTTGGTATGCGCGTGAGCCCGTTTGAAGAGATATGTCACATACTTAATTGGCGAACATATTTCGTAGTTGTGTTAGTTTTAAAAAATAATTTGACGCGAAAACGGTTAATTAAGCCGTCAAAATAAGTTACTTCGTATTTAGCATTAATAAATGACCCGGTAAATTACGGGGTATTACAATACCTACCCCTCAGACTGGATTCCGTCCCGGAATCCTAAGTTGTGGTAGTGGTCGGGGTTGTCTCGGGAACTAAGTGTGGGTATTTAGCACGATATTGATCCTTACGCTTCTAGATATACTCAGTCGGGGGGATATTTGTCTTGTTGCAGGTGAAAATTAAAGGTCTGCCTAAAATAGATATATAATTTAGTAGTGTGGGCTTTTAAGCATGTTGTAAATAAAAGTAACTTCACAAAAATTAACACTTAGTCGCTCTTTAATATGCAAAATTTTTGATATAGTTTGACCAGAGAAAATTTTTAACTCCACAAAATGAGTACCTTGAAAAATATTTTTGTAGTTTATATGGATGCATTTTTAAAGAAAGATCTTGGAAAGTAAAATCATTGAAGATGAAGGTATAGTTGGGTATGACCTTTATATAAGTTTATGAAGGTTCAAGGATAAAGTCTAGTTTCCAATGCTTGGTAGTGGTTGGTGGCTAAACATCGGGTGAATCTTATAGTTGTGGTACTTAATCCTCTTGGGCAGTATTGGGATGTATCGTGACTTATATTGTTGTGCTAGTGGTCTGATATGAACGAGTCAATCGTATATTAAGTGATGGAGGTGTTTTCCTTGGTTACAAGTGAGAGTTGTGTACCAATAAGTGGATCTAATTGTAAGGAGCGAGTGGGTAACTGGTTTAGAGATGAAACGGCGTCAAGACTTGGTGGGTCGTTGTCTATAGTTTTTGACAGAGGTACGTGATTCTCTTCTAGGGTTTAGTTTATTTCCAAAAGAAGATATTGGTTATTCTGTTTATAAAGTAATAGCATAAAAACACTTTCCATACAAATAACTGGTCCACAAAATGATTTGTAAAAATATTTCATAAAATGACTTGTAAAACAATTTATAGAGTAATGAGAAAACAATAGCAAAATTGTAGTTTGCGATATAGTTGCAAGACAGCAAATCAGTAACTTGTGAAATGATTTTTAAAATAGTTTATAAGTCATTAGGAAAAGTGATTCATTGTTTATAAAAGAACAGTAAGGCCAAAATTTTGAGAGTAGTAAAACGTTTCGTAGAGTGTAGGATAATTGAAAATAGTTCGTATGTTACTAGTGACATAGTGTATTATTTTATAGAAAGGAAGTAGATAACTAGTATTCCCAAGGGATGAGTGAAGGATCATGTGTTCCGAAGATAGTGGTTCAAGTTACTCCGTATGGTCTTAAGGTTTCCGTTGTTTCACAAGTCTAACTTCTTGTATGCTTAAAGGTTCATGGTTTCTTTCGTTGCTTACTTCCATTAGAAGATTTTCCTCTTAAGTACTATGGAGAGTCGTTCCTATTACGGCTAGTGGTTTAACCCTGATTCTTCAATTGAGTGTGGTTTGGGGAAGAGGTGACTGTAACACAACCCGTAGTAGTAAGTATAAGTCATTAATATATGTTATGTAATGTTTAAATGGTTATGCATCATCTGCTAAGCAAATCTCCATGCATAGTGTTGGTAAAGTGTAAGCACGGGGCGTAAAGTAATATAGTGTATAATAGTCCATTTAGAGAGCGTAGTATTGCAATGAGAAGAGGGTTTCGTTTAAGAGAAAAGTGTTGCAATGAGAAAGTATTGTGATGCCAGTATGTTGTGTGTAGAAGTAAACCTCCTTATGTAATGCTCGTGAACATATGTAGACATTTTACCGTTCTCAGAAATCAAATAGAAAGTCAACCGGGCATAACTCCATTATAACTTCTCCGAGTATCGCAAAGTTCACCTCTGAGTCAGACATAGGTGATCAGACTATGTTCCACTGTCCCTGGTTGAATATAGGTGATCAGTCTATATTCACCCGAGGTTCAATGAACTTTAAAATACTTGGCTTAGTCATACTAGTACTATGCCTTTTAGAAAGTTGTTTTGAAAGGCTAAGACAAGTGTCCAGACACAAGGTCGTATGATAAGATTACGTAAGGGAAAAGACGTAATGCTGTGATAAGTATAATACGCAAGCATAAGTATATGGGAAAATACTTGTAGTAAATAGTGAAACAAGTGGATATAAATCATTCAATAGTAAGACACACATCTCAACAAGTATATTAGTGAGCAACATCACAAGTGAGGCATCAGCTTGGTAGGCAGGCACGTGGCGGTCATAGGATTTAGTTTTCAGAAAAATGGTTATAGTCTGGGTTTTGAAAATACCAGTTCTCTATAACCAAGGCTCTGATACCAATCTGTAACACCCCCAAAATCGGGTCCAGCGGAAGCGTATGTTACTGGGGTGCTACTCGATTGATATCATAACACAAAGTATAAAGAATGGTTTTTACCTCAAACATTTAGAATAAAATTTATTGTCAAAAACATTAAGTTTACATTATGTAAAAGTGGTGCGGAAGAAAGGTCCCTAAAATAAATAAAGCGGTCCCAATTGTTTATCAGAGTCGTCTATGACCATGCCTTGCCGTTTGCCAAGCGCCTCCAAGAGTAAGTTATCACCTCAGGAAACCTGAAATACATGCTAAAAAGTGTCAACACAAAGGTTGGTGAGTTCATAGAGTTTATAAGTAAAACAGTTGATTTAAAGAGTTTCGCATTTGTTTGATAATTGCAACAAAAAGAATCGTGGGCTACGTAGTTATACACCCATAGTTTATTTGATGTTCGCCCTAACCGGGTCAATAGTTGAGTGAATCAATAGTGTTTTTACAAAATCAGTTGAACACAAGTCTCAAGTTTGATAAACAGTGGGCTACGTCGTTATACGCCCATAAATTTTGTAGTTGCAATACTGTATCATGACTACAGTACCGCCTTATTGCTCTAAGCCTCATGACACGCAAACCTTAACGTCGTTATGCTGCCATAAGAAATATATAAAAATCTTATGGGATAGAAGCCTACACATAATAATATGATGCAGGTGATAAGGCCCTCGAGTAATAGGAGTTTGCCAGTTTCCTAGTAGTTCTCAAATAAAGTGCATTCGACTATCAATCCGGCTAGCACGAAGGCTATCTATCCGGCTAGCACGAATGGGCTGTCAACCTCCAATAGATCTATTCACTATATTCGCGTTCACTCGCAAGTGATTAATGGGTCATGATATGAGGGACTTTTGGCAGAAACGGTAACTTAGGCAATATGAATCAGGATAGCATACAGAAAAACACTTGTGTTCAGGTTCGTAGCATTTAATACGTTGCAATAAACAAATAGAGTGTTTCATAAATCGAGTAAAATGTTTAAGATAAATGAGTAAAGCTTGTAAGTAAAAGTGTTTGAGCATGTATCTCCCCCAAATAGTTCAAAATAGATAAAAGAGGGGCTATGACTCACCTCAGTAATCAAATATCTGGAATAGTATGGCAAGGTATTCTGAAAATGAAATCCTAACCGCGACCTAGGAATATGAGTCGACTTAGGAAATATGGTACGAAATATATGCGTATGAGTTCTAAAATATGAAATAGCTCTTATACACTTGCAATGAGGTTTTACGATAAAAGATATAGTAAAACAAAAGTTTCGACGAAAGATAACCAATTATTAGTAATTCTATATAGTTGTTTTTATAAAGTTTTGGGACGTTATAATGATTTCAATTCTCGATGGTTTTACGGAATTTAAGTTCCTATGTGTAGTATGCCGTGAGACAATAAGATTGTTCAAAAGTTTCTTATTATATTGCCTTGGAATGCGTGAAAGATAAAAAACGAATATGTGACGTTGAAAACAATAACACTTAGTTGAAGTACTAGTTAGCTAATTTGTCGTAACTTTAGAACATCATATTTCCTTCGTTTTAACTCCGTTGTGGTTCGTTCAAGTCTCCACATTTAGCTACTAATGTTTATTCTCACCAAACCAAGGCTAAAAATATTTTAGACACGGTTATCGAGGTCATTTGGTCAAGTATACGGGCTGCTGTTCCAGAAGGTCACGACAGCTTTTAACGGGTTTCAAGAATTCGTATTAGATCCACTATTAGGAAATTTCAAGAGTTTTCTGCTCCAAAACTCACTCCTATATGAATTCTACCTAAAATAAATAGTTACGTTGTAAAAAGGGTCAGTTTGGTCAAGTTGTCGAGGCCAAAAACATCACACGTTAAAACAGCCCGTGGGATAATAAAAGTCAAATTTAACGGACCTTAAGTTATTCATTTCTTGCTGAAATTACGCATTTTTGGAGTCTAAAATTATCTAAATTAAATCTAGTTTTCAAATATCTAAGCCAAATATTTTTCTCATGTACCAATCTTTCTGAATAAATCATTTTATACTCGAATTTCAAAGCTGACAGAAAAACTGAAAGGTTACTCAACTTCTTTTGGCCGTATTTTACTCGTTATTTATCGTCACGTGTCCATCCAACTCTCAGAGTCAATTTCAATGTGTCCTTTAACAATTTCTAGTTTACCATTTTAGCTCAAAAGGTCTCGAAGTGGGTTGTTTTTATTAAATGAATTCAGTACTCAGAGAACAAGTGCAACAGCAGGTCACTAACTCGTATCACTTATTAAAATAGCAAATTGTTTTATAAAATTGCAAAAATTTTTGTGAGACATCCTAGCACATATGTATAAGTGTACCTAAACCAGATTTGTGCGAAAAATTGCATAGCTATATTATTTGTGTCCATCTTTGCGGTGTAAATTTGGGACAGCAAGGTATATGTTTGATTCAAGGTTTTTAAGGCAAAGTTTCAACACCACAAGTGTATATTAGCTAAAATTAACATATGGATGATGAAATATGTACATGAAATGTATAAAAAAAATAGGTAGAGTGAATGCTTACAAGAGGTGATGAAGTGAATGCAAGGAGGTGAACACAAGAACCCAAGTATTCTAGCTAACACCCAAGGATGACCCTTCATATTAATCCTTGGTCTAATAAGCACTTTGTAAGCTCTTGAATAAGCAAAGGACTAAAATATTTCTGCCCCTTTTTCTGTGTTACTTCTGCCGTGACCTCAAGAGAAAAAGAAAATGATTTGTGTGTTGGTTGCTTTGTGATAAGAGTGGTTAGGTACATGTCTCTTATATAAGTGCACTTATGGCAAGGTTTGAAAGTGTTTTTGGAACTAATAGTGTAAAGATGATCAAAAATGGTGTAAAGCTTGTCTTGAGCTTTGTTGTGCCGTATATTATCAACCCAAGGGTGGTTCACAAGTGAACTTTGAGTAGGTTGAATGGTCAAGGTATGCTTCACATGTACATGTATAACCATTAAGGGAAAACAAACAAAAGGAGTGTCACCTTGGGGCTTGGTGGTTCGGCTAAAGACCAGGAAAAGAGGTAAGGTCACTTTCGCAAGGTTTGTATGCTAGTTTTTATAGAAATAATTTAGGAAACCTCTAAATCTCCTTTTGTGTTAGATTGAGATAAGTAAATCAAAAATGAGACGATGTGGTCTTGTTTCTATGAGGTTGTCGTGTTTCATGAGCCCAAGACAAGAAAGAAGGCTTTCTTGATATTCCACAAAGTCACAAGACTTCTTATGGACTAGTTTAAACATGTGTAGGGAAAACAAGAAGAAAGATTTTGTTTGAACTTCCCAAGTTGGTGTGTGTAGGTGGCGTGTGTTTTGAGTCCAAGGAAGAGACCAAATTCAACTTTGCTAGTCACAAGATAGCATATGGATAAGTTTGTCACAAAAGAGGGTGTTGTAGAGAACTAGGAAAGATTATAAAATCTTTACACATGAAATAGGTTGACTTGGTCAAACCAAAACCTTTTGGACATTTGGTGAGGGGCGGCATCAATGAAATCAAGACAGGGAAGTGATTTTTGATTTTACGTCGTGTATTGTGTGTCCCGTAGAGCTAAAATGTAATCGTGGTACCTCGGTTCGGTGTGAACGTGAAAAATAAACTTTTGGGAACGCTTTTATAAAAGTAATATAAAAACAAGATTATTGTTTGCGAAAAATAATTATTGGACTTGAACCATAACTAAGGTGGTGTTGGTATGCGCGTGAGCCCGTTTGAAGAGATATGTCACATACTTAATTGGCGAACATATTTCGTAGTTGTGTTAGTTTTAAAAAATAATTTGACGCGAAAACGGTTAATTAAGCCGTCAAAATAAGTTACTTCGTATTTAGCATTAATAAATGACCCGGTAAATTACGGGGTATTACAAAGGGTTTCCATATAATCCATTTCTAGAGCTTAAAAGATATAAAATTTTAAAAAGGAGTGGTATAAACTAGCATATTGATGCGTGGGAATTGCACCAGGATTTACGTCTCGAGGGATCTCGAGAAGCTTACAACCCCACCAAGCAGTGTACCTGATCATTGTAGTATACTGATAAGTACCGGGGGATTGATTGTTCAATTTGGGAATAGTGTCGCTAGGATTAGAAAACCTAAAGACTAGGTCTAGAGATGAGGGACGATTCTTTTTGTATTTTTATATTTTTAGAAAAGCAAATAAAATCTCAGGTTTTTGGAAGATGGGCGGAATTAGTTGCTAGTCAACTAACCCAATAGCTAAGATGCAATCAAAATAAAATAACAAAAATGAAAATAAACTAAATTAAGATAGTGGTGTGAGCAATATATGGGAGAATTGTGTTTACTTAGATTTCACTGCTCCCTAGATATCTTTTACAGGTTAATTACTTGTTACAGTTGCGTGGATGACGGATTGTATTCCTTAATACCATTCATGGGGTGGCGTACTTACTTCCCCAATCCTATCAGCTCCTACTTCACTCCTATGTCGAGCCGACTAAGAAGCTCCTAACATGGGATCACTAGAATTCTCTCATGCATTAAATACAACCATAAAAACCTAGTACACATCGGTTCATGTTTCTTAAGATGTTCAAGCAAGTTACACAATGGAGATCTGCCAGTTTTCTTAAGCCTAACATTGAAATAATTCATCCATTACAACTATAAACAAGCAATCAACCTATAATTAACATCTAGGTTTCATTAAATCTAAGCAAACACATGAAAGATCTAGCCTAGCATGTTAAAATCAAGACAAGCATCAGATATATTCAAACAACACATAGACATATTGTATGAATTGAAAGAGGACTTATCTTAATTGAACATGATGAAAACCCCTGAAAATACTGTTACAAATGACCTAGAGTTTATTAGGTTCGACCCTAGTATTCTCCACACAAGTTCCTCTCTTAATGAATGAAAAATAGAAAAGTATATATAGATTTTGTGAAGTGACGGCGTCAAGAGTAAATGTCTGACGCCGTCATCTCGCCGCCAATAAAGTTCTCGGACTGCCTAGATTTGGAGCTGACGCCGTCACGTGTAATCCATCTTCAGGCCGTCACCAAAATAACTCTTGACGCCCTTCATCTTACGCCTTCAGGTTTTCACTGGGTCGTCATGGATTTTGCTCCTGACGCCGTCACACTTTCCTTCTTGACGCCGTCAGGTACTGTTCTCAGCATGGAAAATTAAGTCTTTGCCGTTTTCTTCACTTTTATACTCCAAAAACGTCCAAAATGCTTCCTTTTCCAGAATTCACTCCCAAAGTACCTAAAATCACAAAAGGAACGATTTAGGGCAATATTTGATCAAATAAATTCAATTCTGGGCTTAAATGACCCCCTAAAAATGGTTCATTTTTCACCTCATCATATACCCTTACACTTGAGATTTGCTTGTCCTCAAGCAAATGCGCTTTTATTCTAATCAAAATACAAGTTAGGGGTCATTTAACACTAATATGAAAGTAATTACAACAAATAATCATTCCACTAAAGACCAAAGACAAGCACGGAGGTCATACACTAGCACCTCACAAATAGTGTTTAGATACTCACATCTCTCGAGTGTAATAAAGTATATATCACAATATGGAAATGGAAAACATCTCTCACTACCTGTCATAGCAAAATAGATTACCATAGGCTTGGGAAAGGATCAAACCTCCACCACATGGCGTAAGCACCTAGGATAAACTGTCAAAGAGGTCTTTTAAAGGGTTGTAACGTTAGGTGTAGGGATATGGAATACACAGTTTTGTTGGATATGGGCAGTCTTTACTGGTGGCGAGTTAATAATCTTGGTTAATTACATGTACAAAATGGCGTTGCTAAGCCAAGACTAGACTCGACTTAAGCTAATGAATAAAAAATAACAAAAATGTAAGATAAACATAGAATGAAACGGGATGGTAGTCCGTATGTTTTTTTTTCTCTTTTCTTTTTCTATTTTTTTTTCTTTTTCTTGATTTTTTTGATATTTTATTTTTTTTTTATTTTTTTTTTTTGCATACACTTTTACCCTACCATCCAAAATAATACATCATAGGGAATGAATATTCCCCTTACACTTGAATTTTTACATACTTTACAATAAACTAATCTAATGACTCGAATTAAGAGAATTAAAACACTTGGAGCACTTTTAAGATTAACGCACATATGGGGGTAATAAATGATTTTCTTCCCCATTACTCCATAAAATAAGTACTTTACCCATGAGTCCCAATCGTCCCAAAACAATATGTACAAGGATATGACTCGACTTAGCAACCATGTAATCAATTAGATAATTAACTAAGGGTTTAAACAAATAACAATAATGCACTAAAGATGAGTGCATACACGGAAGGCTAAGGCGATTTGGTTGTACATTTAAGTGGGTTGTAACAAATTCTTCCTTTAAGTAAGATGCTTAAAGTTAGAAACGAAAAGATAGGCTCGGAGGGGTGTACTAGGGGTTTCGTGTACTAAAAATGAGTACAACGCTAAGGTGTGGGAAAATTTAGTTGACTTAACTAGCCAAGTAATATGACTTAAATGGTCAAGTAATTATGATACGGGTTTAACACAAGGGTGATCCTAATGCCTCTTATCATGTAGTAAATCCTACTACACGAATGTAGTCTCACTAGCAGTCTCGGGATGCATCACTAACGCAAGTTCTAGAATCTAAATGCTACTGGTACACTCATAAGCACTAATAGTAAATGCTTTTCCTATCAAATCTAAAGGCGAACCTCACATATTTGGGTGGAAAATTTTTCAGAATGATACGGTTTTGTGCTAGTCATACAATCTCCTATCCATGAGACACTTGCTATGGCAAAAGTTTCACTCCTAAATGTTGTAAAAAAATTTAAATTTGGTGCTAAAATTACACTAACAAGTATTTCTCATAGTTTTATTACACGTCCACTATCAAAGAAACAAACTCAAGCGAAAGTGTATCTGTAAGGTATCATCATTTTACACTCCCCTTACACTTAGGATGAACATTGTCCCCAATGTTCAAGTAAAGAATGTAAAAGTGAAATAAGTAAAACGAATGAAATCAAATACTCCCCTGATTCGCTCGGTATGGATAATAAGGTAGCAAGGTTAGATCTTCCTCCAAGAAAATGAACAATCAAAGCTTCCCTTCCAGAATATAAATCATCTTCTTGTCAAACATAACCTGTTAAACCTGAGAAAACAGACAAGGCAACCTTGCGTAAAATCGGCGGCAATCTATATATGCTAACAAATCCTAGAAAACAAAATAAGATATAATGCTTGTGGAATGATGTTTGCAGATTTCCTGGAGATTATAAAACTAAAGATTCAACAAAAACTTTAAAACTCCATTAGAAAAACAAAACTGGTAAAATTTCCAGATTTTTACACGTGACGCCGTCAAAAGTGACCTGCAAAAATTCTTATGTTAAGTTTCCGGAAAATTTCTGGAAAAACTTGGTCCTACTTCCTGGAAAATCCTGCAAAACATCATTATGATTCGATACAAGCATTTGACTCTAACAAATATGAATACACATGTTCACTTAATATTGTGGAGAATCATGATCGAGTTTTTTTCTTAAAAACATATTTGGGGTTTCCCCTTACACTTATCTTTTGCGAAATACCTTTAGACGAAGTTAAGATTAGGCCAAAATAAAAAGTAAAGTATTTTCACCATTTTAGTATGAAACATGATCTACCAATTATAAAAATAAAGCATGCATATGGAAGCAAATAACAATCAAACAAAATAGAAATCACACAAAACATGGGTTGCCTCCCAAGAAGCGCTTTTCTTTATTTACGAGTCTTGTAGCTAGACTCAAGGTCATGGGTTACTACGTGACCTCATTGTTGGTTTCACTCTCTAGGTCATCTCCTACATCAGTTTTGTATTCCAGACCTAGTTGCCAGCTTTCTTTATAGAAACCAAGCAACCTATTCATCACATACTCTACTCCTCTACGTCTATCCTCATCATTCCTATAGTAAGCCGCTTGTTTGTGTTCCTTTTCTATGTTTGACAGGAGGTGGTACTGCTCAATCTTATAGTGCATTTGGTAGGCAATCTCATCATTCTCTTCCTTGAACCTAACTATTCCTAAAGTCGGATCATAACTCATCTTAGTAGCCTCAACGAATGGTTTTCCGAACACTACTTGACTTAGGCAAGCATCTATCACCGGACGAGTATCCTCTACTATCATAAAATCGATCTCATAAGTGAAATTTCCAACAATCACATGCAATCCCTTCACTCTTCCTACAAAATTACTTGTCAAATTCTTATTGGGCATCATCCTATAACCAAGTTGTTTCTTCATTACCCAATTATAATAAGTGCTAGTCATGATGTTTATAGGAGATCTAGGATCGATATAAGCTTTCCATATATGCATATGCCCAATGTTGCATGGTATGTTGATGTTAGAGGGGTCTCCCATTTTGATAAGGGGTGTGCCAAGGATATATGGTGCCTCGGGGCCATCGAATAAATCCTTATGATATTCCCGTTCTTCCTTGGTGGGCAACTTATCAAAGTACTCTTCTACAGTCTCTACTTCCTCTAACTCTTCTCCCTTATTAACCTCAACTTCCCTAATTTCATCCCTAGTCTCGGTTTCTACTCCAACTTCATCTTTGTCACTTTCTTCTATATCCTTATCTATTGGCTTAATGGTGACAACATTGACAAAGTGGACGTGCTTGGATGACGAGGAGTCCTTAGTTTGGATTCCACTATTGGTGTCCCTAGTGTCCTTCCTAGGTGTAGTTAACGCTTGGTTGTTGAGGGCTTTCAACAAGTTGTCAATCTTATTGGTCATCTCCGTTTGTTATTGGTTGAATTCGGTTTCAAACCTAGCTATGCGTGCCTCTTGATATGCCATAAACTTGGACATCAATCCTTCAAGATTGTTGGTACTACCATAATTGTTAGAATGATTGTTGTTGAAAGTACGGTTGGAGGGTGGTCCGTTTGGTTGGTAACGATTCGGCGGATTGGAAGAATTGGCTTGGTTTTATTTCCACCTAAGGTTTGGGTGATTTTTCCAAGAAGGGTTGTAGGAATCACCATACAGGTTTGGCTCAGGTTTGAAAGTGTACCACTTATCTCCCGCTTCGTCGGTACGCGAGGATGCGTAGTCCGCAAAAGCTGGGAGTTCCACACAATCACGAGTGTCATGGGGACCACTACATAATTCGCATGAAAAAGTGATTTTGTTCACTTGGCTTGAAGGCTTAGGAGCTCCGTAAGATTTCATGAGAAACTTGACTTGGTCCTCAAGTTCCATGATCCTACGGTCGGAAGTGCTGGAATTGTTCGAAGGCAAAGATATTGCCTTGACCATTTTGTTCAAATCACGGGGATCATTCCAACATTCGTTGTCATAGAGAGCAAGATCTTCTATGAGTTCTCATGATTGTTATGCACTTAGATCACGTAGCTTGCCACCGGCTGATTGGTCAATGGTTCGCCTTGTGGAGAGATCGATATGGTCATAGAAGATTTGGACTTGGAGCCAAAGATCAATGCCATGATGAGGGACTTTTTGGAGTAAGTCCTTGAAATAGGTCCAGGCTTCATATAGGGTTTCACCTTGACGTTGTTGGAACATCAAGATATCATTTCTAAGCTTGGTAGTTCTCCACGGTGGGAAAAATTGAGCAACGAAACGAGTGGTGAGATCATCCCATGAGGTGATGGATCCCGCGGGGTAAACGTTCAAGCCATTGACTAGCTTGATCACGTAGAGAGAATTGGAATAGGCGTAATCGGGTTGACTCTCTAGTTGTAACATCAAGGTCTATGGAATCTACGATTTTAAGGAAGTCCTTGAGATGTTGATTTGGATCTTCAGAACGAATTCCATGGAATGCACATCCGCTTTGCACCAACCGGATGGTGTCGGATCGCAAGGGAGACACATTGGCTCCGGTGAGCTCAATGGTGTTTCGATAGCCTTGGTGGCTAGGTCGGGAATACTCTCCTAGGGTTCGGGGCCTAAGAGGTTGGTTTGCTAGTGGTGGGTTTTGTGGGTGGTCTTGTTATGGTGGGTTGATGGGTTCAAAGATGTTACCACCTTCCATGATGTCGGATGGTAACGATTACGAACAAAGGAACGAAGAAATAAGATAGACTAAAGAAGACCTAAAAAAATTAAAAATAAAATCTTACTAGAAAGGAATCTAGCAAGTAGACCAAATAAAAAGAGATTCTCACCTAGACAATAACTATTCCCCGACAACGGTGCCAAAAACTTAATGCGTGGGAATTGCACCAGACTTTACCTATCGAGGGATCTCGAGAAGCTTACAACCCCCACCAGGCAGTATACCTGATCGTTGTAGTATAGTATAGTGACAAGTACCGGGAGATTGATCGTTCAACTTGGGAATAGTGTCGCTAGGATTAGAAAACCTAAAGACTAGGTCTAGAGATGAGGGATGATTCTTTTTTTATTTTTATATTTTTAGAAAAGCAAATGAAATCTCGGGTTTTTGGAAGATGGGCGGAATTAGTTGCTAGTCAACTAACCCAATAGCTAAGATGCAATCAAATAAAAAAACAAAAATGAAAATAAACTAAATTAAGATAGTGGTGTGAGCAATACTTAGATTTCACTACTCCCTAGATATCTTTTACAAGTTAATTACTTGTTACAGTTGCGTGGATGACGGATTGTATTCCTTAATACCATTCATGGGGTGGCGTACTTACTTCCCCAATCCTATCAGCTCCTACTTCACTCCTATGTCGAGCCGACTAAGAAGCTCCTAACATGGGATCACTAGAATTCTCTCATGCATTAAATACAACCATAAAAACCTAGTACACATCGGTTCATGTTTCTTAAGATGTTCAAGCAAGTTACACAATGGAGATCTGCCAGTTTTCTTAAGCCTAACATTGAAATAATTCATCCATTACAACTATAAACAAGCAATCAACCTATAATTAACATCTAGGTTTCATTACATCTAAGCAAACACATGAAAGATCTAGCCTAGCATGTTAAAATCAAGACAAGCATCAGATATATTCAAACAACACATAGACATATTGTATGAATTGAAAGAGGACTTATCTTAATTGAACATGAAAGGTTTCAAGGGGTGAAAACCCTTGAAAATACTGTTACAAATGACCTAGGGTTTATTAGGTTCGACCTAGTATTCTACACACAAGTTCCTCTCTTAATGAATGAAAAATAGAAAAGTATATATAGATTTTGTGAGGTGACGGCGTCAAGAGTAAATGTCTGACGCCATCATCTCGCCGCCAATAAAGTTCTCGGACTGCCTAGATCTGGAGCTGACGCCGTCATGTGTAATCCATCTTCAGGCCGTCACCAAAATAATTCTTGACGCCCTTCATCTGACGCCTTCAGGTTTTCACTGAGTCGTCATGGATTTTTCTCCTGACGCCGTCACACTTTCCTTCTTGACGCCGTCAGGTACTGTTCCCAGCATGGAAAATTAAGTCTTTGCTGTTTTCTTCACTTTTATGCTCCAAAAACGTCCAAAATGCTTCCTTTTACAGAATTCACTCCCAAAGTACCTAAAATCACAAAAGGAACAATTTAGGGCAATATTTGATAAAATAAATTCAATTCCGGGCTTAAATGACCCCCTAAAAACGGTTCATTTTTTGCCTCATCACATATGCATGTAATCTTGTATGAAAATCATATAATCATGATAATAACTTGGTAAAATTATAAAAATGAGTTTGACATACTTACTTTGAAAGATTAGTGAGCTTTGGAGATGAAAACCTATAAACCTTGAGTTTTTCTTTCAAAACCCTAACAATGAATACTAGATGAGCTTGATTATAACTTGATCTTTGAAAATTGATGGTGAAGGCTTCTTGTTCTTGTTGTGGCCGAGCACCCCAAGGAAGAGGAGAAGAAAAAATCTTTCTTGCTAGTTTATTTAGTGAGAATGAGGTAGTAAAATTTTTTTTGTACACTTTTTTTTTGGGTAAAGGGGAGTAATCCTGCACCCTGGTAAATATATTAAAACCAAAACGTTTAAGTACAAAGGATATGGGTGAAATCCCATATCTCAGCCCGTTACATAGGCGATAAAGCTTACATAACAAGGTAGACAGCTAAAAAAGCTTGGACAAAAAACAAACAACTAGTGCTCATGACATGCCATAAACACATAGCCATAAGCAAGAAAGAAAAAACAAGCTAACCCACAGCTACCGTGAAAGATGGACTTTCACTAGTAATTGGATGAGCTGATCCTTCTCTCACATGTGCAACATGGTCTTCAATATCATCTTCCTCGTTCACCAATGCAACATACAGATTAGATGTAGTAAAAATACCTTCCTTAGAAGTTGAGCCAGTAGTCTTCAACATAGACATTGATTTGGATGCATTACCCATAGTATTGGCTTCCTTAATAGGTACCCTAGCTGTCCACTTTGGCTGATAACTGACAGTCTGTGGGCCCGAGGGATCTACAAACTGATTGGCATTAGTAGACTTGGCTTTACTCTTCTTCTTCTTCCTAACCACCTTATGGAAACCATCATTATTCGACACCACAGTGGGAGAAACAACATGTCATGTAGACACAACAGGAGTACTCACCACCTTTTTTGGACAGTGATCATGAGCATGACCAAAGATCTTGCATATGTCCCATCTGGGAGGCCTCCATTCATATTCAACACGGATAGTCTCTTTGGTAAAATACTCCCCAACAAGGGAAGGAAATCCAATGGTAACTGTGGAAAACTAGAAGGGGGGTTGAATAGTTTTCCCTTCTTTTTCATTTTATAAAAACTTTGTTTCAAAATGTTGATTCAAATTTATTCAATTGTTTGTTTGGAAAACTTCAATTAGAGTTTAGTATGAAAACAACATATAATCAATATGATCAATTATATATGTAAGCTTTTGGAAAAGCTTAGTTTCATGAATGAAGCTTTGGTCGATCTTTATGTGAATACGTTTTCCTTTTAAAATCTTAAAACGTTTTGTATCAAATTATCTATCAAGTTAAACTTAATATGAGAAGTGTGAATAATAATCTATTTGACCATATCATGCAATTATACACACAATCACAATATTAACTACTATGTTCAACACAATCAATCATCACAACTATATAAGCAACAACTAAGACATGTAGGCAATCATAGAAGTAAAGCGATAAATGCAAGAACAAATGATAAGAGATAAGAGAAAGGAAATGCAAACCGGACACGATGATTTATAGTGGTTCGGCTACAAGGACACCTTCCTTGTTCCTACTCCACTCCCCGAGTCACCTACTCGAGAGTTTTCTTCACTACTCAACAAGCTCCTTTTTGGCGGAGAAAACCGTACACAACTTTTGCTTACACCATTTAACGACACTAAGCTAAATGTCGAGTTCTAATAGTAGCTAGAACCAATCTCACAACACAACTTCGATCACTACACAACTTCTACACAACTTCACGACTTCACGACTTCATCACAACTTCTTCTAAACTTCTTCACGGCTTCACAACTTCTTCACGTCTTCACGACTTCACAACTTCTTCTAAACTTCACTACTTAATCACACACCTACATCTTCACAACTACATGTCTTCTCCACAGTACTACTTCCTTCCACTACTTCTTACTTACACATTAAATCACTACTAAGTAAGATCATCTTGATCTACTTATTACATATACATAACTCACAACTTCACATAAGTACTAACTAGATCCTAATACATCTTTGGCTTTTTGATAGGGAAGATTCTTCTCTTGCACTTTGAGTGATGAGAAATTGGATCACTTGAAACAAAGATTAATAATCTTATGATCAAAGGGTTTTAGAAGGATGTTTAGAGAGAGTTGGATCTGAAAATTTTTGTGCAAAAGGTGAGAAAAATTCTAGGTTTGAGGTAGTATTTATAGGGAAAAATTTCTGACCAAATCTGACAAGGGAGCGTGGCCGGTCCCCTTAATTGTGTGCCGGTCCCCTTAAAATTAAGGGGGCCGCCCTTTATAATTAAAGGGGCCGCCCTACTGAAATGGCCAGTTTTCTGTCTTTTAGTGGGGAAAGTTTATTTGGTGAAAAACTAACTAATTTTGGTTAAAAGTTTGAAATCATATATTTAGTATGATTAAAACATTTTTCTTTATTACCAAAAGTGTTTTTCAAAAATATATAATATGTTTATATAATTAAATAAACTTTGTATTAGTTAATTAAATACCCCTTTGATCATGAGATGTATTAAACACTTGTTTATCCATACCTTAAGTGATTGTTGAAGCATACTTGAGACGTTGAGATGTCGAGGCTTGTTGACGTAAGAATGCATAGAAGAATTGTGATCACAAGTAACTTAAGCACTTTACGTTATATGTTGTAACTTACATCTTTGTCATCATCAAAACATGAAGAGGATGTTTAGATTAAATATCGTAATATTCATGCCAACAATCTCCCCCTTTTTGATGATGACAAACTATGTAAACTATAACTTACAGTAAAATGTATAAGTTACTTGTTTACACTTCTTCTCCCCCTTTTGTCAAAGCAAAAATGTAGACTCTAAGACGAGACTTCTACTACGCTTGAACTCTTGAGATAGAATCTAAAAGGCGAGCTTGCATCATCGTAAGTGAAGCCTTGATCCTAGCAAGCTCAATGCTCCCCCTTGGTGTATGCTCAAAACTTGTTTTGGCTACCAAAGAATCGAGCGGTGAAGTAATCCTTCAAAACAAAGTTAGTAGACAAGTGCACATATATATAATGATGATAATAGATATATGCATGAAACTAATAGGGGAACAATATATGGACATATTAGGTATATGCACTAAAAGTATGACACATGCAATTATTGTTTTAAAAACAACAACCTAACTTCCCAAAAAAAATTACCATGACCAAAGCTTAAGACATGATAATGATTGGAACCTAATGCAAAGATTCTACCGACATATTTTGGCAAAAGATACCAAAATATATATTCTAAAAGAAAAAATATGATAATGATGCCTTCTTTTAAAGAAGTAGAAAAATAAAGAAGGATGAGCGTGAATGAAAAGGGAAGGTAATGACAAAAGGTTGACAAATATGGTTTAGATTAATATAACATTTGACAAGGGTGGATGATTTGGAATCAAGGGATGTTGGGTTTGACCAAGTGACACTGCTGCTATGAGACTCTGCTGCTGAGTAATACTGCTGCTACAATGAAACTGTTGCTGGTGTTAATGACTCTGCTGCTGAAGACAATCTGCTGCTTGGTGAAACTACTGCTGAATGGATTAACATTGTATACGATAGGATAATTATGGAATAGATTCTTTGTATAGTTTATCTATTTAGATTATTCTTATCTTGTAGAGAAAGGTATTGTAAACCTAGTAGGACTCCTTGTCCTATAAAAGGAGGATCCTAGGGTTAGATTATGTACGTATTATTATTCACTTCAAGGTTGTAAAACCCTAGCATTATTGAGTGCTCGTATTAATAATATTGAAGTGTTGAAAGAGAATTCTTAATCTTCTTAAGTTAAGCTTTTATATTCCGCATTTAAGCTTAAGTGTTTGTTTAAGTTAACTTCTATATAAGATCGTATAAGCTCAACTGGGATCAACAAGTGGTATCAGAGCTTGTGATCTAGAAGTTATAATCAAGAAGATTTTGTTTCTTTAAAGTTTGCTGTTTCAAATCGTTTGCATAAGATGGGTGATGAAACTCATATGGTGACTGCTTCAAGGGTTCCCATGCTCAATCCTTCTGAGTATGAGCTATGGAAGAGGAGGATCAGACAATACATTCGCATGATCGACTTCAACATGTGGAATGTGATTGTTAATGGTGATTCTGAACCAGAGAAGAGTGCTGATGGCAAGGAGATACCTATTAAGTCTGCTGAAGCTAATGCAACAAGGAAGCTGGAAATCAAGGCCCATAGTATTCTCTTAATGGGAATACCTAATGAATTTCAAATGGACTTTGATGATTGCGAAACAGGAAAAGCATTGATGGATGCAGTAGAATTCAGGTTTGGAGGGAATGATGCTACTAAGAAGTCCAGGAAGAATATGTTGAAGCATCAGTTTGAAAACTTTACTTCTGAATCTGGAGAAAAGATAATTGGCACATACAACAGGCTAAATCAACTTGTTAGTCATCTAAAGCTTGTTGGTTATGTTGTTCCACAGGAAGATGTGAATCTCAAGTTCTTAAGAAGTCTTGCACCTGAATGGAGTATGCATACAGTGGTGTGGAGGAATAAGCCTGACTTTGAAACAATGAAGTTGGAGAGCCTCTACAACAATTTAAGGGTGTATGAATCTGAATTGGCTACTTCTTCTACTTCATCTTCTAGTACACAAAATCTTGCTTTTGTGTCTTCAAAATCCAAAGAGACACAAGAAACTCATTCTACTACTTATGGTGTATCTACTGCTGATGTATCTGCTGCTAGTTCAAATGACAAGATTTCTACCAGTGATGTTGCTTTATGTGCATTCTTGGCTGAGCTTACTACTACCATAAGATCACATGTTATAAATCAAGATTTGGATCATATTGATCCAGATGATCTTGAAGAAATTGATCTCAAATGGCAAATGGCTATGTTGACTTTAAGAGCAAGAAAGTTCTGGAAAAAGACTGGAAGAGAAGTAAAATACAAGGCTAAGGAGAGTCCAGGGTTTGACAAGTCTAAGATTGAATGCTACAATTGCAACAGGAAGGGACACTTTGCTAGAGAGTGTAGATCTCCAAAGAAGAATGCTGAAGTTCCAAAGAAGACTGAAGAATCAAAGTCTGCAATGGTAGCTTGTGATGGGCTGGGAGAATATGACTGGAGTGATATGGCTGAAGATGAATCAAAGTCTCCAAAGAAGAATGCTGAAGTTCCTGTTGCTGTTCAACCCAAAGTGCATAACTTTGCACTTATGGCATATGGTTCATCATCAGGCTCTGACTCTGAGGTATCTAATGATTCTGAATCATCTGGATGTTCTTTTAAATCTTGTTCTGACACTATAGAAGTTCTTAAGGCTAGGAATGAGAGTTTAAATAAAGAAGTTGAACATCTAAAACTTGATAACTTAGGTTATAAAGTAGGTATTCAAAATGTTGAGAGAAGGTTAGAATATCTCAAAGAGTGTGAAAAGGAATATGTAGAACAACTTAATCTCAGAGATATAGAAATTTTTAAGAAAAATAGTGAAGTAGAAGTTCTTAAAAATAAGCTAGAAGAAGCTGAAAAAGAAAAAGAGCAAGCTCTTGCTGAAAAAGATAAACATGTAGTAAGAGTACAAAAACAACAATATGCTTCTGATTTAGTTCATAAATCTATTGAGAATAATTTGATGAGAAAAGGAGTGGAATTGGGTATAATGAAGTGGCTCCTCCAGCCAAAAGTGCTTTTGCTCCACCAGGAAAAGAACTATCCTTCATTAGTGAGCTGAATATTGAAAAACCTGTAGGTGAAAGTAGCACAAGTGTTAATGAGACACCTAAGGTTGAGGCTAGAAAATTTCCTGAAGCTCCTATTATAGAAGATTGGTATTCTGATAGTGAAAGTGAAGAAGAACAGGTTCAACCAAAACTTACAGTTAAAAAGGAAGAGATTCCTACTCAGGTTAAACCTAAGGTAGAACAGATTAAGTTTGTCAAGCCTGTGTTAGGAAATAAGCTTGCTAGGAGAATGGTAGAGTACAATGAGGTGCCTAGAGAACAATTGAGAAGTTTTGATAATAAGCCTAGAGGTAACCAAAGAAACTTCAACAACCTAGTTTCACAGAGATTAGGTAACCAGTTTGAATTACAAAAGAAGGCTTGTTATAAGTGTGGTAGCTTTGACCACTTGATTGGTAGATGTCCTGAACACCAAAGACCTGTTTGGAATCAATATTCAAGGGTGAATCACAAATATGTCACAAAACAAACTCACCCACATCCAAATAGAAACATGGTTCCTAGAGCTGTTTTGTTGAGATCTGGTGCTACTAGATCTATTTATGCTGCTAAACCAAATGGTGTTTTCAAATCAACAACTAGTTTTACTAGTGGCTCTACTGCTAGTAAGCATTCTGCTGCTAGTATGCACTCTGCTGCTAGCAAGCAAACTACTGCTAGTACAAAACTTTTTACTTCTGAGCCAAAACATCTTCCAAATACAGTTGTTGGTAATCACTTTTATGCTGTTAAGGCCTCAGCTTGCTGGACTTGGAAACCAAAATCTAATGTTTCAAATACTGTTTCCAAGAATAGTAGTGCATCAAGTGATTTAAAGAAATTTGATTATACTGATGCACAGGGCAGATCCAAGTCAGTAATGGCTTGGGTCATCAAGAGAAACTGATTTCTCTATTTTTCATGTGCAGGTCAATCTACTGGATGAGCTTAAGGATATGGTTATTGTTGACAGTGGATGTTCTGGACACATGACAGGAGATGAGTCTCAACTTGAAGATCTTGAGGCTTTTGATGGTGGTTATGTAGCTTTTGGGAATGATCCAAAAGGTGGAAAGATTGTTGGAATAGGAACACTGAGAACTGGAAATTTGGACTTTGAGAGGGTGCTCCTTGTGAAAGGACTTAAGTTTAACCTTTTTAGTGTCTCACAAATGTGTGACAAACAGAATTTTGTTCTTTTTACAGACACTGAGTGTATGATTCTTTCTCCTGATTTTCAATTACCAGATGACAAATCTGTGTTACTGAAGGTCCCTAGAAAGGAAAATATATACAGTGACCATATTAAGAATATTATTCCTAAGAGGGCTCTGACTTGTCTAATTGCAAAGGCCACTATTGATGAGTCCAAATTATGGCATAGAAGATTGGGACATCTGGACTACAAGACTATGAACAAATTGGTGAAAGGAAATCTTGTGAGGGGTATGCCTACAAAGATTTTTGAGAATTGTGAAACTTGTGTTGCATGTCAAAAGGGTAAACAACACAGAGTTTCTTTCAAGTCCAAGACTGTTAACACAAATACTGAACCATTACACTTGCTACACATGGATTTATTTGGGCCTGTATTTGTAAAAAGTCTGAATAAGAAGTCATATTGTCTTGTTGTCACTGATAACTTTAGCAGGTTTACTTGGGTATTCTTTCTTGCAACCAAAGATGAAACCCCAGAAATACTCAAAGCCTTCATTACAAGAGTTGAAAACCTGCACAATCACAAGGTGAAGATTATCAGATGTGACAATGGTACTGAGTTCAAGAACAGTGAGATGAATCAATTTTGTGTGGGAAAAGGAATACTTAGACAGTACAGTGTAGCAAGAACTCCACAACAAAATGGTGTTGCAGAAAGAAGAAACAGGACACTCATTGAGGCTGCAAGAACTATGCTATCTGATTCAAAACTACCTGTACCTTTTTGGGCTGAAGCTGTGAATACTGCATGTTTTGTGCAAAACAGAAGTAAGGTAGTCAAGCCTCATAACAAAACTCCTTATGAGCTATTTCATGGAAAGAAACCAATGATTGATTTTTGATTGAGCCTAAACCGTCTTATTATTATTGACCAAGGTCAACAAGTCAAAGATAGCCTAGAATCAATACTCCGGTGATAGTGTAGTGTTTTCCCGGGTCGTGAAAGTCCCAGCGAGATTGAAATGGTGCTTTTGGAATCGTTTATGAGAAAGTGGCACTGAGGACAGTAGCCAGATGATGTGGGAATGATATTGCTACTGTTATTTTGGTGTTGACAAACAAATATAATATTCACAATAATCAGATAGCAGATATATGCACAAATTGACAATTAAGATCACGTATCGGACTGGAAAAGTGGGTTTTTGGTAATTATGAAACTACAGGGGGTGTTTTTGACACTTTTCAAAACTTAAAATTAAAAATGAAAAAGAAATGATAAAAGTGATTAAAATAATATTAAACTATTATTTAATTAATTAAACTATTTAAAATCTAAATTAAAATCTAATTTAATTAAACTAAAAATGACAAATGATTTAAATTAAACTAAAAATTTATAAAAATATTTTCTAAACCTAAATTAGAACTTGAAGAAAGTATAAAAAAATTAAAAATAATATTTTTGTCTTTTTGTGGTTTTGTAATTAATTAAAAACTATTTAGCTTAATTAAACTATTTAAACTACTTTTAATTTATATTAATACTAAATTAACTTAGAAAATTAAGATAAAATTTATAAAATTATTTAACCATCACTGGAATCCTACAAAATTATAAAAACTCTAAAATTATGTTTTGAAATTAAACAACTAATTATTTATCTATTAATTAACTTAAATCTATTTTAAACAAATAAAATAAGGAAAATAGAAAATGAACAGTAGAATCTCAAAATTTATTTTCTAAAAACTTATTATACTATATTAGAATTAGAAAAATTATAAAAACTAGATTTAACCTTATAAAAACTAATTAAGCTATTTAATATTTGATATTAATTAATAATAAAGAAATCTAAAATTAAATCTAATAAATACTAAATGGTAAAATAAAAATCTGAAAAATTTATCAAAATTACTTTACTATATAAGGTATTTAATAAAAATATAAAAACACTAGTTACTTAATTAAAATCTAAAAATGAAAATTAAACTTAACTTGAATTAAATAGAAACTATCACTTATTTTAAAACTAATTTTTTTGGATTTTTCTTTTACAGAACTACTAAACACATTAAAATAACAAACTTTTGTAAAAATACTTGTTGAAATAGCTTATAAATAAGCTGTGACACCCCCTTGTTCTAAACAGTTGACTTTGGTTGACTGTTTGGTCAAAATAGGTCAAATGGCCTTGGGTGGGGTCCACAGTGATGAAATCAGTTACAACTAAGTTTAACAAACTCAGATAAGCTAGAAATAACAAACAATAAGGACAAATAAGCTGAGTAAAAGGAAATAAGCACTTTGTCACTTTGAAAATGAACACAGATTTGGGACAAACTATTAGGCTTAATCTAGGTGGGGTCCACAGTGACTCAGGTCAAACCAAGGGTCAAAGGTGATACCCTGGTAGGAGGGGGGTTCTAAAAAACTAACTAAGAGGTGTGGGGTCCACTGGGTTGGTCACAAAACACCACCAAAGTGGTGGTAGTGACTGGGTGACTGGTGAGCAGGGCACAAGCTTGCCCTGCAGTTGTCTTTGAGGTTGAATGGGACTCAGATTAAATTTTCTAAATATGAAATGAAACCATATTTTCAAAGTTAAGCTGGTAAAGAACTAAAACTCCAATTTTCACAATACCAATTAAATTACAAAATTCAGAATTGAACAAGTAACTTTGATGAAATCTGAGAACAAGGAATTTGACTTTTAACAAGAACACTCACACTTTGACTTTTATGAATTTCCAACACTCTAAATAAGCTATAACAATGATGATAAGCTAATGTGAGATTAAAAGTAACTACAAATAGCACTTATGAGCCTTTGAGCAAAGTTTTGGGATACAAAATCCTCACAGTTAACTGTGAGGATGAGTTTTATTTGATTTTGACTTTTGCTCTAATTTAAACCAATTTTATGACTTAATGAACTAACTTAGAACTAGTGTGACCAGATTGAAGCAGAAACAACCAATATAACACCCTCAAGATCAGTTGATCTTACTAATCCAAACACACCCTTATGCTTATGTTTTAATGATTTTCAAAGCAATTGACTATTTGAGGTTACAAACTTACTTCCATTAAACAAAATATGATTAAGGTGACTGGTTTTGAGTACTAGACTTACAGATTACACATTACTCATGCATACTTAACAAAAAGCTTAATGAAACAGTTAAACTAGTGATTATGAGTAACTAATCTATTGTAAACAACAAGCTATAAATTTTAAACTAAGATCTATCTGAACAAGACTCAAATAGCATAAACAAACAGGCATAAGCAAATAGAAGCAAACATTTATTCAAAAGCTTAAACTAGGAGTTTTAACTAAAAATTGAAATAAGTAAATTCTTACTAGGCTACCCTCAGCATGAACAGAGGGTTTTCCTTTGTAGCCTATCTTTAGATAGGCACTTTCAAGCTCACTTCAACTCCTTGATTGTGATCAAAACCTGAAACAAACACAAACATGCAAACAGTTGACTTTATTTGACTTTCTTTTGTTTCTTGATTATGTTCCACTATCACTGAGTTTTAAGGTCTCTAATAGCTTCAAAGAGCTTTAGGGATCTTATATGAGCCTAGTTATAGTCCATAATACCATACACCATCATTGCCCACTTAATTCGAATTCTTAGTAAATTGAGTAAACTGCAAATACAAATACCAAACTTGAACCTTGAAATTTATTGATTAAAAAAGAGTGATAACACAAAGATACAACTAGTACAATGCTTGAATTAGAAAACTTAACACTACTTTGCTTTGAAATTGAAATACGACACAATTTAAACTAAAATTAACTACTCCTTGATCTTCATACTTCCTCTTCTATTTATAGCAAGGGATTAGGGTTCCCAGCATTGCTCTGATCAAATCCCACCATCTTGTGATCAATTTGGTCCAATGAGAAGCTCACACGTGTTTTGGCGCCAAAAGCAATTTGCAAATTGCTCTTTGGTTGAGTGGACTGGGGAAGAAACATTTAATGCGGAGGTGAGGGGTAGGTGTAGGGGGTGGGTTTGTGATGATGAAGGAGCAAGTGGGGGGATGAGGTAGCAAAACCAGGGGTGGTTTTTGGAGAAGAGGGGGTGGTGAGGGAGAAGAGAAAATGGCGGTTTGGTGGTATTGGTTTGACCGAAGTCAAACATGGGAGTGGGCTGGGTTAACTTTGGGCTTGGGTGGGCTAAATGGTTGTAACAGGTTTAGTTAGGATTGGGTTTTGGTTTAAGTTTAAGTTAATTTTGGGTCCGGATTGGTTTTTGACTAGGAATTAATCCTAGGGACTAAATGTGTAATTATGGGAAAGTTTAGGGTTGGTTTTTGGCAATTTCTAATTTTGTTTCCAAGGGTATGAACTGCCAATAATGAATAGTGTGAGGTTTATTTTTTAATTATTCTCTTTTGAAACCCCAGGGATTAAATCTGTCAACTTCCCAAACTTCAGGGACCTACCATGAAACTTTTCCAAAATTCACATAAGGACCAATCCTGCATTTAAACATTAGTATAAGGACCACAAGTATTATTTTAAACCTTAGGGACCAAATTTGCCAATTTTACAAACTCCAGGGACCTGTTTTGCCAATTTTGGATTTTGAGGGGTAAAAGTGTAAATTTCTCAAATTTTATCACCCAAGGACTTATTTTGAATATATTTTGACTTTTCTTTGCCTTGGGATGATTTTCCTTTCATTTTAAACTTCCAGGGACTAGATTTGACAACTTTTGAAAGTTGGGGACTGAAACTGCCAATTATGCAAACTTTATGTGTTTTTTATCTGTTTTTGGTATTTTTGCATTTGAAACATGTAAAACACTTTCCTGGGATATTTTCACTATTTTGATTCATTATTGAGTGTTTTTGGATGTTTTGGCAGTTCAGAATTGGTAAAAATGATGAGTATTTACACACTCATCAATCCCCCACACTAAAACATTGCTAGTCCCTAGCAATCTTTTGAGAAAAACATGATGGATTTGAAACTCTTTACCAAAAGCCATCACTTCTGGAGTAGCCAGGTGTAAGAACTGTGGCACACCTGATAACCGTGTGATTTTGAGCAAACCACCAGCTGTCAACGGATTTGATTTGTCTTTACCAAAAGCCGTTTGCTTCTGGACTAGCCAGCATCTTGATGGACTAAGTCAACATCTTGGTGAGCTGATTACCAATTATGGTTTTTCACGGCCTTTACCACAAGCCATAATCTTGTGGGCTAGCCAGCTCATTTGCTTATGAGGATGCGGGGGAGCTGAGGAACCATGCAAGTTTTTGGCAAACTGCCAGCCATCAACGGATTTGAGATGTCTTTACCAAGAGCCGTTTGCTCCTGGACTAGCCAATCCCTTTGTCATTTAGATTTTGGCGGATTGATAACCACAAAAATTTTGGAATAAAGTGAAAAATTTTGAAAAATTTTGGCCTAAAAATGGGGGTACTTGGAAAGTTTTATGATAAAATTCGTAAGAATTTCCCCCCCCCCACACTAGAACTGAATATTGTCCTCAATATTCAAAGTCCCGGCGATTATGCCGAATCTCTGAATAAAAAAGCGAATATTCGATTCTAACTGTGGAAATTTCTATTTTTCACTTTATTTTATCTGTACATACAATTTTTTTTTTTTTTTTTTTTTTTTTTTTTTTTTGCTCACTACATCCCAGGCTTGTGTTAGGTTTACCACGCAAGCTAATCACTTGTGAATGATTAACTGTAATAAATTTGCCCTAACAGCCCGGGAGTTGAATGATAAAGTTTATAATATACATACACCTTCCAGGTTTGTGTCAGGTTTACCACGCAAGCTAATCACTTGTGAATGATTAACTGTAATAAATTCTCCCTGACAGCCTGGAAGATGAATAATAATAATATACATACACATCCCAGGCTTGTGTCAAGTTTACCACGCTAGCTAATCACTTGTGAATGATTAACTGTAGTAAATTCGTCCTGACAGCCCGGGATTTGAATGACATAATATACATACGAAACATGTTTATTGAATTTTGAAAAATATTTACTTTTGAAACGGTGGGGGATGGCCATTCCCCCACACTAGGGTGGTAGAAAGTAGAAAGAAATCAGAAATACGGGTGAAAACCCATATGTGTTGCTAATTTTTGTTCACCGAGTCACTAGCTTGACTCGATCCCCGAATTCATTGGTCCATGGGGAAAGTTTGGAGAACCGGGACAACCATGGGTGGTGTGTCCTCTCCAAAATAATGTTTCAATCTGTAACCATTCACTTTGAAGTTGGGACCTTCGGGTTGAGATAACTCAACAGTCCCGTATGGGTAAACTTTAGCAATGGTGAATGGTCCAGTCCATCGGGTTTTTAATTTCCCCGAGAAGATCTTTAATCTTGAATTGAAAAGAAGGACTCTGTCACCGACGTTGAAAACTCGGTTCTTAATCTTAGAGTCGTGAATCTTCTTTGTCTTTTCTTTGTAGATCAAAGAGTTCTCGTAGGCCTGATCACGAAGTTCGTTTAATTCATTGATTTGAACCTTACGGTGATCACCCGCTTTATGAAGGTCGTAGTTAGCATGTTTCAAGGCCCAGTAGGCTTTGTGCTCGAGCTCGATCGGTAAATGACACGCCTTCCCGTATACAAGCTTGTATGGAGTGCACCCAATGGGTGTTTTGTAAGCTGTACGGAAGGCCCAGAGTGCATCATCTAGTTTATCCGACCAGGAAGCACGGTTTTCACCTACTGTCCTCTCAAGAATCCGTTTAATACCACGGTTGGAAACCTCCACCTGCCCACTTGTTTGGGGGTGATATGCGGTGGAAAGACGATGAGTAACACCGTATTTCAGCATGACTTTTGCAAATTGATCATTGCAAAAGTGAGTACCGCGATCACTAATGATGGCACGTGGGGTTCCAAAACGAGCAAAGAGGGATTTCAAGAACTTCACAACTACTCGGGCATCGTTAGTGGGTAAGGCCTTAGCCTCAACCCATTTTGACAAGTAGTCAACAGCCACGAGTATGTATTTGTTTCCACGAGAAGATGGGAATGGCCCCATAAAGTCAATGCCCCAGACGTCAAAGATTTCACAAACTTGAATAGCATTTTGCGGCATTTCGTTCTTTTGTGAAATATTCCCGTGACGCTGACAAGCATCACAGGCTTTGACTAACTCGTGGGCATCCTTATAAATTGTGGGCCAATAGAAACCGGAATCAAACACCTTTTTGGCGGTGTAGTTAGGACTATGGTGGCCCCCGGTGGGTCCAGCATGGCAAGCCTTGAGAATATTAGTGGCTTCCTGTCCGTATACACATCGCCGGATGACTTGATCGGCACAGATTTTGAAGAGTAAGGGGTCGTCCCAGAAGTAATGTTTAACGTCTTTGAAGAATTTTTTCTTTTGTTGGGACGTTAACCCCTTCACTATGAAGTTACCCGCATGGTAATTTGCAAAGTCGGCAAACCATGGGGTAGTAGAGTCACCACGAAAAGCAACCGCATTGAGTGTCTCAAGAGGAAATGTTTCATTTATTTCCTTTTTCTCGGACACATCTTGATGAGGGTTCTCTAATCGTGAGAGATGATCAGCAGCAAGGTTCTCGGCTCCTTTTTTATCACGGATAATGATATCAAATTCCTGAAGGAGGAGAACCCAACGAAGAAGCCTCGGCTTTGCATCTTGTTTTGCAAATAGGTATTTCAAAGCCGAGTGATCTGTGTACACTACGCATTTAGTCAAGATTAGGTATGACCGGAATTTCTTGAAGGCATACACCACAGCTAGGAGTTCTTTTTCAGTGGTGGTGTAATGACCTTGAGCCTCAGTCATAGTTTTGCTTGCGTAGTGTATGGGCTGAAAGTATTTTGCTTTGCGTTGCCCCAAGACCGCACCTATGGCAAAATCACTAGCATCGCACATAAGCTCAAAAGGTTGGTCCCAATCGGGGGCAACAAGAATCGGTGCCTCGGTAAGCTTTTTCTTTAATGTTTCAAAAGCTTCGATGCACTCAGGAGAGAAGATGAAAGGAGCATCCTTCTCGAGGAGATGGGTCATAGGCCGGGCAATCTTAGAAAAATCTTGGATAAACCTACGGTAGAAGCCGGCATGACCCAAAAAGCTCCGAACACCTTTTACGGTGGTGGGATGAGGTAATTTGGCAATGACATCGATTTTAGCTCTGTCAACCTCGATCCCGTTTTTTGAAATCTTATGGCCGAGGACAATGCCCTCCTTGACCATAAAGTGGCTCTTCTCCCAGTTGAGACTTAGATTCGTTTCTTTGCAACGTTTAAGCATCTGTTCCAAGTGGGAGAGGCAAGTCTGAAATGAATCCCCGATGACTGAAAAGTCATCCATGAATACCTCCATAGTTTTCCCGATCATGTCGGAAAAAATAGACATCATGCATCTCTGGAACGTGCCTGGTGCATTACATAAGCCGAAAGGCATACGTCTGTAGGCAAAAGTTCCGTAGGGGCATGTGAAGGTAGTCTTTTCTTGATCCTGGGGATCAATGGGGATTTGGAAGTAACCCGAGAAGCCATCGAGGAAGCAGTAGTATTCATTCCCCGCAAGTCTTTCGAGCATTTGGTCCATAAAAGGGAGAGGAAAATGGTCTTTACGGGTGGCTTCATTTAACTTTCGATAGTCAATACAAACCCGCCAACCCGTGACCAAACGAGTTGGAATCAACTCGTTATCCTCGTTGGTGACAACGGTAATGCCACCCTTTTTGGGAACACAATGAATTGGGCTAACCCAAGGACTGTCAGATATAGGGTAAATCAATCCCGCATCAAGAAGTTTAAGAACTTCTTGTTTGATAACTTCGTGGATTTTTGGATTTACCCTTCTCTGATGTTGCACAGCTGGTTTAAAGTCATCCTCCATTAAGATTTTATGAGTACAAAAGTTCGGGCTTATGCCCTTAATGTCGGAGAGTTTCCAAGCAATTGCTTGTTTGTTTGACTTAAGAACCTTTAGGAGTGCAGCCTTTTCCTCATCTTTTAAGTCTTTGGCAATAATGACGGGTAATTTATTATCACCCTCCAGAAATGCATATTCTAGATGAGGAGGCAAGTCCTTGAGCTCAACCTCGGGAAAGTCTTCAGTTATTTCAACATTTTTGACTTCCGCTTTATGAAGTATTTGTGGAGACGGAGAGGGTGAAGGATCGTCATTTAACAATCTTTCAAGGAGAAGAATGTCCCCCTCCGGGTCAAGATAGTCTTCATCAACTCCATCGGGAATTGAGCTATCTTGAGCAAGAAAAACCTCGAGCTCTTCCAAAAGGAAGTCACCTCCCTCAAACGGAGTGAGGGAGGGGGAAGAGTCGGAAATGATAGGGTCAGTAGAAAGACTGCCACTGGATGAGAAACCAAGGACCTCTTGAGAATACTCCTCAGACGCAATATCAATGATATCAATACGGTTAACCGTTTCAGCGTCATAGTTGGAGGAGTATCTCGAGGTCTGATCAAGATTGAATGTGATGGCTTCGCCACCAACACGTAGAGTGATTTCTTCTTCGAATACATCGATCAAAGCACGACCCGTTCTTAAGAATCCTCTCCCGAGAATGAGAGGGACTCGTGGGTCAGCATCGAAATCAACAATCACGAAATCTGCCGGAAAGTGGAACTTTCCTACTTTCACAAAGATATCTTCGGCAATGCCGAGAGGACGGGATATGGTACGGTCTGCAAGCTCGAGTGTCATGCAGGTCGGAGTGAGAGTAGGAAGAGAAAGCCTTTTCCAGACTGAGTAAGGCATCAGGTTAATGCTTGCGCCAAGATCGGCCAAGGCAAAGCATTCAACCATCCCAGGGAAAATACATGGAATGAGAAATTTCCCGGGATCTCCAAGCTTTTCGGGAAGCTTTTTCAAGAGCACTGCTGAGCAATGCTCGTTAAGAGGAGTTTTTGCCATCTCACAAAGTTTTTCTTTGTTGCTTATCAGATTTTTGATTGTTGAAGCAAACTTAGGCATGAGAAGAAGAGCGTCCGCGAAGCTAATATCAAAGTGTAATTCTTGGAAAATTTGATAAAATTTTTCCATCTGATGGTTAGCTTTCTCGCGGTTCTTTTGTTCAGTCACTCGTGAAGGATATGGAATTGACGGCTTAGGGTTGTTCTTTGAGATTTCATCAGGACACACAGGAGGATCAAATACAACTTTTGGCTTATGAGCCGAGACCGGGACAACTTGAGGGTGGACGTTGTTGGTACCTCCGTTATTAGTAGGAAGTACCTTGTCCGTAGTAACCTCAGGTTCACGTTCCGCTACCTTAGGAGGAGAAGAAGAGGTAGGGGGAATCGAGGGTCCATTGTATGACACCCCACTTCGGGTAGTGATCGCTTTAACATCGCCCCTCGGGTTAGCGATCGTGTTGCTCGGTAATGTACCAGAGCTCGAGGGTCGATCATTTAAAGACTTCTGAAGTTCAGAGATAGTCTTGATCAATAGCCGATTTGTTTCCTCTTGTGCTTTCATGAATTGTTTAATTTCAGCATCTGAGGAAGACGGGGGTGGAACAACGTTTTGATTTTGAACAGGGGGATTTTGAACACGGTTGTTTTGGTAATTCCCTTGGTTTTGATTATTGTTACCCTGAAAAGTGTTTCTCTGATTGAAATTACCCTGATTGTAATTCCCTTGATTCTGGTTTCTTTGAAAATTTCCTTGAAAACCTTGGTTTTGATTGCCATTTTGAAAATTGTTTTGATTAAACTGGCCTTGATTTTGGTTCTGGTTTTGGAAATTTGAGTTTTGACCTTGGTTAAAATTCTGATTCGTGTTACGGTTTTGATTTTGGTTAAAACCTGGAGGTCCGAGAAAATTGTTGGAACGATAGCTTAAGAGATTACGGTCCCCTTGCGGTTGGTAAGAATTACCCCCCGTGTTGTAGGAACCGTTAGCAGCATAAACGTTCTCTTGAGAAAATTCAGCAGTAGCTGGACACTCGGAATACAGATGTGGGCCCCCACAAGTTTCACAACTTCGGGCCACGGCTTTTACTTGTTGATTTTGAGCCTGATGTTGTATCGTTTGGTTCATTCTCAACACAGCCGTAGAAATATCATCCATCTTTTTGGTAAGAGCGATTATTTCAGGAGATGATGATGATGAGGGAGTAATGGAATGACATGACGCTTCCCTCTCCGCAGAGGAATCCCAAAAGTTATGATGGGCAGTCATGTTCTCGATTAAGTCATAGCACTCCTCGGGACGCCTTTTCATAAAGGTCCCACCAGCAGCAGCATTGAGAATGTCTCGGTGCCTCAATGTTAGACCATTATAGAAGGTATCTATTATGGTAACTTGTAACATATTGTGGTTAGGGCACCGATCAATGGCTAGCTTATAACGCTCCCAAGCCTCAAAAAGAGACTCATCGGGAAGTTGCCGGAAGTTGCTGATATCATTACGTAACTTGGTAACCATGGATGGTGGAAAATATTTTGCTAAAAACTTGGTTACCATTTCATCAAAGGTTCGAATAGAATTCTTGGGAAGTCGGTCAAACCATGCAGTGGCATGATGAGCGAGAGAATAGGGGAAGAGGTACAGCCGAAGGGCATCATCGGTGACACCATGCTGTTTCATGCTTTGGGTGACCGTGAGATATTTGTCAAGATGCTTGTTGGCATCGTCACCCGGTAATCCGTGAAATGAACACGAATTCTGGACTTGTTGGATCATGTGATGCTTGAGGCCAAAGTCCGTAGCCCCAATAGTGAGTGGTGCAATAGGCCCACCCCGCCCTTGCATGGTAGGCTGGCACAGCTCCTCCATCGTTCGGAGATCGGGAGCTGGCTCATCAGGGGGTGGTAATGGTGGTGGTGGCCCGGCGGCCATTTCGGTTTCTGTATTAGAACGTAACTCGGGTACGTCTTTCTGTTTTTTATTCTTTGCTTGAGACCGAGTGCGCATGCACTAAAAACAATTTTTCAACACAAGTTCGAGGCAAAACTACAGTGAACTTAAACCAATAATCACAAGTGAGCAGCTTCTTTGAAAAAGGTACACTACTCACAGGGATACAAAGGCAAGTTTTAATCTTAAGTTTGGGAACTTATTATGGGTTTATTAATTGATTTTTGAAAAACTGTTTTAGGCTTATGGGTGTGTGTGCAGAAAACTTGGGAAATATTTTTGGAACTGATTCGTTAACCGAAATCGTCCCTTTAAGATTACTCGCAGGCTGGCGGGAGGAAGTAAATAGGTTTCCTCTTCAGTTCGCAATTTAATGTCAGAACTTACCTTAAACCAACTGTTTCAGGTTGTAATCTTAAAGAACACGAAGTAATTTAACTTCACAGTTTGTTTTTGATTGTTTTTAATTTTTTTTTGGTGTTTTTCAACACTTCAGGAGAAGTGTTAATGAACGTTTTTGATATGATTATGTTTTTACAAAACTTTTTACAGGGAGGGTTTTGAAAACCACTAAACTTAAAACGATTTTAAAACACGCAACAACCTCCCCGGCAGCGGCGCCAAATTTTGATTGAGCCTAAACCGTCTTATTATTATTGACCAAGGTCAACAAGTCAAAGATAGCCTAGAATCAATACTCCGGTGATAGTGTAGTGTTTTCCCGGGTCGTGAAAGTCCCAGCGAGATTGAAATGGTGCTTTTGGAATCGTTTATGAGAAAGTGGCACTGAGGACAGTAGCCAGATGATGTGGGAATGATATTGCTACTGTTATTTTGGTGTTGACAAACAGATATAATATTCACAATAATCAGATAGCAGATATATGCACAAATTGACAATTAAGATCACGTATCGGACTGGAAAAGTGGGTTTTTGGTAATTATGAAACTACAGGGGGTGTTTTTGACACTTTTCAAAACTTAAAATTAAAAATGAAAAAGAAATGATAAAAGTGATTAAAATAATATTAAACTATTATTTAATTAATTAAACTATTTAAAATCTAAATTAAAATCTAATTTAATTAAACTAAAAATGACAAATGATTTAAATTAAACTAAAAATTTATAAAAATATTTTCTAAACCTAAATTAGAACTTGAAGAAAGTATAAAAAAATTAAAAATAATATTTTTGTCTTTTTGTGGTTTTGTAATTAATTAAAAACTATTTAGCTTAATTAAACTATTTAAACTACTTTTAATTTATATTAATACTAAATTAACTTAGAAAATTAAGATAAAATTTATAAAATTATTTAACCATCACTGGAATCCTACAAAATTATAAAAACTCTAAAATTATGTTTTGAAATTAAACAACTAATTATTTATCTATTAATTAACTTAAATCTATTTTAAACAAATAAAATAAGGAAAATAGAAAATGAACAGTAGAATCTCAAAATTTATTTTCTAAAAACTTATTATACTATATTAGAATTAGAAAAATTATAAAAACTAGATTTAACCTTATAAAAACTAATTAAGCTATTTAATATTTGATATTAATTAATAATAAAGAAATCTAAAATTAAATCTAATAAATACTAAATGGTAAAATAAAAATCTGAAAAATTTATCAAAATTACTTTACTATATAAGGTATTTAATAAAAATATAAAAACACTAGTTACTTAATTAAAATCTAAAAATGAAAATTAAACTTAACTTGAATTAAATAGAAACTATCACTTATTTTAAAACTAATTTTTTTGGATTTTTCTTTTACAGAACTACTAAACACATTAAAATAACAAACTTTTGTAAAAATACTTGTTGAAATAGCTTATAAATAAGCTGTGACACCCCCTTGTTCTAAACAGTTGACTTTGGTTGACTGTTTGGTCAAAATAGGTCAAATGGCCTTGGGTGGGGTCCACAGTGATGAAATCAGTTACAACTAAGTTTAACAAACTCAGATAAGCTAGAAATAACAAACAATAAGGACAAATAAGCTGAGTAAAAGGAAATAAGCACTTTGTCACTTTGAAAATGAACACAGATTTGGGACAAACTATTAGGCTTAATCTAGGTGGGGTCCACAGTGACTCAGGTCAAACCAAGGGTCAAAGGTGATACCCTGGTAGGAGGGGGGTTCTAAAAAACTAACTAAGAGGTGTGGGGTCCACTGGGTTGGTCACAAAACACCACCAAAGTGGTGGTAGTGACTGGGTGACTGGTGAGCAGGGCACAAGCTTGCCCTGCAGTTGTCTTTGAGGTTGAATGGGACTCAGATTAAATTTTCTAAATATGAAATGAAACCATATTTTCAAAGTTAAGCTGGTAAAGAACTAAAACTCCAATTTTCACAATACCAATTAAATTACAAAATTCAGAATTGAACAAGTAACTTTGATGAAATCTGAGAACAAGGAATTTGACTTTTAACAAGAACACTCACACTTTGACTTTTATGAATTTCCAACACTCTAAATAAGCTATAACAATGATGATAAGCTAATGTGAGATTAAAAGTAACTACAAATAGCACTTATGAGCCTTTGAGCAAAGTTTTGGGATACAAAATCCTCACAGTTAACTGTGAGGATGAGTTTTATTTGATTTTGACTTTTGCTCTAATTTAAACCAATTTTATGACTTAATGAACTAACTTAGAACTAGTGTGACCAGATTGAAGCAGAAACAACCAATATAACACCCTCAAGATCAGTTGATCTTACTAATCCAAACACACCCTTATGCTTATGTTTTAATGATTTTCAAAGCAATTGACTATTTGAGGTTACAAACTTACTTCCATTAAACAAAATATGATTAAGGTGACTGGTTTTGAGTACTAGACTTACAGATTACACATTACTCATGCATACTTAACAAAAAGCTTAATGAAACAGTTAAACTAGTGATTATGAGTAACTAATCTATTGTAATCAACAAGCTATAAATTTTAAACTAAGATCTATCTGAACAAGACTCAAATAGCATAAACAAACAGGCATAAGCAAATAGAAGCAAACATTTATTCAAAAGCTTAAACTAGGAGTTTTAACTAAAAATTGAAATAAGTAAATTCTTACTAGGCTACCCTCAGCATGAACAGAGGGTTTTCCTTTGTAGCCTATCTTTAGATAGGCACTTTCAAGCTCACTTCAACTCCTTGATTGTGATCAAAACCTGAAACAAACACAAACATGCAAACAGTTGACTTTATTTGACTTTCTTTTGTTTCTTGATTATGTTCCACTATCACTGAGTTTTAAGGTCTCTAATAGCTTCAAAGAGCTTTAGGGATCTTATATGAGCCTAGTTATAGTCCATAATACCATACACCATCATTGCTCACTTAATTCGAATTCTTAGTAAATTGAGTAAACTGCAAATACAAATACCAAACTTGAACCTTGAAATTTATTGATTAAAAAAGAGTGATAACACAAAGATACAACTAGTACAATGCTTGAATTAGAAAACTTAACACTACTTTGCTTTGAAATTGAAATACGACACAATTTAAACTAAAATTAACTACTCCTTGATCTTCATACTTCCTCTTCTATTTATAGCAAGGGATTAGGGTTCCCAGCATTGCTCTGATCAAATCCCACCATCTTGTGATCAATTTGGTCCAATGAGAAGCTCACACGTGTTTTGGCGCCAAAAGCAATTTGCAAATTGCTCTTTGGTTGAGTGGACTGGGGAAGAAACATTTAATGCGGAGGTGAGGGGTAGGTGTAGGGGGGTGGGTTTGTGATGATGAAGGAGCAAGTGGGGGGATGAGGTAGCAAAACCAGGGGTGGTTTTTGGAGAAGAGGGGGTGGTGAGGGAGAAGAGAAAATGGCGGTTTGGTGGTATTGGTTTGACCGAAGTCAAACATGGGAGTGGGCTGGGTTAACTTTGGGCTTGGGTGGGCTAAATGGTTGTAACAGGTTTAGTTAGGATTGGGTTTTGGTTTAAGTTTAAGTTAATTTTGGGTCCGGATTGGTTTTTGACTAGGAATTAATCCTAGGGACTAAATGTGTAATTATGGGAAAGTTTAGGGTTGGTTTTTGGCAATTTCTAATTTTGTTTCCAAGGGTATGAACTGCCAATAATGAATAGTGTGAGGTTTATTTTTGAATTATTCTCTTTTGAAACCCCAGGGATTAAATCTGTCAACTTCCCAAACTTCAGGGACCTACCATGAAACTTTTCCAAAATTCACATAAGGACCAATCCTGCATTTAAACATTAGTATAAGGACCACAAGTATTATTTTAAACCTTAGGGACCAAATTTGCCAATTTTACAAACTCCAGGGACCTGTTTTGCCAATTTTGGATTTTGAGGGGTAAAAGTGTAAATTTCTCAAATTTTATCACCCAAGGACTTATTTTGAATATATTTTGACTTTTCTTTGCCTTGGGATGATTTTCCTTTCATTTTAAACTTCCAGGGACTAGATTTGACAACTTTTGAAAGTTGGGGGACTGAAACTGCCAATTATGCAAACTTTATGTGTTTTTTATCTGTTTTTGGTATTTTTGCATTTGAAACATGTAAAACACTTTCCTGGGATATTTTCACTATTTTGATTCATTATTGAGTGTTTTTGGATGTTTTGGCAGTTCAGAATTGGTAAAAATGATGAGTATTTACACACTCATCAATTTTCTCAAACCATTTGGATGTCCTGTTACTATTTTAAACACAAAGGATCAGCTAGGCAAATTTGATGAAAAAGCTGATGAAGGACATTTGGTTGGTTACTCTGTAAATAGTAAAGCCTTCAGGGTATATAATAAGAGAACCAAACATGTGGAGGAGAATCTGCATATCAAGTTTAGTGAAAACACATACAATTCTGCAGGGAAAGGACCAGAATGGCTATTTGATGTTGATATTCTTACCAAAACAATGAATTATGTTCCTGTCATTGCCAATGTTGATAAACCACAGGAAGAGTTTGTTGTGATTGAAAAATTGAAGATTGGTCCAACCTTTGTACCCTTTCAGAAGGAACAAAGCTCTCAAGATGATGTTGCTTCTCATGAAAAACCTAAGGAAACTGAAGAAGGTATAGTCATGCCTAATGAAGTAGAAAAAGAAACTCCTGAATTTCCCAAAGTAGTTGTTGATGTCTCTCCTAAACAACCAGAAGACTCTACTGCTGACTCAGAAGACTCTACTGCTAGGCCAAAAGTTACAACTACTGCTCCACCACATTCTGCTTCCAAGCCTACTAACTCTACTGCTACTTCAATGTTTCCTAATTTGGACTCTCAGGGTAAACCCATTGATGAATCTATCTATCCTGATGATCCAAATATGCCTCCTCTTGAGAATATTTATTATGACACAGATGATGATGTACTTGATGGTCAGTTATTTGGAGCTGCTGCAGATTTTACTAATTTGGAACTCAATATTCCTATTAGTCCTACAACTACCACAAGAATACACAAGGATCATCCAAAAGATCAAATCTTAAGTGATCCACAATCATCTATTCAAACTAGGCAAATGACTAAAGCCTTGAAAGATCCTCAACATCAAAGTTTCTTTGCCAGATCTCTGCATCAAAGAAATAGTCATAAAGATCTTCAAAATTGCCTGTTTGCATGTTTTCTTTCTCAAATTGAACCCAAAAATACTTACAAAGCCTTACAAGAAGCAAGTTGGGTGGAAGCAATGCAAGATGAGCTTCTACAATTTAAGCTGCAAGAAGTTTGGACTTTGGTTGAACTGCCAAATGGAAAAAGAGTGATTGGCACAAAATGGGTTTTCAGATGCAAAAGAGATGAGAGAGGAATTGTCATAAGAAATAAGGCAAGGTTAGTAGCACAGGGATACACACAACAAGAAGGCCTTGATTATGATGAGGTATTTGCTCCAGTGGCAAGAATAGAAGCAATTAGACTATTCTTGGCTTATGCTTCATACAAAGATTTTGTAGTGTATCAAATGGATGTGAAAAGTGCTTTTCTGTATGGGACCATTACAGAAGAGGTTTATGTGTCTCAACCACTAGGCTTTGAAGACCCTGATCATCCTGACAAAGTTTACAAGGTAAATAGAGCAATGTATGGTCTACATCAAGCTCCTAGAGCTTGGTATGACACTTTGTCAACATACTTGCTAGACTCTGGGTTCAGCAGGGGAAAGATTGATAAAACTTTGTTTCTCAAAAGACAAAAGGATGATATTTTGCTGGTTCAAATCTATGTTGATGACATCATCTTTGGGTCTACAAATAAAGCTATGTGTGTTAGTTTTGAGAAGCTTATGAAGGACAAGTTTGCTATGAGTTCAATGGGAGAACTCACCTTCTTCTTAGGTCTGCAAGTTACACAGAAAGAAAATGGCATCTTTATCAGTCAAGATAAGTATGTCAATGATATTTTGAAGAAGTTTGGCTTTGAAGATGCTAAGCCTGCCAAGACTACCATGGAAAAAGATAAACCATTGCTGAAGGATGAACATGGAAAGGAAGTGGATATACACTTGTACAGGTCTATGATTGGATCATTGATGTATCTTACAGCATCAAGGCCTGATATTATGTTTGCAGTGTGTGCCTGTGCAAGATTTCAAGTGTGTCCCAAGGAATCACATCTCAATGCAGTGAAAAGAATTTTTAGATATCTGAGGCATCAACCAAAATTAGGCCTTTGGTATCTTAAGGATTCACCATTTGATTTGGTATCCTACTCAGATAGTGATTATGCTGGAGCTTCTTTGGATAGAAAGTCTACAACAGGGGGTTGTCAATTCCTTGGAAGCAGGTTGGTGTCATGGCAATGCAAGAAGCAAACAGTGGTGGCAAATTCAACAACAGAAGCTGAGTATGTGGCTGCTTCAAGTTGTTGTGGACAAGTTTTATGGATGCAGAATCAATTATTGGATTATGGGTACAATTTCATGAATACTAAAATCCATATTGATAACAACAGCACACTTTGCATAATTAAAAATCCTGTGTTTCATTCTAAAACAAAACATATAGAGATAAGGCATCACTTTATAAGAGATTGCTATGAAAAGAAGTTGATTCAAATTGTTAAAATTCATACTGATAACAATGTTGCTGATCTTCTCACTAAACAGTTTGATGTGGGGAGGTTTCAATTTTTAATTGCAAACATTGGTATGATCAATCTTTGAAAAACTTATCTCTTTATTTTTGTTAAAGTTTGTACAATGCATGTGCTGCTTGTTATTCTGCTGCTTGTTAATGAGTATATGTTTGAGATATAGTGTACTATGCTGCTCTTTGAATTTTGGTCTAATTCTACTGCTAGTACATATGTTGGTTGTTTGCTTTGTGGTGTTTGGTCTAACATTTTGCAGGTATACGAATGGTGATTTGCAAGAAATTGAAACAAGAAAGTTCATATCATTCATTCATTCAAAAAGTACAAAGATCAAACATCAAAAGACAAAATACAAAAGCAGACATCATAACCTAACACCTACATCTTCATCACTTCCTAGGGCATGGAAGCCCAAGCACAACCTCTCGATCCTTTGGGAGAGGAGGGTTTTGTTTTGATGGCCCAAGAGAAAGACCAGGTGATGGTTGTGGCCTTGATCTTGAAGATTGTGGCCTTGGCCTTGAGGATTGTGGCCTCTCAGGAGTGGCAGGTGGATTGGTTGCTGGTTCTTCCTCCTCTTCATCTGATGATGTGAAGATGAAGGGAGATTGATAATGATGCACTGGAGGAGGTGGTTGCACAAACGTCCAAGCTTGGTCTTCTGATGATTCTGATGATGCTGGAGCTTCAGGGGACATAGGTTGTTTACCTCGTGAGGTGCTTGGAGTCTGATTTAGGTTGAGAAGATCTTTAAACACAGGAAGATCATGCTTTCTCTTGCGTGCTTGTTCTTTGGTTCTACAACCAAATCGTGGAGGACGAAAGGGTGGAACATAGGGTTCCATTTGGGATTCATCCTCTGATGATGAATCAGAAGAGATATTGATTATTTCGGGTGTTGATTTCATTGTGTGATGATTTGATTGTAAAGATGGATAGTATTGATTGTGAATGTGGCGTTTTTGAAAGAGATTAGGGTTTGATTGCATAATTTGGGGAAAAGATCTCGCCGGTTTTATAGGGATTACGGAGTGATATGTGCATTAATTGTTATGTATAGTTGACCAAGGTTCATAGTCAACTCTGCTGCTAGCTCCAGTTCACTCTGCTGCTAGTTCTATCACTCTGCTGCTAGTTGTGACTGATACGGTTCTGCTGCTATGATTGTAAGTAAGAGGGTGTTATGTGTAACTTTCATCCATCAGTTTAAAACCTAATTGAACTTCATAATTGGTTTTCATATGTTCTCAATTGAAGTTATCACAAACCCTTACACCTAATCATTCCAATAATCACAAATCCCCAAATTCTCTAAACCTAATTCATGGAGCTATCACGTACCTGGGTTGAGCAACACAATAGTGTGGTCGTTTTGAATGAAGAATTAGTTCCTGAAGGTTTCACAGACATGGTAAAGTTTTTGAATGCTACTTCTCTTCGGTATGCACTCACTGTGAACCCTACTATATTTGTTTCCTACATCAAACAGTTTTGGTTTACTGCCAAAATCAAAACTATGAATGGGGAAAAACATGTCAGTGCTTTTGTAGATGGGGAAAAGATTCGTGTAACTGAATCATCTATAAGGGAATCTCTTCTCTTAGATGATGAGACAGAGACCACTTATCTTAACAATGATGCTATTTTTGCTGGTTTAAAAGAATTGGGATATGAGGGGAAACATAACAATTTAAAATTTCAAAAAGCTCTCCTCTGTCCTCAATACAAGTTTTTGGTACATCTATTCCTTCATTGTTTGAGCCCTAAAACATCTGGGTGGCATGAGTTCAGTACTACCATTGCTTCTGCAATGATATGTCTGTGCAAAGGTCAACCATTTAATTTTTCAAAAATGATATTGGCTGGGTTGTTTAAAGGTGTTGAAGATGGTTCTTATTTGCTATATCCAAGATTTCTTCAAATCTTTATTGAAAAACAAATTTCTAAACCAAGAAGCCATACTGCTGAATATGATGCTCCAAAATTGGCTTCAAGGACTTTTACCTTTTTGATTAAGCATGGCAAAGGTTTTTCTGGTGCACATACAAATCTGACTTCTTTTATGGAACAAATTGTGCACAACAACCAGGGTGAAGGATCAGGAAATCCCACTGATTCCCATCACACACCCAATGTTACTACATCTGTTACACAACCTACAAAACAATATTCCCGTAGGAAAACCAAAAAGAACACTAATCTACCTCAGGATAGTGTTAGTATGGCTGTACCAGATGAGGCTGTCCTAGGTGATGGAGAGGACATGTTGGCAAGGGCTGTCACTACTGCTTCTAGCTTAGCAGCAGAGCAGGATAGTGATACCATCATTAAGACCCAAACCAAGGCAACATCTAGAGAAAAGGACTCTTATGAGTTTGCTTCTTAGGATGGTAACCCTAGGCAAATAGAAAACATAGGGGGCTCAGATGATCAAGCTAGGTTTGATACTGAGTTTTTGTCCCAAGATTCACCTCTCGGACCAGGTTACACAGGTCGAAGTGATGAGGACAGGCCAGTGACTCATGAATTGACGGATCCACTTGTACATGATGACAATGTCAGTGATTCACCTCTCGGACCAGGTAATACAGGTCGAAGTGATGAGACTACAATGCAACTTATAAAAGAATTGACGGATACTTGTACCACTTTGGGGTTGAAATGTAAATCTTTGGAAGAGCAGGTTCTTAATCTATCTGATGTTGTTGCTGGTCAAGCCAAGGTTATCATCAAAATGCGAAAACAGATTAAGAGCTTCAAGAAATCAAGATCTTCAACCTCATTGAAAAGAATGAAGAAAGTGGGGACTAATCAGGTTGTAAGTTCTTCTGAACCATCTACTCATTTGGAAGAGGATGCTTCCAAACAGGGGAGGAAAGAGATTGTCATGGATTCAGGGGAGGTTCCAGTGATTGAAGACATGAATGTGGATAGTTCTCAGAATGATGAAGACCTTGTGGTTGCTGATAAGTCTGGGAATGAAGTTGTTATGGAAAAGGTGGTTGCTGCACAAGAAAAGGTGGTAGATACTCTTAAAACTTTGGAGTCTGAGCAACTAGTGAAGGCAACAGGGTTGATGGGTAATGTGTTAAAGACTTTGGAAGATTCAGTGGAAAATGCTGCTATTGCTGACTCTACTGCTGTTCATAATTCTGCTGCTAAGAATTATTCGGATTCTGCTGCTAGTGGAATAGTGAATACTGCTGAAGTTCAAGACTCTGCTGCTGGATCTATGGACAATGCTGCTGCAGAGGCAATGGTCTTGCTAAGTAAGAAGACTACTGCTGACACCCTTACACCACAATTACCAACTCAATCATTATTACAACCTATCACAACAACAAACACAACATCAGCAACAAGAAAACCTCAAAAAGGAATAACAATAAGAGAACCTGCTGCTACTCAAAAGAAGACAATCACATCATTTTCTACAGATAAGGGTAAAGGCAAGCAAGTTGATGTTCAGAGGTGGATATATAAAGGGGTTGATTTTACTGATGTACCTTTTGATTCTTGGCCTAAGCCATTGCAAGTTGAACATGATGAAGCTGCTGCTATTAAAGCACAAGAGTTGATTAACTTGGAAGATCAAAAGCTGGCTGAGAAGGAGGCTGAAGGCTTAAGAATGTATGATGAATGGGATGATGAAAAGATCAGAATTGCTGCTGATATTGAACTAAATAAGCTTATCAAGATTGAAGAAAATGAAGTTCCAAATTTTAATGTGCAATCTTGGTATAGTGAATTTGCTTCTAAGAAGAGAAAAGAGAATGCTGCTGCTAGAGGAAAGGTTAAAGTATTTAAAGGTCCAACTGTTAAACAGCAAAGGAAAGAATATGAAAGGTATCTAAAGAATATGGGTGGATGGACATTGGTGCAGTTGAAAGCTTATTCAGATAAAGAAGTTTTTGACTTGTATCAACAAACAAAGAAGAGAACAGATATTTTTTATGCTATTGGATGTGCTGAGGATTTAGAACAAATTGCTCAGATGAACAAGAAGTTGGTACCTGAAAAGATAATTGAAGCAGAGCAAATTCAAGAAGCTAAACAGCTTGAGGGTGATGCAGCAAAGATTACTTCTTCTGAGCAAGGTGATAAAAGAAAAAGGTGTTGTTCAAAAATCAATTGCCAAGAAGAAGAGAAAGATTGGAGAAGGAAGCAGTTCTATGCCAGAAGGAGATATGTTTCAACATGATTTTGATCACATTCCTGCTGAGCATCTTAAAGAAAGATTGAAGGTGTATACTGTGGTTGGCAAAATGGAAGATCCTGAAGTTGTGGATGCTAAACCATTAGGAGTCAAATATCCAATTGTCAAAGTAACTACAGGGTATGATACTAATATTGGAACATTTCATGATGTCCAGAGATCTGATGGTAAGTCTCACAGATTTCTTAGATTTCAACAAATGTTACATTACTTTGATAGAGAGGATGTTGAAGACTTGTGGAAGTTATACAAGGCAAAGTTTGGAGCTAAGAAATTTGATGGTAAAAAGTATGAGATAGATCAAATTGATCATGTCTTAACTTCTTCTGATAATGTTTTGTGGAGAGCTCTTAAACTTATGTTTGAACCTTCAATGGATGACTCTGAATGGACAGAGATAGCTGATTACAAGGTAAGAAGATGGAAACTTTTTCAAGATTCTGGAGTTCATATGTTAACTCTTGGACCAATTACCTTGTATATGCTAGCTGAAAAGGATTATCCAGTGGTAAGATACTGGAATGTTGTTAATCAGATGGTTAATAGTGATAGAACACTTAAGCTGCAGAAAGACTATGATTCTGATGATCAAGCATTTGATTTGCTGACAAAGTATAAGAAGATATTTGATCAGATGAATCCTCAAGGGATGAAGTGTTTGGAAGCATCCTCCTAGTAATAATTTGAGCTTTGAAGAAACTTGAATATTTAGAAATAAATATTAAGTTTAGGGGAGGATTGTTGGGTTTGACCAAGTGACACTGCTGCTATGAGACTCTGCTGCTGAGTAATACTGCTGCTACAATGAAACTGCTGCTGGTGTTAATGACTCTGCTGCTGAAGACAATCTGCTGCTTGGTGAAACTACTGCTGAATGGATTAACATTGTATACGATAGGATAATTATGGAATAGATTCTTTGTATAGTTTATCTATTTAGATTATTCTTATCTTGTAGAGAAAGGTATTGTAAACCTAGTAGGACTCCTTGTCCTATAAAAGGAGGATCCTAGGGTTAGATTATGTACGTATTATTATTCACTTCAAGGTTGTAAAACCCTAGCATTATTGAGTGCTCGTATTAATAATATTGAAGTGTTGAAAGAGAATTCTTAATCTTCTTAAGTTAAGCTTTTATATTCCGCATTTAAGCTTAAGTGTTTGTTTAAGTTAACTTCTATATAAGATCGTATAAGCTCAACTGGGATCAACAAGGGATTTTTAGGTGTTTTGTTGGTTGATGACCGAAAATGGATATGTGAATGAGGTGGTGATGGCTTGACAACACTTGAAGCATGGATATCTTCTTTGTGTTCTTCACTTGCTAGGAAGTGGAAAAGATGCATTTCATAAAGAAATTCGCTTGACTTTTAGGGGTGTAGATTTAGGAGCGGAAGAGGTTGATTGAGAGTTTGGATGTTGTTCAAGTGATGATGTTTGTTGAGATCTTGTAAGAAGATACTCAATCCAAGTGAGGTGCTCATTCAAGGCAATGGTTTGTTGTTGAAGGAAGATGCAACAAGGGTAATTGTTGACATGCTTCTCAACTTGGTTGATGTTGTGTGGTGATGATGGTGAGCTTGATTGGGTTGGATCCAAATTGCGTTGCGCAAGATGTAATGCTAAAAGAGCACTAAGCTCATGAGCCTCTTTTAGCTCCTCAACGAACTTCAAGTGTTCGGAGGAAGGTGATGATGGTGGAACATGATGGTTGTCTTGGGTGAAGGTTTGAACATGCAACATAGGAATGGCATGTGAGGTTGTAGGATGTGGTGGTGGTACTCTTGGTGGTGGAGACATGGTTGAGCTTGGGTAGTCATGAAAACATGAAATAGGTGGAAGAGGTTCTCCAAGAGTGAGTGGTGTTTTTGTTGAATGAGCAACATGTGAAGTATTGATTGAGAAATTGGGATTGAGCATGCTCATCATAAGAAGAAGCATGAATGAGGGAATGAGTGGGTGATAGGTTGTGAGATGAGTCATTATTGTGGGTTTGAGGTTTAGTAGTTGGTTGACTTGGAACAACATCACTTGAGTTATGACAAGAATCAAGTTTCCTCCTCCAAAAGGGTTTAACGGAGATCCTTGCGGTTCTAGAAATCTTAGGTTTCTGGTTGTTGGGAGATGACATGTTTGGGTGTGATGACATTAATGATGGGAAGAGGGTATTTATAGTGTAGGAAGGATGTGGTTTAGGAAGGTAAATTTTGAGGGCATGGAAATGGTGGATGACTCTAGATTGGTAGTATAAAGGATGATTCGGTTTTTCATTTCATATGGGTGGTTTGAGGATGTACTAAAGAAGGGTTATGAGGTTTGAGTGTAAGGTAAAGGGATATATGTGAGTGAGTGTGTTTTCCCTTCCCATTAAATTCATGCTCATCCGGACATAGAGTTAAGCATGTAAAGGCATACAATCAAATCACATAGGAGCAAATAAACATCTAGAAACAACATATATGCGATATGCCATAAATCTAGGAATGAAAGAATCTAATAAGAAGCAAAGTTCATAAAAGTAAACTAGCGTTAGGTATATATAGGAAGAGCAATTTAATCAAGTTGGAGAATGAGTATGAGACTATTACTAGTGGTGCTCAATTCAGGCTAAACACGACCATTTTTACGGGTTACACACACCCAACTTCTCACATAGAAGCAATTCAACCGTTAGGTTAAATTGAATTTCTAGTCAATAGATTCTCCAGTAGTCATTCTCTTTTTAGAAGAAATTGAGTTCCTAAATTTACCTATCGAAGATTACCAAACATGAAGTTTGCTTGATTCACTAATACTTGGCTTAATGTGACTCAAACATCATGTCTTAATGAAGGTAAATCTAGATGATATATTTTATTCACAATCCTAATAGAGACGTGTTGAATGTTTAGATAAGAGTAAACAAAAAGTTTTAATCTTTTCTTCATGATTTACCGGTTATTTGGTTTTGATGACATATTACTTGATTTAATAACTGTGCTAAACTTAAGAGTGCACCTTAGCATCTCTTGTGAAATGAATCTCATTAAGATTATTTATCTTAAATGAGTTTGTGATTCTCAAATGATATCAAAACTAGACATTAATATATTTTTAAACAAATATTATTTTCTATGATATTTGCCAATGTTATATATCATACTTTAACAAGTATTTGAAAAAAAAATTATTTGTTTATGGATTGTGACAAGTTATTTTTCACTTCTAATAACTTATATTATTTCAAAAAGGAAAGTGTAGTGCATTATCTTGTAACACAACCATTCATGATACAAAGAAAATGAAATACATAGAATATATAGTGTGTATTATTCTTAAAAATGTATTTTATCTCGAAGTGACGATTTTAAGTAGTGTGAGCAAAGTTTACATATGTTGTTAGTTTGCTCATGTTTGGTTTTTCGGATATGACACATTTATCCATTGCATTGCAATGTAAATTGCTTGAATATTTCGGACGAAACATCAAAGTTGTCAATCCTACTTCATTGTATATTGTATAAATGTGTTTAAAATGTTATTCTAATATTTGGAACACAATTATTGGACAAGTAGATTCAATATGACATTATCAACACAAGTGTGAGTTATGATCCAATGCACACTCTTTTCATCTACAAAGGATGTAACTATTTTCATATCAATCTAGTGTGATTGAGTATGTAGATTCAAGACTATATCTTTTGTTGTAATTTGATATAATATTGAAGCTAAACAAGTAGCAATCCAATTTCTTGTCCACACTCAAAAACACGTCAATTAGATTTGATGAATATATCAACCATAATTTGAATAATGAATTGATATAATATCAAGATCTTTCTTGACCCTCACGGACACTCATTTGAAATAAATAAACATTTTGATAGTGTGTTCCATTAATCCTAAGATTATTTATTAGTGAATGATTGAAAGTTGACTTATTATTTCATGATTGTTATACGCTTTGTTTTTGTGAAAGACTCTTCATTTTTACTTATTATGAACACACTTAGATTTTGAAAATACTTTTTCTTTTATATAACTATTAATGTTTTACAATGATTCAATTTCTCTTATTAAACATCTTAAGGTAAAACAAGCTAATTTGTAGAAAACATTTAAGTGTGTTGTGAAGAGTGGATTAAATTGTTTGAAATGTTTAGGTGACTAGATTGAACTCATTTACAAGATGTTTGAGTAACATTAAGCCATCTATACCTATATGCAATGCAAGCATAATATTGCAATCCTAACGCAAGAAATCTAGCATAAGATCTAGTTAAGTATAAGCCAGAAAACTAGCTATAAACTAATAGAGTACAAGGCACACATGCTAAGATATTCAAATAGCTAAATTACAAATAGCAACGATTAACAAAGTAAAATCACAAATGAGTTCACATAGCACATAAAACACTTGTCGTCGTTTTGTGTATTATATATACCAATGTTTACTTAGCTTGATTTTATTTGAAAATAAAATAGTTTCCTATCCATTTTAAAATTTAATTAAGATTAATATTTTGAAAACATAAATACTTAATTTTTCAAAGATATATCGACAAGGAATGCCCGACTCGAAGGAAAAGGTAAAATACAAGTTTTACGTTAAAACAAGACTTAAATTTTTGACCTTCATGTAGTATTTTAACTTTCTGACTTATTTAAGTTTGTAATGGTTACTTGTAAGTATTTTTAAATGAAAGTAGACTCAATTACCTTTAAAACGCCGGGTGGCACGACTTCTACGGAGTTACGGTTAATTTTATATGATTTTTCAAAGTTTCTAAAAAACTGTCGAACAGACAGGCGGACCCCTTAAATTTAAGGGGGCCGCCCAGTATTTAAGGGGGCCGCCCAGACAATTAAAGGGGCCGCCCATCTGATACTCAAAAATGCAATTTTTGTTAAAAATTGTTTTCTGACTTTGTGGAAAGGTGTGTAACTTTCTGATTTTAAGAACGAACATATAACACTTGTTTTAAGCATAATTCTTATCTCGAGCTAGTATAATTAGTGTATATAATATCAAAACTAATACAAGTTAATCAACAAAACACTTTTCATATTAAATCCTCCTTAATGGGTAATTTGATACATGGATCGTACTCAATTTTTAAAACCATTTGTTTTGAAAATTTGAGCGACGTGGCTCTGGTACCAATTGTGGAAAACTAGAAGGGGGTTGAATAGTTTTCCCTTCTTTTTCATTTTATAAAAACTTTGTTTCAAAATGTTGCTTCAAATTTATTCAATTGTTTGTTTGGAAAACTTCAATTAGAGTTTAGTATGAAAACAACATATAATCAATATGATCAATTATATATGTAAGCTTTTGGAAAAGCTTAGTTTTATGAATGAAGCTTTGGTCGATCTTTATGTGAATACGTTTTCCTTTTAAAATCTTAAAACATTTTGTATCAAATTATCTATCAAGTTAAACTTAATATGAGAAGTGTGAATAATAATCTATTTGACCATATCATGCAATTATACACACAATCACAATATTAACTACTATGTTCAACACAATCAATCATCACAACTATATAAGCAACAACTAAGACATGTAGGCAAGCATAGAAGTAAAGCGATAAATGCAAGAACAAATGATAAGAGATAAGAGAAAGGAAATGCAAACCGGACACGATGATTTATAGTGGTTCGGCTACAAGGACACCTTCCTTGTTCCTACTCCACTCCCCGAGTCACCTACTCGAGAGTTTTCTTCACTACTCAACAAGCTCCCTTTTGGCGGAGAAAACCGTACACAACTTTTGCTTACACCATTTAACGACACTAAGCTAAATGTCGAGTTCTAATAGTAGCTAGAACCAATCTCACAACACAACTTCGATCACTACACAACTTCACGACTTCACGACTTCATCACAACTTCTTCTAAACTTCTTCATGGCTTCACAACTTCTTCACGTCTTCACGACTTCACAACTTCATCACAACTTCTTCTAAACTCCACTACTTAATCACACACCTACATCTTCACAACTACATGTCTTCTCCACACTACTACTTCCTTCCACTACTTCTTACTCACTCATTAAATTACTACTAAGTAAGATCATCTTGATCTACTTATTACATATACATAACTCACAACTTCACATAAGCACTAACTAGATCCTAATACATCTTTGGCTTTATGATAGGGAGGATTCTTCTCTTGCACTTTGACTGATGAGAAATTGGATCACTTGAAACAAAGATTAATAATCTTATGATCAAAGGGTTTTAGAAGGATGTTTACAGAGAGTTGGATCTGAAAATTTTTGTGCAAAAGGTGAGAAAAATTCCAGGTTTGAGGTGGTTTTCATAGGGAAAAATTTCTGACCAAATCTGACAAGGGAGCGTGGCCGGTCCCCTTAATTGTGTGCTGGTCCCCTTAAAATTAAGGGGGCCGCCCTTTATAATTAAGGGGGCCACCCTACTGAAACGGCCAGATTTTCTGTCTTTTAGTGGGGAAAGTATATTTGGTGAAAAACTAACTAATTTTGGTTAAAAGTTCGAAATCATATATTTAGTATGATTAAAACATTTTTCTTTATTACCAAAAGTGTTTTTCAAAAATATATAATATGTTTATATAATTAAATAAACTTTGTATTAGTTAATTAAATACCCCTTTGATCATGAGATGTATTAAACACTTGTTTATCCATACCTTAAGTGATTGTTGAAGCATACTTGAGACGTTGAGATGTCGAGGCTTGTTGACGTAAGAATGCATAGAAGAATTGTGATCACAAGTAACTTAAGCACTTTATGTTATATGTTGTAACTTACATCTTTGTCATCATCAAAACATGAAGAGGATGTTTAGATTAAATATCGTAATATTCATGCCAACAGTAACCACCTCCACAATATTAGATATTTAGTTTAGTTTAGGGCATAATGGTAATTAAGTGATCAATGTAATGACAAGGAAGGGGGGGGCGGCACATGGTAGTAAGGCTGAGTGTTGGGGAAGCTTGGTATTATCTAGTTGTTTTGTGTATCCATTATGTGTTATCGGGTACCAAGTTAACTAAAAATAAATCGTGACGAGTTAAAATAAAATATGACGAAGTTAATCAGGACATAATGAAGTCATAAAAGTTGTGAAATTATATTGGGTACAAGTATTGGGTGTTTGGATGATTATTGTTTAGTTTCCACGAAAACCGTCGTAATTATATTAAACTTACGATATAAATTAAATAAATTTTCAAATACCGGGGAAATGAATTTTATAATATTTGTGATATTGTAATAGGTGTAAAAATATATCGGGACCATTGTGGGGATTGTCGGATATGTTACACATTTATAGATCGCGTGTTAACGTTTATTTAAAAATAAACATACGTAAAACGTCAAATATACCAAAAGTATTAATTTGAATATCCTACGAGTGGGATAGTATGCAAATGCTATTATGATGATATGTAGACTATTTCTAGTCCATATGAAATGTCCCTACTGATAATGCATGAATTCGCACCTAAACCAATTCGGTTACACGAATTTAAATACCCGTAAACTAAATTTACGATGAAATGTGTAATGCACGTGAATAGTGTTTTCCCTCCGAAGATGAATAGTGTCATGTGAATAGTAAAATTTTTGAACGCTTCTTGGAATCTCAAACTGACCTAAAAAATGATGAATAGTAAAATGATCAATAGTGTTTTGATGAATAGGGATTGATGAATAGTAAATTGTCAAAGTTTGTAAAATGATCTGAAATTACTAGTTGTGACAATCGCCCACCCAAAAAGGAATTCAGTCCCTGAATTCAGCTAGTGTTGGTCTCGGAAATAGACTTGGTGAAAAGATGTAGATACTTGAGTCACATTTGGTCTTCTCGTTCCCAAGTAAACTCGGGTCCTCTTCGAGAATTCCAGCGAACATTCACAATAGGAATTCGACGCTGCTTCAACTGTTCGACCTCACGGTCCATGATTTCTACTGGTTCTCCAACCAGGTTTTGGTTTGTCATTGGGTTGGATTCCTTCCAATGGAATCATGAGTGACTCGTCTGAAAGACATTTCTTGAGATTTGTAAAACGTGAAACATGATTGTGTCACTTACTGTTCTCTAACAAGGTTCAAGTCTGACGGCCACTCGGCCTACTCTGTCAGAAATATTAAATGGTCCAGTGTATATCGGGTTTAACTTCCCGAATTTTTCTGAATGGTATCATGCCTTTCCTAGGCAGAACTTTCAACATGACTTTGCCACCAACTTGAAATTCTAAGGGTTTACAACTTATCAAACTTGTAACTGATTCTTGTTTTGTAGGAATTTCCTGGTTATTTCATGAATACTTACTGGACTATTGGTTTGGGCCTTTCCAAATTTTGATCCGTCAATGGATGTTGGCACATCGACCATAGAGTGCCTCAAATGGTGTAGTCTCTACGCTCGCGCGATAACTATGGTTGCAAATGAATTTGATTTATGGTAAATGGTTAGTCCAACCATTTCTAGACTCAATCACTCATGCCCTGAGCATATCTTCCTATATTAGAATCGTTCTCTCGTTCTGACCATCGGTCTGAGGAATATAGGCGATGTTTACATCTAAATGGGTTTCCGAATGAAATCTTGAAATGATTGCTAGAAGTCTGATGTGATTCGATTACCTTTATCAGGAATAATTGGAATGAGTACAATAACTCTTGTGACTAATTCCACAACATTGTGTCTTTCGAATAGGGCGTTATTTAAAGGAGATAGAATATAGGTAAAAATTTGATTCCTTATGTTTTGTCCCAACGGATGCTAAAACATGTGTCCTTCTTTGCCTATTGGGCTAGGTCTCCATTACTGACGTTTGTACTTAATTTATGGTGTCCCTCCTAATTTCCTTCATCAAATATCGCAAGGTTCTTTGTTGTCAAATCACGAAACCCTAAATGCATAAGCGATGTAGTATGGTGATTAGTTTTGGAAATTTGTCTCGCGATTGTGAGTTTTGGTCAAAATCTTTTTCTGAATAAACGAATTTAGAAAATGAAGCAAATGATTTACTAAGTAATATCTTTCTCGATGATTCAAAATTTAGTAGTTATGAACTGTGAAACTGTTTTCAAACATGTTGTGAATAGGATTGTTTACCAAAGTTTGATGTTTATATATTTTTCACTGTACGGTGGTTTTGCTAAATATTGTCCAAAAAGGATCGTACTTGTTCAAAATAAGAATTTCAGAAATTATTTTCTACAAGGTATGTGATTTGTATAAACACAACTTTTAAATCCACTTCATTTAAAAGTAAAAGTGTTAACAAGGATAAAATGGTAGGGTAGGAAATGTTCGCATAAATGCATAGATGTCTAACGTTTAGTTCCTGAGGTTGGATAATGCCTATTGGTGGTTATCAGGCAAAACTACAAGCCTAGGTATTCAAACTATCTTAAGTCCTGATATGGTTTATCGTTGAAATTTGTCATCAAGTTAGCAAAATATATGTTCGGGTGTGATCCCTTTCTTGGTATGAAAATGAGGTTATCTATAATTTCTAGAGAACACAACTACTTAGGGGAATCTATATCGATATTCTTAATTCAAATCAATTATCCTTGGTGAAAACTCATCGCAGGGAAGTTTGCGTTTAGATGATGCCATGTTTAGTCAAAACACTCTACATTATCGGTTAGGAGGCTTGGTTTATTTCTATAGTGTTGCTTAGCGTACCTTCACATTGTGTTCGATCCTGTAGCTCAGTCTAGCTAGTACCTTTGAATGATAAAATTTGACAACTAGGTCAGAGATGGTGATTTGGATTGTCTCGTTGTATCTTAGGATTGTTGTTGGGTTATGAATTTTTCTTAGTCTAGGTTAGTAGTTTTGTAATCCTTTCATTGCTTTTCTTGTATCGAGGAATCCTACTTGTAATTGATATGGAAAGTCTCTCCTAGAGAATTCAATGGAAAAATCCAACTTAATGGCTGAATGAGTGACAGGTAGGGTAAGTATCCAGGGAGGATTTGTCAAAAAGAGACGTTTATGAAAGAATTTATTTGTTTACAAAGCTTTTAAATGAAGATTGTTATTAACAATTCTTTAAAAAGGTAATTATTTCCTTCATAGCATAATCCTTCCTGAATTATACATAGGTGATCAGGCTATGTATAATTGAGGCTAATGATGCGATGCTTGATTTAATCAAAATATCGTTACTTTTCTCAAAAGTTTTAGATGGTGTTCAACGTATCGTTATGAAAAATGGTATCCTGATATTTCCTTTCAAGTAACATGACAATTGCTTCACGTAATAATAGTAAATACTTGGTGTAATGACGGAAAAATCAATTTATAAAGTGGTAACAAAATAGCTTACTTTAGAAATTTTTTTGTAAAATAATTTCCCCATAGGGTAGTGAAATAGCTTGAAGTAAAATTCATTGTAAAGTTTATCGGATACATGGGTGAATCTTATGGAATGGTAATAGTCTACTAATCCGTCAAAAACAAAATCATCCTAATCCCTAATAAGACAATGGTATAATATTGCGAAACGATTAAAGATGGAGCGATTGGAATAGAAAACGGAATAAACGAAGGTTATGATTATCATGTAGATAACAAAAGATAGATATTATATTGGATAGAAAAGTGCTTAATACAACTAGGTTACACCAACGTACCTATGGAAAATACAAAAGAAAAGTACAATCCTAGAGGGCTCAAACTATGGTTTATATATTAAAACATGAACTTCTTCCTCCAGTTCAGGTCTCTCAACTCCGGGCATTCACTCTTGAAGTGTCTAACTACTCCATAGCCAAAACATGTTATTGGGGGTTTCTGATTATCACCCACAATTGGAAACCTGCAATCCCTGGTTTTGTGAGTAACCTACTTACAATTGCCACATGGTTCCGAGCAACGGCCTGGGTTATGATGATGTTGACACTTTTCACACTTAGGTAAAATACCAAGGTAATTATTCTTTTCTTTTAGGCCTACAGCATAGGACTTAGCAACTCCTTGTCTCTTGCGTGGTCCTTGTGTGGCATTCCCACCTCGATTATTGTTCCACTTCCTTTTGTTGTCGCTATTGTTTCCTAATGTCTTGGTGTGAGTTATGTATTCCTTTGCTTCAATCGCCATTTTGATAACTTCAGACATGGCATCGAGTTCCAATGAGATGACCAATGTACGAATTTCAGGGGAGAGTCCCCCGATGTACCTCACAAGTTTCTTGCTTTCTGATTCATCCACTGCAAGACCTAGTCGTGCTAATTTGTAAAAACGGGTAGTGTACTTGTCAACATCATCTCCTACCATGGTAAAGTTTGTGTTTCCTGTTCTATTGCTCGTAATTCGCTTCTTACACAAAATATTAATCTCATCATCCTTTTTAGTTTCTCCCAAGAGTGTGAGTAAGCAGCATCAACTCCCACTATCTTAACATGTTTGGTCCACCATTCCTGGGCATGATCCTGAAAAGTGCATGTGGCGAACTTAACCTTGTCTTCTTTACGACAATCGCCACATTGAAATATCGTTTCTATTTCCTCGGACCATTTGAGAAATTCCTTTGTGTCTATAGTTCTGCTAAAGGTGGGAGGATTGCAACCCATAAATTCCACGTGAGTAAGTTCCTTGGTGAGGGCGGTAGCTATGTTCTGGGCAATGACTTGTCCAACAGCGGCTTGCGTCATTCTTGAAGTGGTTTGCTTAAATCTATCTTCATTAAATCATAAAAGACCATGAGAATTTATAGGTAATAAAAATCATCATATTCACAACACATGAAAATTTCAGTCTACGTGGACCGATATCATAAATAGCACAACCATTCCTACATAGTAGAGTCACACTTGATACATTTGTTTGTACAACAACCAAAAGACAACAAGCTCTTTAGACTATGTCCCACACTTTCCGTGGCTAGGATAATAGTAAAAGCTAGTAAAGATATAAGTCTAGTCTAGAGACTTCCTGGTGTCCCTCTGGGTGAAACCAGGGTTTATGGCATCATAAGGTCGAGATAGTCCTGAAGTGGGGTCTGAAGTTGTGCATCGATCATATCCTAGTTAGTGTAGGTTCCAAACCAATCCTGAGGAATCTGCGGATGTTCCTGTTGAGTCTCTGATCTTGGTATTATCCACAAGATGTTATCTAATTCATGGCAAGTGGGAATGGAAAAGGAAAATGACAATGGTGGTACTCTAAATGATGAGAATAAAATTGATGACGATGAGATCCTAGTGGTGAGTTAGGAGATGATGGTGATAATAGTGAATGGAATACTACCCTCTTTCGTGCTATCTCGCGACATCTAAGAGGTAAAACTAAAGTACGCACTATGGGATGACCAATAGTGTATTAAGTAGCTGATAGTGGTGGTAGTACCTGAGTAGTGAGTGCTCTACTAGTGAAGGAAAGAAAACATACTATCTTCCTTGCAATAAGCATCCTAATAGGTCCATTAAAATTAAGTCTGAATACTCTGCTAAACGGCATTCTATGTATGGGCTGAATGGTAGGAAAACCCTGTTCCTATGACAAATCTATGGTGCTAATGGTGGCGTAAGTGCAACTGGTGGCATAATGGTAGGGGAAGATGACAAGGCATCTTCAATGTCGGAATTTGATAAAAGGATGACAGGGTGAGTATCTGAAGACATGTCACTTGTGAACTAGGTCAAAATAATTATATATATACATATATATACATATATATATATATATATATATATATATATATATATATATATATATATATATATATATATATATACGAGTATGGGTATAAATAACTCGCACAGTGTTGGAAGAAACAACATGTGTAATAAATATGCACTTATGATGAAATGATGAGATGCTATAATGATGTGGTTATAGTCTAGGGTCCAAGATACATCCTAGTTCGCTATAATCTTAGCTCTGATGCCAATCTGTCACACCCTCAAATACCTATTTTAGCAGCAGAATGGAATACCTGGGGGTGACTGCCATAGCATGTAACCTCTCGTAAATTTCCCTTACGATTAGTAAATGCACACGAAGAAATAAAACGATGTTATGATAACTGTGATTGACCGTTTACCCTGGAAAGATGGTTACACACAACCTAGATAACCTAAAATTATTGCGAACTATAAATATATATAAAACGTTTATATTTATAACTATACGTTTCGTCTAAATACCGTATACTATTTATATATTCCCCGAACCTACGAAACTTCCTGAGAACGCTCATTAATATTTTTGAACCTCGACACGATATTTGAAACACACCATGTGGGGCCCCAACACCCAATGGGCCACGGATACACATTACAAACCAAACGGACTAGTTTTTCTTTCTTTTCTTTCTTTGGACCGAAATAAACCATAAGCCCAGTTACAAGCCCAAACGCACCCTTTTTTATTTTTCTTTTCTTTCTTTCCTGTCGCAATACACAACCAAACGCACCCTATTTTCTTACGATTTTGATACACTATATATATATAAATATATATATATATATATATATATATATATATATATATATATATATATATATATATATATATATATATATATATATATATATATATTTGCTTGACTCTTTTCACCTAGTGCCCAAGATACAGAAAAGATAATTGTTACACCCTCACTCACTAGTTTACTACCCTAGAAATGACCAAAGCAAAGCACCAAATGTTCCATGCAAGGATAAGTCCAAACGTGTTACAACATTCCTTACATGCCACCCCTGCTCCCCAATGACAAGTAATCGATCACTATACACAACATGAATTGTCAGGAATGAATAGGATGATATCTCACAAGATCTAAGCCTTGTACAAACTCGATTGGACAATGTTTGTGGTGCTACTATTCGCCTAACATGCACCCTTCGCCCTTGTGAACTTATCTTGTTCTTACACACCATAAAACTCTCTATATAAACTTCACCATGCAAGCACAAACCGTTACATGCACTATACGTACCACTGATGAGTGTGTAAATACTCATCATTTTTATCGTATCTGAACTGCCAAAACGTCCAAAAACACTCAGTAATGCATCAAAATGCTAAAAATGTTCCAAAATTGTGTTTTATACGTTTTAGATGCAAAATGTTTAAAAACAAATGAAAAACGAACAAAGTTTGCACAATTGGCAGTTTCAGTCCCTCAAGTTTCAAAATTTGGCAAAACTAGTCCCTGGAAGTTTAAAATGAAAGAAAAGTCAACCCAAGGCAAAGAAAAGTCAAAAATTGTCAAAATAAGTCCTTGGGTAAAAAAGTTTGAGAAAATTACACTTTTACCCCTCAAAATCCAAAATTGGCATAAACAGTCCCTGGAGTTTCAGTAATTGACAAATTTGGTCCCTGGTGGGGTATTTTTGAAAGGAAAATCATTTTTGGACCTTGGGAAATCAAAAGTTATCAAAAACGGACTTTGGGTGATAAATTTGGAAAATTTACATATTTGGTCCCTCGAGTTTGGAATTTTGCAAAAACAGCCCCTGGGAATTTTGAAAATAAAAAAATTTGCAAAATTGAGTTTTGGAATACTAAACTTGGCAATATTGGTCCCTTGTAATGTATTTTAGAAACTTGTCAGACCAAACCCTTAACTTTCAAGATACTTCAAAATTGGTCCTTGTGAAATTCCAAATACAAACCATACGGACCTATGTTATTATTCACCAAATAAACATAACCCCAAACCAATTCCAGCCCACTCCAACCCTCTCCAAGGCCCACTCCACCATTTCCCAGCCCACTCCATACAAAACCCAATCCACCACCACTTAAATTACTCACCCCGTTTTTATTTAAAACCCCCAGTCAACCCCCCAACGTTGACCCACCCTTTCCACCTCATACCTGCAAACCACAGCCATCCCCATCATCACCCTACACTGATTTTCCCTCCTACACACTCCACCCCTCCCCCCTTGCACCTCAAACAAACACAACAGTCCAAACTCTCCCTCTGGCATCAAATATCAAGAAAAAAAAGACAAAGAGCAATTTGGCGGCAAAAAGGTTTAAACGGTCAAGATGAAGCAACACTCATCCAATGGTCATAATTCAAGGTGGGAAAGTCCAAGAAGACTTCAGGGACCCATATAAGTGAAGAAAGGAAGCGAAGTAGTGAGTTAGTTAGTTTTTAGTATTCTAGTTCAATTTTAGGGGTCGAATTTAGTTTAAATTATTGTAAACTCTTTAAATTAGCCTTGTAATCTTTCTTTCTGTACTGATGTTATCTTTTTAATACAAGAGGTTCAGTTGTGTTGCAATTTATTCAAAGTGAAATATTTTTATTTAGCATAAAAAATTTAATCCTGCTCAAATAACTTTCATAAGCTTATACAAGCTCAATTCTGGTTTACTCAAGCTCAATGTAGTTTAGTATATGTGTTAGTGGTAATAGGATGCAATATTAACTAATATAGCAAAAATTTCCAAGAAAGTCAAGCTCAGTCAACAAAAGTCAAGAGTGATTGGTTCATGTTAGAAAGGGATAAATGGTGTTTGATTCATGGTTCTGAGATGTTGTTTAAGCCTATTTAAGAGAGGCTTTTGATTGTGAATCATCCCTATTTCAGTTAGGGTATACCTATTGTAAGTCTCATTTCACTTTTTTATTTCTTATTACTCATTCTCTGGAATCAATGGTTATTGTTGTTCTCAGTTGTTGAAAGCTGCTTATATATACTCATCTTAGGTTAGTGTAAGGTTTAGATTCAGTTTCATGGTGTATTGGTGTCATTAGTTTTATAAAATCTCATTTTCAGTCACTTTAGGGGGTGTTTGGCTCAGACCATTTCATTGTGTTTAGGAATTTAATTTTTGTTGTTCTTGCTTGCATCTATTTAACTTAGGCTAATTTAGGTCTAGTAACCCTTCAAAATCAGGTTCCAAGTGGCAAAAGTCAAATTTCCCTCTCATTCTTCACCACAGTCCACTGTTGGGACTTTGTGGTTGCATAAACCATGAAACACTTGCATAAGTTGTTACCATAGCTAATTTTAGTTTCATTTCCTCTCTTAAACATGTTTCCAGTAATCTAGACCCATCCCAAGTTCAAGAAAGTCAAAACAAGTAGTTTTTAGCAAAAAGTCAAATGCATGTTCTCAGATTTTTCCAAATATTGTAGTAATTGTTGTGATTTATGTGAGTTGATTTAGAGGTTAAAACTTGTTCCTATTTGTACTCTATCAGCTCATCTTTGAGTTCCCAACTTCCTTTCATTTTTACAAATTTTTCTGTAGGCCCCATTCCACCCCAAAGTGAGTTGCAGGGCTGCTTTATGCCCTGTGCAGCTGCACATCAGTCCCACACCACCACCTTTGTGGTGGTTTTCCAGCCACCACAGTGGGCCCCAACCTCCCAACTTGGTCCATTTCAACCCCCCCCCCCATGGTAGGGTGTATGGTTTGACCATTGGGTTGACCTGAGATCCACTGGGACCCACTTAAATTTAGCTCAAAGTTCTGTCCCCATTTTCAGTTTCAAATAAGTTTAAATGTGCTTAATGTTAGCTTATTGCTTATTCTGTGATCTCATTTAGCTTTTTCCAGCTTATACCTGTTCATCCAACTTATTGGGACCTAATTCATCCAGAGTGGGTCCCACTTTTGGTCATTTTAGCTCTTTTCACCATTTGGTCAAACAAAGTCAACTGTTGGCTTTTTGCTTTCCATTTAGCTTATTTTCAAAGTTATAAAAAGTTTGTTTTCACAAAAGTTTATTGTTTTCAGTTGTAAAAAAGATTGGGAAAAGAAAAATCCAGAAAAAACAAAGTAATTTTAAGTGATAGTTTCTATTTAATTTTATTTAAATTTTATTTTTCATTTTTATATTTTTATTAAGTACTTAGCTTTTTTATATTTTTATTAAATTCCTCATATATTAAAGTAGTTATAATAATTTTTTCAGATTTTTATCTTTTCATTTAGTATTTATTAGAATTAATCTTAGTTTTATTAATTATTAATTAATAATTAGTTTAAAATAGCACAATTAGTTTTTATTAAGTAAAACCTAGTTTTTATATTTTTTATAGCTTTTATATGTTATAAAATAGTTTTAGAAATTTTATTAGAATTTTTACTATTAATTTAGCATTTTTCTTAATTTAAAATAGTTTAATTAGGTAATTAATAATTAATTAATAGAAAATCCACAAAAAGACAAAAATACTTATTTTTAATTTTAAAACTTATTTTTAGTTATTTTATAATTTTAGAAATTTTATTTTCATTTTTCTAGTTCTTAATTAATATTATATTGTATTTAAGTATTTTAATTATTAATAATTAGTAATAATTAGTATTTAATTAATAATAAATAATTAATTAGTGTAAAAATTTATTTTAATTTTCTAAAAATTTTCTTTTATCTTTTGGTTTGTAAAAAAGTCATTTTCACCCCCTGGGTGTTTTCAGATTTCAGTTTTTACTTTTTATTTCGTACGTGTACGTTTTATTTAAACGTGAACGTACGCGTTTTAAGTTTTAAACGTTTCTGGTTTTTCTGACTTTCCAGTCTTGTTAATATAGTATATTTAAGCCATTTTCTCTTATATTCCAGTAGTGTAATCAATCACAACTCACTTATACCCTTTCCCGTCCAATTTCACCCGATCACAAACCCGTTTTAATACCATCCACACCTCGTCGGGACATAACGACCCGGGGAAATCACTATAATCCACGGAGATTGACTCTAAGCTGTTTGACTATTATAGTTGACCATTCACAAGTGGTTGACCAATAATTATCTAACGGTTTAGCACCAATCAAATTTTGGCGCCGCTGCCGGGGAGGTTGTGCGCGTATTCTCAACGGTTTTGCGTATTTGTGAACCTGGATATACATCCATTGTATATTTACCATCCTTGTGTATATTTTCATAAAAATTGTTCCCGAAAACTTTGTAAAATTAGTTTTCAACGAACACAAAAACACAAAAAGATTTTCTTTCTGATAAAATGTTTTCCAAAAACACCAAAAATATCCATCTTTACCCTCCTACCTTTTTGATTCTTCATCCCTTTACCCTCTATCCTTTTGATTCTACCTTCTTCCACTTGTCCCATAAATGATTCTAAATGGCATCTCTCGATGACGATTTCTTTGAACAAAGGGCCCTTAATAACAAAATTGACAGACTTATGGCCTTGTCAAAGATATCGAGATGTCGTAGTGACTATGATGGACCTTCGATTCCTATTCCCTCTCTGGTGAGGGAAAGAGATCATGAAATCGAGGTGACAAAGGACCCTGTACTTTCCTCTAACCATGAAAGTGCTAAATACGTCCAACCTACGGTTACCCAAAAACCTAAGCTCACAAATGATCCTAAACCTTCAAGAATCAATCCTGATCTTTCACGATATAAGGTTATAAGGTCATCAAGCAAACGTACAGAGCTTAGGGCAGTGACCGAAAAGAACGACTTGCCCAATCTTCACATTTATCAAGAACCAAAACCCGAGACCATAACGGAAGTGGTGGAAATTGCTAGCTCTAAGAGCACACCACTTGTCCCACCTCCAGATTTTGTTCCTTGTGTCGGTTGTGGTGAGCCACTTTTTGGTTTACCATGTCGTTGGTGTACATGTGTACAATGTGGTAATGATATTCGAGACGGGAGTTGTTTGTTTTGTGGTTCGAGGAATTCATTTGCTTATGATCCTAATCAGAACTCATTCAACGACTCCCCAAATTTTTCCAATTACCCATCACATTCATACGAGCAAGAATCATATTATCCAAACCACAATGATTGTTCGTATCAAAATACACCAAACATTTCTTGTGAGTATTGTGGAGGTCCTCACCAAGGTTTTGATTGTTATAATAGTCAAAATGTTGGGTACGACCAATATCCATACAACTCACCGAACCAGACTCAACAGTTTAACTGTTGTGAGTACTGTGGTGGCCCACACTACAGTTCTGATTGTCAATCGGGCAACACGCTTGTCTATGAGCAGTTTCCTGATAACAATTATGACTCTAGCACATTCGACTCACAGCCACATCAGTTTTACTGTTGTGATTACTGTGGAGGTCCACACTTTAGTTCGGATTGTCAAACAAGGAATCCATTTCCTTGTAACAATTACGACTATTCGTTTTTAGACCAACCTCCACAATACCAAATGATCCAAGCAACTCCTCATGATACCGAGCAAGACCTTTTACTAGAGGCTCGTGAAATTTTGCAAAAACTTAAGGAGGAGTTTGCCACTACATCGTTTCAAGAATCTCGTGAAAAATCAATGGCAGAATTACTTGCTAAAGAACGAGATGCTAGAAACGAATTGAGCATGGAAGAATTACTTGCTGAGCAAAGAGCGTCTAAAATACGTGCCAATCTTCGCTATGCTGCTCTATATGATGATGATGATGATGACAGTGATGATGATGAAGATAACATTGTTATTTTTCAAAACGATTCATCAGATTCATCAGTTGTGATTCCTTCCATGGAGAATCAGGGAGAAAATAATGTGACGAAGTCACTAGCCGTTGATCAAATGGAACTTGAAAATTCCATAACTGCTAGTACTTCTAAACTCCCTCAGTCTATTGATATCACACCCGAAGTTCACACTCACTCTCTAATCATGGGGGATGAGCATCTTAGCACTGTTCCTAATAAGGAATCAGACGAATTAATAAAGTCTAGTGCTGAGATCCTTGTCCCAATTCCAAGAGAGTCACAGGGAACTTTTGATTATGTGTGTGATTTACCTTCTTCCCTTGAAAATCCAAAAGATCATTCTGAGACTTTCTCCGACTTTAATGATGATTGTACATCGTATGGAGAAGTTGAGTATGATGATCTGCTTGACCTTGAAGCCGATATGGGAGAAACTGAAAATCTTTTAAACTCTAATCCCAACATCGAGCTTAGTACTTCACATGCTGATTAAAATTCTTTATCTTCTGGAGACATCAGTCATGTGGAAGGATTGCCTTCTGAGCTAGTTAGCTTAGAAGAAGAGAATGATGAGATTGACACTGAAATCAAAGATGAAGCACTTCGTGCAACATTAGTGAAAGTCAATCTCCTCATTGCAAAAATCGAGGCTTTCAAAGAGAAACCTATTTCATCTCCTATCCCCATTAAGGATAGTGACATTTTCTCCGATGATCTTATTCCGGAGTTTGAAGCCTTTACTTTTGATCATATGGGAGAGGAGATTAGTTGCAGTACCACTTCTCATTCTCAAATTTCTCTCCCCGAATATGACTCATTCACCTTTGAGGAGTTCTCCGGTGAACTCATTCATCATATCATGACTCCTCCGGAGTATGATGACCCGGGGGGAGATGCACTTAATCATGAGAATTTGCAAATTCCCACCCACCCTCCCGGGATGTTTACGAGCTTAACCCTTGCAATCCAAAATCAGGCTAATGAGCCTGATCTCGAGGAAGAAGATCAAATCATGATTTTCATCATGGTTTTCTTCCTTTTCTTCACCTACAGGGTGACTTCTCCTGTTCTTCACTCCTTCGGGAATGAGGACATTATCTTTGACCCCGGCATCACCACTTATAGTTTATACTATCTTAAGCCTGGGTCTATATATCTCATCGGTGTGGAACTTTCACGTGCTTCAAATGTTTATCCAAACATCTTGAATGAAAGTCCAATTGAGATTGTTTCTTCCACATCATGCTTCCCCAAGGACAAATGAATTCGGGGTCGAGTCAAGCTAGCGACTCGGTAAACAAAAACAGTAGCACGCTTATAGGGTTTTCACCCTAAGTGTGGGGGAGTCCCCCATGCTATGATTACAAAAGTGGAAATACAAAATCGTGTTTTCCATGCTTAGCTTGTAATGTTTCCCTTTTACGTTCAAAATGTCGGCATAATAGCCGGGACTTTGAATATTGAGGACAATATTCATGTTAAGTGTGGGGGGGTATTTCGCTATTCTAGCGAATTGTTATAATAGTCAAAATGTTGGGTACGACCAATATCCATACAACTCACTGAACCAGACTCAACAGTTTAACTGTTGTGAGTACTGTGGTGGCCCACACTACAGTTCTGATTGTCAATCGGGCAACACGCTTGTCTATGAGCAGTTTCCTGATAACAATTATGACTCTAGCACATACGACTCACAGCCACATCAGTTTTACTGTTGTGATTACTGTGGAGGTCCACACTTTAGTTCGGATTGTCAAACAAGGAATCCATTTTCTTGTATCAATTACGACTATTCGTTTTCAGACCAACCTCCACAATACCAAATGATCCAAGCAACTCCTCATGATACCGAGCAAGACCTTTTACTAGAGGCTCGTGAAATTTTGCAAAAACTTAAGGAGGAGTTTGCCACTACATCGTTTCAAGAATCTCGTGAAAAATCAATGGCAGAATTACTTGCTAAAGAACGAGATGCTAGAAACGAATTGAGCATGGAAGAATTACTTGCTGAGCAAAGAGCGTCTAAAATGCGTGCCAATCTTCGCTATGATGCTCTATATGATGATGATGATGATGACAATGATGATGATGAAGATAACATTGTTATTTTTCAAAACGATTCATCAGATTCATCCGTTGTGATTCCTTCCATGGAGAATCAGGGAGAAAATAATGTGACGAAGTCACTAGCCGTTGATCAAATGGAACTTGAAAATTCCATAACTGCTAGTACTTCTAAACTCCCTCAGTCTATTGATATCACACCCGAAGTTCACACTCACTCTCTAATCATAGGGGATGAGCATCTTAGCACTGTTCCTAATAAGGAATCGGACGAATTAATAAAGTCTAGTGCTGAGATCCTTGTCCCAATCCCAAGAGAGTCACAGGGAACTTTTGATTATGTGTGTGATTTACCTTCTTCCCTTGAAAATCCAAAAGATCATTCTGAGACTTTCTCCGACTTTAATGATGATTGTACATCGTATGGAGAAGTTGAGTATGATGATCTGCTTGACCTTGAAGCCGATATGGGAGAAACTGAAAATCTTTTAAACTCTAATCCCAACATCGAGCTTAGTACTTCACATGCTGATGAAAATTCTTTATCTTCTAGAGACATCAGTCATGTGGAAGGATTGCCTTCTGAGCTAGTTAGCTTAGAAGAACAGAATGATGAGATTGACACTGAAATCAAAGATAAAGCACTTCGTGCAACATTAGTGAGAGTCAATCTCCTCATTGCAAAAATCGAGGCTTTCAAAGAGAAACCTATTTCATCTCCTATCCCCATTAAGGATAGTAACATTTTCTCCGATGATCTTATTCCGGAGTTTGAAGCCTTTACTTTTGATCATATGGGAGAGAAGATTAGTGGCAGTACCACTTCTCATTCTCAAATTTCTCTCCCCGAATATGACTCATTCACCTTTGAGGAGTTCTCCGGTGAACTCATTCATCATATCATGACTCCTCCGGAGTATGATGACCCGGGGGGAGATGCACTTAATCATGAGAATTTGCAAATTCCCACCCACCCTCCCGGGATGTTTACGAGCTTAACCCTTGCAATCCAAAATCAGGCTAATGAGCCTGATCTCGAGGAAGAAGATCAAATCATGATTTTCATCATGGTTTTCTTCCTTTTCTTCACCTACAGGGTGACTTCTCCTGTTCTTCACTCCTTCGGGAATGAGGACATTATCTTTGACCCCGACATCACCACTTATAGTTTATACTATCTTAAGCCTGGGTCTATATATCTCATCGGTGTGGAACTTTCACGTGCTTCAAATGTTTATCCAAACATCTTGAATGAAAGTCCAATTGAGATTGTTTCTTCCACATGTAATTTTAAGTGATAGTTTCTATTTAATTTTATTTAAATTTTATTTTTCATTTTTATATTTTTATTAAGTACTTAGCTTTTTTATATTTTTATTAAATTCCTCATATATTAAAGTAGTTATAATAATTTTTTCAGATTTTTATCTTTTCATTTAGTATTTATTAGAATTAATCTTAGTTTTATTAATTATTAATTAATAATTAGTTTAAAATAGCATAATTAGTTTTTATTAAGTAAAACCTAGTTTTTATATTTTTTATAGCTTTTATATGTTATAAAATAATTTTAGAAATTTTATTAGAATTTTTACTGTTCATTTAGTATTTTTCTTAATTTAAAATAGTTTAATTAGGTAATTAATAATTAATTAGTAATTAATTAATAGAAAATCCACAAAAAGACAAAAAATACTTATTTTTAATTTTAAAACTTATTTTTATTTATTTTATAATTTTAGAAATTTTATTTTCATTTTTCTAGTGCTTAATTAATATTATATTGTATTTAAGTATTTTAATTATTAATAATTAGTAATAATTAGTATTTAATTAATAATAAATAATTAATTAGTGTAAAAATTTATTTTAATTTTCTAAAAATTTTCTTTTATCTTTTGGTTTGTAAAAAAGTCATTTTCACCCCCTGGGTGTTTTCAGATTTCAGTTTTTACTTTTTATTTCGTACGTGTACGTTTTATTTAAATGTGAACGTACGCGTTTTAAGGTTTAAACGTTTCTGGTTTTTCTGACTTTCCAGTCTTGTTAATATAGTATATTTAAGCCATTTTCTCTTATATTCCTGTAGTGTAATCAATCACAACTCACTTATACCCTTTCCCGTCCAATTTCACCCGATCACAAACCCGTTTTAATACCATCCACACCTCGTCGGGACATAACGACCCGGGGAAATCACTATAATCTGCGGAGATTGACTCTAAGCTGTTTGACTATTATAGTTGACCATTCACAAGTGGTTGACCAATAATTATCTAACGGTTTAGCACCAATCAACCACTTACACATAAATAATAACGAGAAGGAGAAGTGTTGGAGGATGAACGGATTGCCAAGAGAACCACGACTCAAGTGAACCTAGGAGATCAAGCTTGTAGCCTCTTGAACCATTGGTGGAATGTGAAGTGAACCACGAAGCCCTTGTACACTCACACGATCCCCACACATCGTTTTACACCACCTTTCAAAAGTGAGGTGAGACCTTGATTTTCTTTCTATTTATATATATACGTACTTATTGTTTATGCACAAACACTTTCTATTTATAACTCGTAAAATATAAACACAACACCTATGTTTTATGTATCGTACTATTATTTGGCTAGGCCATTAACGAGGACCTACAACGACTTTGGCTAAGTAGTTTGGACCTATACGATATATACTAAAACACTTACAATATTTTTCAAGTTTTATAAGTTTTGCGTATTGAGTTTTGGCCGTGTACTTTGGCTTCGCCATTTTAAAATTCGACACATGACCACCTATTAATTTTGTACGAACTAATTGCCTACCTGGTATACTAACGAGAATGATAAATAATTCGACCTAACAACTTAATTTGATAGATTAAACGAGCCTAAAGCATATCGCTATTTTCGTAAGTTTTTCAGGAAATAAAAACTATATATGGGCCGTTAAGCCCAAAAAGCTATTTTCAGTTTATTACAATAAGCTGAGTATAAAAACTCTTTTGAAACGTTTTTGTAACTTAAAATGACGGACTTTGATAAACCTAGTGTTCCCCCAAACCCCTTGGATAACAAAACGTTAACGGGCCTTTATTTTGGACTCGTTAAGCCCATTTAATGAAAAATAAGGAAAATAAGCTAATAAGCTATTGGAATAAGCTGTTCTACACATTCTGAGCTTATGGAAATATTAAAAATGTTAAAATACAAGCTTGGTAATTTTTGGACTAATTTTGCAAAATTTCGTTAAATAGGGACTAAAATTGTCAAACGTATAAACTTTGGGTAAAAATTGTCAAAACAGTTTTCTAAGGGTATAAACTGTTAATATTGAAACTTGAGATTGAAAAATGTAAATATTGATATAATTGGACCTAAAACGTAAATATATATAACTTTGGACTAACGACGTAAATATATTCTGTTAAGGGTAAATGTGTAAATTGGAGAAACTTAAAGGATCAAATAGTAATATTGATTTTCAATAATAAATTATATATATATATATATATATATATATATATATATATATATATATATATATATATATATATATACTCCCTTATAAACGAGGCATATCCAATGCCTAAAACCGAACCACCCTCCAAACCTAATATTAAGATTCAACACCCGAGCCTAGAGGATATAAAAACCGACCCACAAATGAAACACCCATTAGCAAAAACATACAATGTCCTCTCTTTTTCTCAATACCTCTTTCTCTCTCTATAACACAATTACACAAATACAGCTCTTTAGTATCTCTCTCTACCAGAAACACATCTCAGATCTAACACTACTATCACCAATTCAATATAACACCACCACTTCACGAGCATCTTTGTTGCTTCGCACCCATTAGCTGTCAACACCACCGATAACCAGATGCGCAATCTTATTCATCTGTTTGGATCCGTGTTTCAGAAACCATTTTTGAAGGTATTTTTGATGTTTACATATCTTTTTGTTTTACAGTTAGGGTTGTTAGTTTAGTTTAAAGGTGTTGATACGAGATGTTTGTTTTTTTATTTCAGATTTAGTCATTTAGAAGCCACCAATGGCATCCCCACCTCCATCGAAATCTTCGACGTCCGAGACATACCACCGCCGGAATTTATTGAGGTTTGTCCATTTTTTATATAGTTTTGAACTTTAATAAATAGATCAATGCATTTATTTTTTAGATGCGACTTTTTTCTTTTAGATCTATTTTTTTTTGTAATAATTATATATCTATCTTTTTGTATAGATCTATGTCTTTTTTATGTATCTATGTATTTATTTTGTAGATCCGGAGATTGTCTATTTTCCTTGCCGGAATTTTTGTAGCCACCGCCGCCGCCAGAAGTGACTTTTCTTCCGTCGTTTGGATCTGCTAGCCGTCGCTGGAGTCTGAGTATCCGCCGCCGCATTATTGCTTAACCGTTGCTCACCGCCACCGGAAACTTCATGTATATTTTAATATAAACTTTAATGTAAGTTTTGTTATAAATCATATGTGTTTGTTTTACAGTTTATGTAAAATTTGTGTATATTTTATGTAGGTTTATTTGTAAATCTTGTAGTTTTGTTTTAATTTGTTGGTAAAGTTTTTTGTACTTTGTATGTATAATTTATGTTTTCAAAATTTATGTAATGTGCAATTTATTGTTTAAATTTTTTCAGTGTTTATTTGAAGTTTATTATTTTTCCGTTTTGTTGTTATTTTTTTTAAAAAAAGTGTAAGGTAAATTTTTTTGGTAAATTACTGTATGTTTTAAACTTTGTTATGTCAATTATGGAAATAATGTTAGTAATGTTAAAATTTGATTTCTTTTCTCTAAAAATATCGAACATATTCGAGTATGTGACTTATTTTGGTAGTTTCAAAAAGTGTCAAAAGACTTTTGAGATTTGAAATGTATTGAGAGCGTAAAACTTCAACACTTAAAATTATATTGGTAGTTTCAAAAAGTGCCAAGACTTTTAAGGACCGTCATAAAATAATGTTTAACTTATTTTGGTAGTTACTGTAAAATTTTTGAAAGTGTAAAACTTTACGAATGTTGAAATTTGAATTTTGGTAAATTATGTAATTTAAATTTATCTGAATTTTTTAAAATTTATATAAACTTTCTGTTGGGATCATACTTTTGTATTCAGTCAAGTCTCGGTCATTACCTTTTGTAATAGGTTGCTTTAGTATTTATTTCATTATGTTTTATGATTACAAGGCTTAAGTGTAAAAGCCCTATGGGCTTGAAAGCCCACGAATTAGAAAGATAAGGGAGGAAGGGAGTGTTGCCCTACTCCTCCCTTATAAATAGAAAGCTTATGTAACATTTCATTTTGTTGGTTATTTGATTATCTTAAGGAAACTATTGTTCTTCCACTTTTCATATTTTCTCATAATCAACCATCTCTCATTCTCATCTTATTTCTTTCAATATCATACTTGTGTTTACATAAATGGTGACCTAACAAGTGGTATCATTCGCCAAATAGAGATTGAAGTGTGTTTCTTGGTTTTAACATGGGTACTTGGTGCTTATTCTTCATCTTTTTTCATTTTTCTTTGTTTCTTTCACTCAAATCTTGAAGCTTGGACAAGTTTCAAGGTTGATATAGTGATTTGAAGCTTAGTTTTTTGCATAAAGTTGTGATTTTTAAGGTTTTTAAGGTTTTATCTCTTCTTTGATATTGGAAAACTAGTTTTTGGTAGCAAAATCTTCAATAGTTAGTGTTTTCTAAGTATTGGTGAAGTTATTTGATCAAAAGTACCTTATTTCTAAGCATTTTTTCTTCAAAAATTTGAGATTTTTCAAGTTTCTGACCAGTTTACGCGTAACTAAAGTGAATAGTACGACTCAAAAGCTGTGAACAGTACTTTTTGTCCTTTCTACGAGTAACTTTTGGCCTAAAACCCTTTTCTTATGAGTAACTAAGGTCAAAACCCTTTTCTTACGAGTAACTAAGGTCAAAACCCTGTTCTTACGAGTAACTTTGGTCTTCTACGCCTAAAACCTACGAGTAAGTCTATTTCTACGCGTAAGTTGTGATTCCTACGCTCAAGATTCTACGAGTAAGTTGTGAGTCCTACGCAGAAGACAGATCCTACGCAGAAGTTGCCTCTACGCATAAACTTTACGCATAAGTCAATCTTACGCGTAAGGTTCAGTATCTACGCTTAACTTTCAACAAAGATCTTCTCCTTGTGTTACGGTGACTCAGTACTTCCCTAGCTTGGATAAGTTAGTGGAATACTTCGACTTCGGATATCTTTCAAGCTTGGATAAGTTTGGAAGATTTGTTTGGTTGTTTAACCTTACGCATAAGTCTAAACTTACGCATAAGCCAAAGCTTACGCGTAAAGAGAAAACTTACGCATAAACTCTTTTTTTTACGCCTAAACTACTCTTTACGCTTAACTTAAAAGTTTACGCGTAAGATTATAGTTACGCGTAAGAATTCAACTTACTCCAAGGATTTTGGACTTGATCAAAGGAACGTGCATTTCAATCTTCTACAAAGATCCATTTCTACACAAGTGTTCAAAGATGTCTCAACCACCTCATTACTACTTCTCTAATCCTCAGCAACAACATCAGCAGTATCAACAACAACAATACCATCAGCAACAATCATATCAGCAACCTTCACAGTCACACTTTCAACAACAACCGTTTAATCCACAACAACAATATCTCATGATGCAGCAACATCAAATCATTCCTCAACAACAACCATATCAAATGCCACAACAAAACACTCAGTTTTCGTCCAAACAACCTCACTGGTTTGACAGCATGTGTGAAGTTATTACAACTCAACAATCCCGACATGAGGCAGGATCACTTGAAACACCTCCAATGCTAACACCTGGGAACTATGTTCAATGGTCAAGTCGATTCTTATGATTTCTTGAACTAAAGAAACCTCATGGGAAATTCTTGAAGCAAGTGATACTTGAAGGACCATTTGAGTGGCCAACAAGATTTGACGTTGGTGATCCAAATGCTGATCCTCCACGTCCCCCTGGTGATAGACCTCTTCCAGAATCTGCACTCACAGAAGAACAGAAATTACATCGTGAAGCTGATGAGTACGCAATGGCTTATATACTTCAAGGAATACCTAATCCAATTTATCGAAGTGTCGATGCTCAGAAAACAGCCAAAGCTATGTGGGAACATGTTCATCTCCTTATGGAAGGCACTCAATTGAACAAAGATGATATGGAATCCAAACTCTACATGGAATACACAGACATCACAATTGAACCGGGAGAGTCACTTGAATCCTACTATCATCGTTTCACAAATGTGGTCAATGATTTGGAACGTCACAAAATCACAGTACCAAGGATAGCAGTGAACTCCAAATTCGTCAGTAGTCTTGGTCCAGATTGGCATAAATATGTGACATTTGTTCGTCAAACCAAAAATCTTCATGATGCTCCATATGGTTTGTTGTATGATTTTCTGAAACACCATGAACCTGAAGTTGAAAAAGATCGAGCTCTACGAGGAGGATACACACCAACACCAACACCAAATTCTTTGGCTCTCGTAGCTGAATCTCCCTATGCTCCACCACCAATGTCAAATCATGCATATGTTCAAGAGCAGAACTACTTCAGTTATCCACAGTCTTCTACCTCGAACCAAATGGTCCCTTATGATTCATCTCCACAGAATGCTTCTACTCAACTTGTTCCATTCAACAACAATGATGCAGTGTATTACTCAAATTCCAATGACGATGACGATGATGACTTTAACACGTTGAATCAGGGACTTGCTCTTAATGCTCGTGCTTTTAGCAAATTCTCCAACAAAACAAACAACCGTCAACGTTCATCTTCTAACACAAGGAATCAAGCTGTTGTCAATGATGGAAGAGTGAAAATTCAGAATCATAGCTATGGTCGATCTGGTTCAGGAAGTTCTTCAGGAAACTTTGGGAATGGTCAGAGGTTTAGTAACAATGCGGGGTTCAGGAACAACTCAGGGTCTTCTCAGCAAAGGTCTGAACCGGTTGCAACTAAGAACTCCAACTCAGGGAATGCAGTATGGTGCTATAATTGTAATGAACAAGGTCATATAGCGACAGCATGTCCCAAACCGAGAACTCGGGGCAGTAAGTTTCACAAGCAGGCATTACTCATGGCTCTTCAAGATGAAAAAGATGGACATTTCCCTGAACAAGGCAACAACTTCATGGCAAATGTGTACAATGATGATGACATGGAAGATCTGGAAGCCAATGCAGCTGTGATGCTTATGGCCAACATGCAGGAACTTCAGTTTAATGATTCAGGTCCAGTGTATGACACTGACGGCTTGTCTCAGGTACATGACCAAAAAGCATGCCTAATACATGAAATAGCCTCACCCTCTGCTTCTGAATCAGATATGGCGCAAGTTGTTCCATTTACATCATCTTCATCTTCTCAAACAGATGAACAAATAAGCACAGTTGTCATATTTGATGATGACACAGTTGTTTCATTTGATGATCCTATTGAGAATGATAAACATGATCATATAGAACAACATGAACCATCATTTGATCCAGACCCTGACCTAATATTGTTATCTAAACAACTGGATACACAACAATTGCAAATCATAAAATGCAACGAGAGAAACAAAGTTTTAAAAGAACAAAATGCGTCACTTGCAAGAGATATTGAGTGTTATAAAATTCAGCTTTCAAATCAGGAAGACAAGATTAAACATACAAAAAGTTTTGAAAAAGCTTTTCAAGATTCTTACAACAAAGAACAAGATCTTCAACGCAAAATGCAAGATTTAATTGAGTCAAACGGAAAGTTGATTTCGAAACTCGAAAGTCAAAAGTGTGAATTGAAAATGCAAGTTGAACGTCTTCAAACAGTACTTTCAAAAACATAAACAGAATTGTCAAGTTGTAAAAAGGAGTTTTGTGAACATAAAATACGAAAAAGGAAGTATATAGATGACTTACTCGGTGATATTGTTGATCTTGAAAAACAACTCAAAGAATTTCGTAACATTGTTTACAAACACGGGAACTCTGTCACAACAATTCAGAAATTTACTTTAAAACCGAGACCCGATAAAGGATTTGCACTTGGCGATTATAATTCAATGTTTCTTCACACGGCATTCAAAGAAATTCCAAAAATTTACAGTATGGACCATTTGCTTGATAATACGATTGTGCGTGCTGTTGTTTTTGATACTGAAGAAGAAGAAGAACTTGAAGACGAGAGTCGATCTAAAATGAGTTACGTTCAATATTGGACACCATATGATTATTCAAAAGCTCCTCACATTTCTAAATCTTTTGTTACTCAAAAGAAATTACCTGAGAAATCATGGTTTGTCGAAGAGTCATATGTTTCATCCTCTAATGCAGCCCTTGTCCAAACTGTAGCACAAATAAATGGTCCTTTACCATCATCCGGTGAAATTACACCTTTACCAAAAAATTGTCGTGTCTTAAATTATTACAAAACTTTTATGGAAGACATCGAAATTTTGAAGGAAACAATTGCATGCAATTCTGAAATAAAAGTTGAAACTTTTCAGTCCGCTTACGAGCGAGAAAAGAGAGATATTTTTCAAAAACAAATGTTGCCAATTGTCAAACACCTCCGTCTCTGTGCTACACGTTGGGATCAGGAACTTCAAAACGAGGTCAAAAATATGATAAACGTTTTCAATTCTACTGAAAATGAGATTTTGGTTCAAAAGCAAAGAAATAGAGTTTTAAAAAATGATGTTGATTGACTCTTGGAACAAGTTCTCAATGCTGATATTTTGTCTGTTATCATGAATGATCTCTATAAATCTGGTACTTCTATGCTTGTGGATGATCTTTGTGTTGATAATAACTTGTTAAATGAGGAAATTGAGACACTCAAACAGGAAAATGATAAGTTGAGAATTACAAATGATGATGTGACAAAACAGTTTTCAAAAGAAATTTGTCTACTCAAACAAAGGCTTGAATGGTGCCAAGCTCAAAGTCTTGAAAGGGAATTGAAACTTCAAAATCAAAATATTTCAAACTCTTGTCAACTCTGCAAAAACAATGAGTCTTTCAAAAGTCTGTGTCTCAAATACGAGAAAGAAATTGCGGATTTAAAAATTGAAAACGCCGAGTGGCAACAAAACCGCGTTGACATCAGATATTGCAATGGTTTACTTGAGTCTGAAATTCAGGACAAAAATCACATCATCATCGATTTGAAAGATAAAATTAAGCTACTTCAAAAAGGAAAAATGGTTGACACCACGGTGATAGCACCAGGATTGTATCATTTAGACAAAACTACTAAAGGAAATATTGTTCAAACCACTAATGTTGATAACTCCACTTCTACAGGACTAGTCTCCACTAATAGCGTTAGCAGACCCAAGCGTAAAAGTAAAAGGAAGAATAGGCTCTGGCAACGTAAAAGAGGATCAATAGAAGCTCAAGAAGTAGAAGATCAACTTAGGAATTTGAATAAAACTCATGTTGCATCAGATTTAAATTCTAATCTGGCAAATTGTAATCAAAATCTAAATGTAACGAATGATGAACCTTTGAATGTTTTGAATATTAATGCATCTTGTGTGTTTTGTCGTAAAAGCGTTTCATCTGGTGATCATACAAAATGTATAGCTAATTCTCTACTTAATCGTCATAAGAAACGTAGGACATGCATTCCTTTTAGGCCCACTACTGCCTCTAAGTCTATCTTAGGAAAGCCGTCTTATACGGTTTCTAATGAAGTTGATGTTACCCCCATAAGTGCAGAGAACAAGTCTAGGAATCAGCCAAACACTAGTGAATTCACTATTAAGAAAGCTCAAACTAGTTGGAATTGGCAACGTTGGTTACAACACAAACCAGACTTTAAATGGATTCCTAAATTATTGAATACATGTGCTTCTAACCAACAGGAACCCGCAGTTTCTTTGGGTTCCACCCTTACTTCTGTTCCATCCGTGTCTTCTTCTTGTGATGCAGGTGGTACAGACTGTTCTCTGGATTGTTGATAGCGGATGCACCCGACATATGACAGGCAATCTCAAACTGTTGCAAAACTTTGTCTCAAAGTTCATTGGTACTGTCAGATTCGGGAATGATCATTACGCTTTAATCATGGGATATGGTGACTATGTCAGTGGGAACATTGAAATCAGTCGTGTTTATTATGTGGAAGGCCTTGGACACAACCTTTTCTCTGTTGGTCAGTTTTGTGATGGGGATCTAGAAGTCGCATTTCGTGAGAAAACCTGTTTCGTTTGTGACTTACAAGGAAACGATCTAATGTCTGGCTCACGTGGTTCTAACCTTTATACAATATCAATGTCAGATATGATTGCTACTTCTCCGATATGTCTTCTCTCCAAAGCAGAATCGACTAAATCTTGGTTATGGCACAAACGTCTTTCGCACTTAAATTTCAAAACTATGACTGACCTTGCTCGTTATAAACTTGTTGATGGATTTCCAAGATTCCGCTTTACCAAATATCACTTATGTCCAGCCTGTGAACAAGGAAAAAGTACTCGTGCTCATTTTCCTAATAAACCTGAGCATAGTACGAATCATGTGTTACAATTGCTTCATATGGATTTGTGTGGCCCGATGCGTGTTCAAAGTATCAACGGTAAACGCTATATTCTTGTAATTGTGGATGATTATTCCAGATGGACTTGGGTTTATTTTCTATGAAGTAAAGATCAGGCTCCTTCAATGATCATCACCTTTCTCACTAAAATTCAAGTTCAGCTACGTAATACGGTACGAATAGTCAGAACTGACAATGGAACTGAATTTAAGAATCAAACACTTCGGTCATACTTCGAGAAAGTGGGAATTGAACATCAAACGTCTATTCCTAGAAGCCCAGAACAGAATGGAGTTGTTGAAAGACGCAACAGGACGTTAGTGGAACCTGCTAGAACCATGTTGATTAATGCTCAATTACCAGATTACTTGTGGGCGGAAGCTGTTTCAACTGCATGTTATACCCAAAACCGTTGCATGATCACAAAACGCCATCGCAAAACATCTTATCAAATTGTTCACAAAAGGAAACCGAACATCGATTACTTTCATGTATTTGGAGCACTTTGTTATCCGAAAAATGATCGTGATGATTTAGGTAAACTTAAAGCAAAGGCTGACATCGGAGTGTTCGTTGGATACTGTGAAAATTTCAAAGGTTTTCGGATATAGAATCGTCGTACAAGAGAAATTCAAGAAACCATTCACGCTAATTTTGATGAACTCACACAGATGGCTTCTGAGCAACACTGCTTAGGACCCGAATTCAACCGTCTTAACTCTCCGGAATCTTTTGCTGAACCATTGCCACTCAACCGCAAAGAATTGGAAACCTTGTTTGCTCCACTGTTTGATGACACAATTGAATACCGTCCTACTGAGGTCTCACCGAATTCCGCTGCTCAACCTGAAAACATTCCAGTACCTGACTCACCTCAACAAACAACTACAAGTGTTGAGAGAGACGGTCCTCCAATTGTATCACCATCTACAGCAGAACAAACTGGTTCTAACTCCCGCCATCCAACTGAAGATCCAACACCACAATCAGTTCCAAAACCCGCAGAACATGATCCTGATGCGTTCTTTAACCCGTTTGCACCGGCTCCTACAGTTCCTGATATAGCTGAGTCGTCAACACGCAATTTGGATCCTGCTAACATGCGAGATACTTATCAACTACACCCTTCAACACACAAATGGACTCGAGACCATCCACTAGTTCATATTATTGGCCATCCAGACGCACCTGTCATGACAAGACAACGACTTCACACTGATGGAGAAACTTGTATCTATGCACTCACAGTCGGTCACAAAGAACCTAAGAACATTAAAGAAGCAATGACTTATGACAACTGGATTGAATCTATGCAAGAGGAATTTCAGCAATTCATAAGATTATAAGTCTGGGAATTAGTTGAAAGACCTGACGGAGTCTTTGTCATCGGGTTAAAATGGATCTGGAAGAATAAGCTTGATGCAAAAGGGACTGTCATACGTAACAAATCACGTATGGTAGCGAAAGGATACTCCCAACTAGAAGGACTTGATTTTGCAGAATCCTTTGCTCCAGTGGCTAGACATGAAGCTGTTCGGATTTTTTTGGCCTATGCTGCACACAGGAACATGGTTGTTTACCAAATGGATGTGAAAACTGCCTTTCTTAATAGAGAACTCCGTGAAGAAGTGTATGTGAGCCAACCAGACGGCTTCGTTGATCCTGAGCGTCCTAATCACGTTTACCGACTCAAAAAGGCACTCTACGGCCTTAAACAAGCCCCACGGGCGTGGTATGACAAACTGTCCACTTTCTTGCTGGCCAATAAAATTTCTAAAGGATCGGTGGATCCAACACTATTTACAAAAACCTACGGGGAGGACTTACTTGTTGTTGAAATATATGTCGACGACATTATTTTTGCCTCAACAAAAAGAAGTTACTCTAATGATTTTGCAAAATTAATGAAAGATAATTTTGAAATGTCCATGATGGGTGAACTTTCGTTCTTTCTAGGACTACGAGTTCATCAATCACCCCGTGGAATTTTTATAAATCAGTCCAAATATGCTCTTGAAATTTTAAAGAAACATGGAATGATGTCTTGTGATACTTATAATACACCAATGGGCTATACCACAAAACTAGATGCTGATTTACATGGGACTCCAGTTGACCCTACCAAATATCGAAGTATGATTGGGTCCCTCATGTATCTCACAGCTAGTAGACCTGATATAGTATTTGCTGTCTACATGTGCTCTCGCTATCAGTCCAAACCAACTGAAAAACACCGCAGTGAGGTCAAGAGAATCCTTCGATACATAAAGGGAACCATTAACTTGGGAATCTGGTATCCGAAGGATTCTGGCTTTGAACTAATTGCCTTTTCAGATGCTGATCATGCAGGATGTTTAGACACACGCAAAAGTACATCTGGCGGATTACAATTTCTCGAAGATAAACTTGTGTCATGGCAATCAAAGAAGTAGGACTGCACATCACTGTCGTCTACAGAATCTGAATATGTAGCCATGTCTGCTTGTTGTGCTCAAGTCATTTGGATGAGATCACAACTTAAGGATTATGGCTACCTATTCAACAAGATTCCTATCTACTGTGATTCTAAGAGTGCAATTGCTATCTCCTGCAACACAGTACATCATTGCAAATCAAAACACATCGATCTCCGATATCACTTCATCAAAGAGCATGTGGAAAAGGGTACCGTTGAACTTTATTTTGTTGGGACTGAGTACCAATTGGCGGACTTACTTACCAAATCCTTGGCACCATCAAGGTTTGCTAGTCTTGTTCACCAAATTGGTATGCGATGTTTGACTCCAGATGATTTGGAAAAGTTTTTAAAACACAATTGATCGTCAAACATCAAAACTATCTTTGTAAATATTCTTTAAAAAAAAAAATGCAAGTATAAACCACCTCTTTCAACACTATTTTATAAAATGTCTTCAATTATTTAAAACAAGTGTTGAGGGGGAGGAAAAGTAATTTTTTAAATTTCTCAAAAATATATTAACTTTTATACTTGCATTTTACCAAAAATAAATACGTTTTATCAAAAGTGTTGATTCAAAAAGTGTTTCGGGTTACTCTCCTTGACCAATATAATAAATTTTTCAGTATTTTTTTGACTACGGTCTAAGGTCGAGGGGGAGTACCACAAGTTGTTCTTATTGTAACTTGGTGTTATTAACGAAAGTTAAATGAGTTAGTGAGTTTAGGCATTAGGTGTGTAAGTAAAATGAGGTTAAGGGGCCATACATGTCAATATGTGAAACATGTTTTACTCTTGGTCAAAACCAATTTGACCCACACGCATTTACTACCACCTGCAAAAGTAATTACACTTTCAACCACCATCATCAACGATCCACAATCACTTGAATAATCTGATCATCAATCTTCAAATCTGTAAGTGTAAACATGTTTTGATCATTATTTCAAACAAGGGTTTTAAGTTTCATATCAATCCATCGGTTAAAATTGTCATAATCGACTATTTGTTCTTAGGGTTATGCGTAATCATGAACCCAGAAATTTGTGGTTGTTATGGTTAAATTGGTTAGTGGGAAATGATCCTTAGATGATTATGAACATGATTCTTAACTCCTATCGTACCCAGATTCACTCAATCGATTAGTTTGGAATTAGGGTTCATACGAATCATTTAGGGGTTCTTGAGTTTGTGGTTTAGGTTTAAAATTGGTGATGGGGATTGTGTTATTACATGTCTAGGATCATGTTATTATGGTTTAATTGCATCAGAAACTTGTAAGGTTCATGAATCAAAAAATTAAGGGACGAACACACTAGCAGTAATGATCGTGAGTTTTGTGGTCAATTGATGTTAAAATTTGGACCATATGATCCTTAGGATGTGATATTCACTTGCCCTAAACTTATAACAACCCAGAATCAAGTTTGATTGTGGTTATGATTGTGTGTTCATGCGTTTCTACGCGTAACTAATGTTTAGGCATACTTACGCATAAAAAGTGGATATTAAGTGTGATGGTATGAATATTGATCAGTGGTAATGTTTTGTACACTTTCAGGAATCAAACAACACTAATTACTCAAGGTGATTTTCTGGAAAATGGCATTTTTACGCGCAAGTTGTTCATCCTACGCGTAAGATTGAATCTTACGCGTAAGATTCGACACGTGGACAAACTTTGTCTTGGATAAGACAAGGTTTACGCTTAAATGATAATTCTTACGCATAAGTTTTGACCTTACGCACAAGTCTTGAACTTACGCATAAGTCATAACCTACGCATAAGTTATATCTTACGCTTAAGTGTAATCCTTTGCATAAGCTCAATTCCTACGCCTAAGATTTTATCCTACGCGTAAGATTGATCCTACGCATAAGATTCACCTTACGCGTAACATATAAGTTTACGCGTAGCTTTTGCACTTACGCCTAATTTCACTTCTTACGCTTATGTCATGTTACGCGTAGATTTTTCATGTTCCGCGTAAACTTGTCCAAATCAAGAATTTTTCTAAGTGTTGTAAAATTTACAAAGTGTAACCTCTTGTTATGTTAAACTGATGTTGTAACTTAATTGTTAGATGATTCTACCAAGGGATAATAACTCAAGTTTGTCATATAATAAAAGTTTTTTCACACACAAACACCCACTGATCAATCAATGATATGCAAAATCAAGTAATCTTATGTCTGAGCTAACACTGTAAACCATTGCCATGTTTGTATTTGTTTATGATCAATTCAGATGGCAGAACACAATTACGTTCCATACGGACCAGAACCCGAACCTAAGCTTTCATGGGAAGAGACATTCCCAGATGATTACACCAGGAAGATTGGAAAGAACAACCTCCGTATCAACTTCAACAAAATCACTTGCAACGAGTCCTCATGTATTGTTGCAGTGGATGCTCTTCTATATCACCCCAACAAGCTGTTGTTCACCAAGTCTGCCTTAGTCTCCTGCTTCTACATCCACCAGTTTTGGCATACACTTCAGCTAGATCTTGGGGAGGCTTCCTTCACCTGTATGCTTCATAACCGTCAGGTCACTGTGGACATTGACTTGCTTAGGAATGTACTTGGGTTACCAGAACTCGGCCCAAATGAAGTATATGATCAAGTTCCCATCGAAGAAGAGCTGATAGAGTGGTTACGGGATATTGGCTATGACGAATCAGAAGAAGTTATTACAAGACATTCTAGGGTCAACATTAGGTATCTTGCACAACCATGGAGAACCCTATACATTCTGATTGCCAAGTCCTTGTCTGGCAGAGACACTGGCCATGAACACCCTAAACTCCAACACCTCAAACTCTTCTGGGCAGTGGCTAATGTGAAGAAAGTTGATTATGCCAGTATCATTTGGGAAGACCTTGTGTGGCACATTCAACACAAGACCACCAACATTCCATTTGTCCGCTTCACAAAACTACTCATCGAAAGCTTCCTTCGTGAGTATGACGATATCCCACAGAGACTTGATGACAAAGAAAAGAACGCTTTCAGAAATGAAGATACTCTTAGAATCATCAAGAGACTCGACACCAGCACACGCAAGCAAGGAAAGAAATTTCCCGACTGTCTCTTGAATGACAAAGTGAAGCTCTGCCCAAATTTCAAATATTACCTTCAAGCTCTTGAAGCAGACAAAGTGGGTTTCCTGGACGAAGTTGTTCTACCCTCCTGCATGCAAAAGAAGGGAAAGAAAGGCAGTAAGACTGGGAGCTCTGGCAGTTCCATTCAGTCTAAGAAGAAGGGTACCCTCAAGCGAAGGACTCCTGCCAAGAAGCCCGCATCCATTCCTGAACCTGGGTGGTTTCCCTCACCACAATATTCTCCAAAACCGTCTAATTCTGAAACCGAGTCCGACGAAGGTCCAGTTTACCGGGAAGCCTTTGCCAATATTACAGAGAATGTCAACCTTGATGACATTGATGACAAAGACTCGACCTTCAAAGATTGGGAGAAAAACATTGTTGAGTTTGCTGATAATGCCGAATATCCATCATACCTCAATCAAAGACCATTCACTGAAGCACAGACCATCTTGGAAGAAGAAAGGATTAGGAGAGAGAAGATGAAGGAACCGATGACAGCTGAACATGAGTCTGCTCATTCAGACAAAGGCCTTTCAGTCGAAGAAGAAAATGAAAGAGCTCTCAAGCTGGGTCTCCTCCACAGCAAAATTGATGCTTTCTATGATGATCTACCTCCACCTCCAGTGTTCTCTCAAACTACCGAAGCTGGCGGATCAAGCAGCATTCCTGATACTGCCACAGGGATTAACACTGACTTAGTTGCCTACAACAATCCTTCGGTATCTCCCACAGACATTGAAATAACTAATGCTTCAGCAACGGGAGAAGAGGAAGAGGAAGATCACATGGATACTGATGCTCCACGGTTGATGTCTGTATAAGAAATGGAGCTCAGAGAAAGGGCTCAAGAAGAAGAACTAAGAAAAAAGCAAGAAGCTGAGGAGGCCAGACTTGAAGAACTTGCACAGGCCAGACTGGAAGAAACTATCCGTATGGAGGAGAGCAGGAAGGCTGAAGAAGCAGCCAAGCTGGCTGAAGAAAAGTTGAAAAGGGAAGAAGAAGCCAAGCTTGCTGAAGAATTAAGGCTTAAAGACGAGGCTGAAAGACTGGCTGAAGAACAAAGGTTGGAAGAGGAAGCAGCCAAAGCAAAGAAAGTTGATCAACCCGAACCACAAAGAGGAGATGACAAAGACCTTACCACCATCATTGAATCCTCACAGTCATCACCTCCTGCATCCGAATCAACTCACGATAAATCAATCAAGAAACCAAGCACCAAAGCCTCTGCTGCATCAAAATTGCTAAAGTCAGCATTCAGAAGAGTACATGAAAAGAAGAAAAGCAGACTGGAAGATCAGGTTGCAACACTAGTAACCCAAGTTGCTGAATTGACAAAGCTGAATTCGAACGTCCAAGAGCTGCAAGATAAAGTTGATACTTTCTTAGCTAAAGACATACAAGAGAACTTGGAAGCCATATTAGCAGCCCAAGCACATTAGTATATGGAACAACATTTAGTTGCTGAGTTGAAAGATCTACTGGCACCCATGAGAGACGAACTCACCAAGTTCGCAGAGCAAGCTGTCAAGAAAGTAATCCGATCGACCACATTTACTCTTCGAGCTGACAAGTCTACTGTTCCACTACCAGGGCTATCTATGGATGAATTGGAAGCTCAACTCTTAGACAAGCTGGCAAGCAAGTTCACCTTGACTCCTGAAGAAGCCAAAGTCCTGGAAGCATTGAAAGACAAGATTACCAAAGAGACTTGCAGCACAGAGGCGGACAAACTGAAACGTCTAAGAGATGATGAAGACAGGGATCCTAATTCTCAGGCAAAGAAACAGAAACAAGCCGAAGGACCCTCATCTCAATCTAAAACACCGGTCATCCCTCCAACAACAACAACTTCCTCACAACAACCGAAGGCATCAGGTTCTGCTCCCAAAGCACACGTCCACTTCGAATACACAGGTGGTGATGAGATTCCTCAGCCCGATGAAGTTCCAGAACCGTCCTCTAAGAAGAAGAAGAAAGAAAGGAAAGGAAAGCATCATCAACCCAAACCGGACACCTCATCAAAAGGCACAGAACCAAAGAAACCGAAAACCGTCCTTAAATGGCTAGACCAAGACGATAGTGCCGAATACTCCTGGTTTGAGAAAATGATCAATTCGCAACCACCACTTGAAGACAATCAAGAACCTCAAGATGGTCGAACGGTGGAATACGCTCAATTAATTCAGCAAAAGTTTCAGATGAAAAAGATGAATAAGAAAGAGCTGCGAAGAATCAAAAATGATGCTTTCAATCTTCTGAAAGACCGGTCTGCTAACTCAATAGAACTTGAGTACCATCTGGAAAATATTGCTCGAGCTATGTCAAGCAATATTGATTGGATCAATCCTGAATCTTATGTCGATCCGGTCACAAGGAAAACCGCACCCTACATTACTGACTGGTCCAAACCACTACCGATGATTGGGAAGCCTAAGGAACCGAAGATCCCGTACAAGTTCTTCTTCAACACAGACTTGGAATTTCTGAAACTTGGCAGCAAGATTGAGAAGAAGTACGTTACATCACTCGCCTTTCTCCCTGCAGCTCGATATCTCAACAATGCCATCGAAGAAGAAGCCTCAGCATTATTCGTTGATAAAGTTGTTGAATATGACCGGAACGCACTCTATGGTATACATCATTGGCCAGACAACCGGGCACAGTACTATCGAAGCAGCAGACTTAATCAGACAATGGGCGATGTGACAAGTGATTTGAAGATAGTCTCGATTCAGTTCATTTCGACTGTCACTCACTTTGGGTACCCCTTCCTCAACAAAATCACACTGAAAAGACTTGATGAAAAGGAGTACGATATTTCCGAGTCAGACTTTCCACGACTACTTCTCAATGACATCGAAGATATGTACCTGCTCAAAGTTCAAGGAAAACTCTGTGGCTTGCCTAAAGAGATGCAGCTTGCCTTTATCCAAGCTCTCCTAATCTTCATCAGGCAGATAGTCATCAGAGAAAGAGTAGAAGATCTTCAATTGGGAGTGGAAAGTTATCAGAAGAAGCTCAATCTCACCAAACCCAACATGTTCGATATCCCCGACCTTCAACATCTACCTCAATACACCTTGATCAGGCATCCATTCGGGTTCACCTACCGCAGTATAAACGGTCGCAACTGCTTCGTGGCTTACGACGAAATACATAAGTTCTGTGATGAAACCTTGAAGTTCGTTAGAGACGGAATCAAAAGCAGATTGGATGACATTGCTCTGGGAAAATCTAAAAGGTGGAAAACCAATGAGGCCAGGGGTGCTCGTAGATTCATCTTAAGGATTGAGAACAGATTGAAGCGCAGGGATCAATTTCGAAGGTTAGAAAGTTATGTGGGAGGCAGACAGAAATTTCCGGTGTTGACATTTCAGAGACCCGATTGGTAGAAAGTTTTAAGAGTTTGATTTGATTTGTCAATTATATACTTCATAATGGCTTGTGTACGCATTACAGTGCACAACCCGAACTTGTAAAGAAATGACCTTGAGGTACGCATCAGTGCCTCAATCCTAAATATAAGGAGCGAAGGCTTCTTACTTTTGAGTAGAATTAATCAAATGTTTATGAATTTTCATAATTCTGCTCAAAAGGACAAGTATTTCACCTTAATAAGACCTAATCACTTGTTGAGGGGGAGCACTTGTCAAAACAAAATACTTTGCTCAAAATCAAAAAAAAAAAAAAAAAATTCTTGGTGAATCTCCCCGTAAGACTCAAAAGGCATATTTTAATCTAAAAGATTGTCAAAAACATCATTTTATATGCTATTTTTGAGGGGGAGAAAATGAAAAAGTGATTAAAATACACGAAGTCAAAGCTTAAAAGTTGTATCATGTGCGAGCTAGACTCAGAAATGACCCAGGAATTGACAAGACTATAAAAGTTAGTAATATCGAAAAGACTTATCCTCGACGGGTAATAACATCAAGTTAGTTACTAGAGCTAGTTGTCACCTAAAAGCTGACAATGGAACTCTTTAACTAGCCACGTAAGCGTGTCTCGAAAAGGATATGTCTTAGTAGAAACGTACCGTCTCGAGAAACTTTCTGAGGACTTGACCAGGCCGGGTAATAACTTCAAGCTAGTCTAACTAGTGATGTAAGCGTGTCTCGAATCGGTCTTGTTCACGGAAAGTGGATCAATTCAAAAGTGCTTTCTCCTCCCGCATGTGCAAATTTATTAAACACTTATGAGCACATGTGCAGGGGGAGCCCTTCAAAAGTGTACACAAAACTCTCAAAGTGTTAACCAAAATATTTGATTATATCAAACACTTTGAGAGATTTTCAATCAAAGGTTTCTTGGCTACTGTCAGAGTTATAAGGTGATTAAGATAGGAATATCCGTCCTATGATCCGCCAGAGCCGGAGGGATCTACCCAAGGACATCTCCCATAGTTAGAATTAGAAGTCCTTAGGTATGATACGAAAAAAGGAGAAATGAATGAAAGGGAAAGAAGGAGTTGAAGAATTAAAAGGAAAAGTAAAGAAAAGGGTGAAAAGAAATAGCCCTCCATATGTTCAACCTTAGGGCAGACACCGGGTTCAATACGTATGCTATTGGTTGTTGCGAAAGACAACACCGGTATTGAAGACAAAGTCGTCATGGACCCAGTGACGCAATGCACTAAACCTTCTTAACCACTCAAGTTCTCTTAAAAGGAGTTGTTTCATTCTCACGGGGAACCAGCGTAACCTATCGACCTATCTCTTAGAGATGGTTGATATTGAAGAAGGAGACCCCTCCCTAGTCTCCGCATAGGAAACCTAGGTGTGCACTTATAAAGTCTTGAGCCTTGAGATACATCAAAGATCTCTTAGGAACACTTAGTATTTCTACAACTGGTGTTCTACATCAATGGACACCAGCTGTAAATTATCGAGTCCTTCGCAGATCTTAGCAATCTGCCGAGAACGTTTATGAGAGGATTACTTATGTATTTCTCAATGATTGAACGGAAATCCTGCCAGGGTCAACATCAAACAGCCCTGACAGCAGGTCACTTCGGTAACTCCACAAGGGTTACGCCTAGTGTTTGCGGTGGTTCCATTACGGTCTATAGTCGTGGAGTGATCCCCAGCGACTCACCCAGTCATTGAGCTACTTAGTAGGTCTTGTAAGCTCCTTCGGGAGTATCTGATATGGGAACGGCCTGGATAAGGATTAGAAGGAGTCTTCACAATATGCTGTTGATGAGCTCTAATTCCTTATCTGTAAGTACCGGTTGTTTTATTGCTAACTGTTTACTCGCAGGTACCTCACTTCCATGATGGTAGATTCCAACATGCTCATACATACATCTTGAAGCAAATGATTGCTCCCCCAAAGATCTAAGCAACACAAAGTTCGAAGAAAGATTCTACGCCAATAAGAAGAATTTGCAAAGTATAAAGACAAAGATCTTAATGTATGAAAAGGAACTTCTTGTACGTGAAAGTCTAAGTCCAAAGATGTATGAGTATGTTGGAATGGCGGACAACCACCACAGACGCTGGAGTGACGAACGGCAGACAACTTCATAACACAATCACTACATCATCACTAAAGAACAAAGACACATAGCAAAGTACATTCATTATCATTCAACCATCTTGAAGACGTCTAGAGTTTTACATGTCACAAGTCAACGGCAAAGATGAAGACGTCAAGCAACCGTGATGACCGACCCTTAAGGGGAGATTGTTGGGATCATACTTTTGTATTCAGTCAAGTCTCGGTCATTACCTTTCGTAATAGGTTGCTTTAGTATTTATTTCATTATGTTTTATGATTACAATGCTTAAGTGTAAAAGCCCTATGGGCTTGAAAGCCCACGAATTAGAAAGATAAGGGAGGAAGGGAGTGTTGCCCTACTCCTCCCTTATAAATAGAAAGCTTATGTAACATTTCATTTTGTTGGTTATTTGATTATCTTAAGGAAACTATTGTTCTTTCACTTTTCATATTGTCTCATAATCAACCATCTCTCATTCTCATCTTATTTCTTTCAATATCATACTTGTGTTTACATAAATGGTGACCTAACACTTTCGAATTCAAAAAAAATTTAGATTTTTGAAAATTCCAAAAATTTAAAATTGAAAGTTATTGAAATGTTATGATTTTTTTTTTCAATCTGCTTTAATATTTTTAAATGTATAAACTTTGAAAATTTAAAAATTTTTGAAATTATAAAAGCTTTTTTCTTTTCAAGTGATTGTGACATCTCAATGAAACAAATTTTGAAATGTTTGAAACTTTTGGAGAAGTTATAGATGTACTGTCTTGTAAAAAACTAAAAAAATAGTACAATATAGGCTAAGGGTTTGGTAGAAGTTTCATGGGCTTTGTAAAAAGGTAATAGAACTTCGAATACCTAGCGAATCACTTTCAAAATTTTTGAAGTCATCACAAAACAAAAAAATGTAGAATTAAAAAAAAAACAAAAAAATGTAGAATTAAAAAAAAAAAAAAAAAAAAAAAAAAAAAAGAAAGTTCATTAACCGGTCACAAATAAAGGTCACCAAAAAACACTTAAAATCCTAACATTTGTTAAACAATTATATTGTACAACAAGTTTTAAAAATAAAAAAAATATATGTAAATGATACATAGTATGTCAAATTTGTGAACAACTTTGTAATGAAAGTAAATATTTACACGCAACACGAACAATTTGCTTAAATGATGGTTGTTTCATAACAAAAACTGTGCACACACATATACAGGTAAACGCAAAATTGAATTTCTCAAATACTATGCATCGCTGCCATTAAACGTGGGTACTCGAAAACGACACCTAACACAAAGATCATCACTCTCGGAAAAAAAAATGCAATCAAGCAATGAGAAAAACATTCCTTCAAAAAGGATTCTCTAACGCTAAAAATACAGTTTATCGAAAAAAAGTATTCGCCGTCAACATTTAGTCGAAATTAGATACCGCAGCCGCTAGGCGCGGGTACTCGGGTTTTTTTACCATTTTTTTGTCGGTATTGGTCGAACCGGTTAACCCGGCCGGGTCGACCCGGGTTTCAAAACACCGGGTACAAGTAGTTTTTGCACATTGTTTGATAACTCTGCTTCAGTTAAAATAAAGTACAATAATTTATGAAAATATTTGACAAATATGAATACAACTAAAGTTATAAAGAAAGCATGATTTAATATACATGGTTTCGAAAAAACAAAATTAGAACACGAAAGGGTTTTACATCTTCAACCGGAAATAAGAAAAAGGAAATGTTGCAACTTGGTGCAAGTGTTAATCGGTAAATATCCATCGTCGTTGTTATGCGATGTTACCTTGCTACACGTTGCCGTTGTTATGCAACCGTGCTAAAATAAAATAAAGTTCTTCGAAAATGATTCCTTAACGCTACAAATACAATTTTTCGAAATATATTATTCGCCGCTGAAACTTTGTCAAAGACTAGATACCGCTGCCGTTAGGCGCGGGTATTCGGCTAGTATATATATATATATATATATATATATATATATATATATATATATATATATATATGTATACGTATAAAATTTATATAACTATAATTAAATTTTAGACGATAAAATAATACGTAATTATTTTCTTTTTACATTTACGACGTAACACATCACCTATGCACATTATGGATTATTCGTAACTAATAATAAATGTTCGCAATAAGACGAGACTTAGAAACCGAAACTTGCCATATCTTTTAGGTCGTGTGTGAAGCCATTGTCTTGCATCGTTGAGATTATGATTATTCTACTGTACTACTAAGGTGAGTTCATAGCCCACATTTAACTTGTTTTTGTGGGGGAGATACATGCTCAAAAACCGAACACAAGTCTTTTCCTGATATTATTATTGCTTAAGTAGCTATTGCCAAAAGTCCCTCGATCATGAACCTTAATCACTTGAAGGGTGAACGTAAATAATTGTGAATAAATCTATTAGGGATTGACAATCCCTATTTGGTTGCTAGAGGAAAGTCACCAAATGCACTTTATTTAATATCATAGGTTACTGGCAAATACCTATCTTGGGGGCAACTTATTTCACATCATTATTATAGATAATTTTGATGTCTGTTGAATCGTTGAGTGTCATGAGCTTAAGGCAATAATGAATGTGATTTCTAACTTGTTTATTTGTATCTATATACAATAAACACCTATCTCTTGTGTTCAAACTATTAATTATAAACCTATGAATTTCACTCAACTTTTGTTGACTTTTAGCATGTTTATCTCAGGTAACTAAATGGAATGGATGGCAAAGGCACGAAGTGAGCAAATAAGGAAACGTTTATTTCTCTTTGAATAAAAACTTATTGTTGAATAATGAAACCTCTTGGAAACATGAATATTTGGTATTTTAATAAAACTTAAAACGTCTCATTTGAGTTGTTTTCTATAATTGTGATAAAGATCCACGATATAATACCCCAAAATCTATCCACTCACTCCCGCTCACTTGCAATTAACGGTCCATGATAATAAAAGAGGACTTAACTTGATAATAAGGCAACTTAAGCAATGTATGGAAATTTAACACTTTGGCATGTACAAAAATAATTGATGCAATGTATTCTCCCCCCGTGGGATTTAAAATCAAAATATCGAATTAAAAACGGGGCTATAAAAACTCACCTGAAGTGATGATACAATGATGTGAAATGATAGGGTCAACAAGGAGCGAACACTATCCGCAACCTAATATGAATGATAATGATCTACTTTAGATCATGAAATGATGTAATGAATGTACATGCACATGATGCCTATACCACTCGTAGCTTGGAAATACTAGTTATGATCAAAGTTTATTGTTTTCCATGACTTGGGAAAAATAAGTCTAACTAGGCTTATAAAAACTAGTCGTAATATATCGCATATAAAATGTTAGTGTTATATTCATCATTTTGTAAACCTTGAAATGACATCTAATAGTCGGGTAAATAAGCTTTTAGTCATACGTACTTCAATGGTTAAGAATATGGCCCTTTAGTATTATTTCTAGAAAATATAGTATTTAGTACGAGGGATTATTATTTCTAATAGTGGCTGCCAAAATAATATAGTTTTGTCGATTTTGAAACGTGTATATCTTTGTCGTTATAAGTTCATTTTCCTCGTTCTTTATATCCACGGTTTCGTCTCAGCATGTACTAACACATTTTTGTTAGCTCGGCTTCTCTAGGTTACGTCTAACGCCTCGTTTTGTCCGTCGAAAATCGTCTAACAGCACGTATAATTTTCTAAAAATAGTTTTCGTCGTTAAACTTGTAAAAATCATAACTCCTTCGTTATAAGCTTGTTTTTATCCGTTCTTTTGCCAAAACCTTTGTTTTTGAAAGTATTTTCTAAATATTTGGTTAAAATTTACCCCTGAGTCCCTGATTTTTCTGGGTTTGGCTTTTTGGGACAGTAGGTTTGTAGATGGGTTTCAAACTCATTTCTAGTGTTCCAAACTTGTTTCTAATCCAACCAAACCACTTTCAATCACCACCAAACTAATGTATTCCTACCATACACCTTCCTAGGGTGTCATGGGTTCCTAAACATCATCCACCAAGTTAATCTACCAAGGGTTTCCATATAATCCATTTCTATAAAAGTTTAAATAGGAGTGGCATAAACTAGCATATGCATGTAATCTTGTATAAAAATCATATAATCATGATAATAACTTGGTAAAATTATAAAAATGAGTTTGACATACTTACTTTGAAAGATTAGTGAGCTTTGGAGATGAAAACCTATAAACCTTGAGTTTTTCTTTCAAAACCCTAACAATGAATACTAGATGAGCTTGATTATAACTTGATCTTTGAAAATTGATGGTGAAGGCTTCTTGTTCTTGTTGTGGCCGAGCACCCCAAGGAAGAGGAGAAGAAAATATCTTTCTTGCTAGTTTATTTAGTGAGAATGAGGTAGTAAAATTTGTTTTGTACACTTATTAGATATTTAGTTTAGTTTAGGGCATAATGGTAATTAAGTGATTAATGTAATGACAAGGAAGGGGGGGGGGGGGGGGGGGGCACATGGTAGTAAGGATGAGTGTTGGGGAAGCTTGGTATTATCTAGTTGTTTTGTGTATCCATTAGGTGTTATCGGGTACCGAGTTAACAAAAAATAAATCATGACGAGTTAAAATAAAATATGACGAAGTTAATCAGGACATAATGAAGTCATAAAAGTTGTGAAAATTGTATTGGGTACAAGTATTGGGTGTTTGGATGATTATTGTTTAGTTTCCACGAAAACCGTCGTAATTATATTAAACTTACGATATAAATTAAATAAATTTCCAAAATACCGGGTAAATGAATTTTATAATCTTTGTGATGCTGTAAGAGGTGTAAAAATATATCGGGACCATTGTGGGGATTGTCGGATATGTTAGTCACATTTATAGATCGCGTGTTAACGTTTATTTAAAAATAAACATATGTAAAACGTTAAATATACCAGAAGTATTAATTTGAATATATCCTACGAGTGGGATAGTATGCAAATGCTATTATGATGATATGTAGACTATTTCTAGTCCATATGAAATGTCCCTACTGATAATGCATGAATTCACACCTAAATCAATTCGGTTACGCGAATTTAAATACCCGTAAACTAAATTGACGATGAAATGAGTAATGCACGTGAATAGTGTTTTCCCTCCGAAAATGAATAGTGTCATGTGAATAGTAAAATTTTTGAACGCTTCTCGGAATCTCAAATTGACCTAAAAAATGATGAATAGTAAAATGATGAATAGTGTTTTGATGAATAGTGATTGATGAATAGTAAATTGTCGAAGTTTGTAAAATGACCTGAAATTACGAGTTATGAGAAAGTGATTATGTGATTTTAAGGATTTTTGGTTGTGTCGCATATTCACACGTTAAACTAGGTAAGCTCGAGCCGAGAGCGGTAAAATACGTTCTTTTGGGGTATCCTGAAGGTGTGAAGGGGTACAGGCTATATAGACTTGATAATGAATCACCTAAAATAGTCACTAGCAGGAACGTGGTCTTCAATGAAAGTGTCATGTACAAAGACACGTTGAAGGATTCTGGTGCAGGTACTGATAAGTCTGTTGAGGAATTACAGGTTGAGGTGGAACTGCAGAGGTTAAATAATCATTCGCTTGAGCAAGATCAGATTGATGATCAGGAAGATGGCGATGCTGAAGATGTAGAGGATCAAGACGCTAATCAGACACCGGATCTCACAGATTATCAGTTGGTTCGGTATAAAGAGCCAAGGACAAGAACGAAACCTTTGAGGTTTCGGGATGAGAGTAATATGGCTGCCTACGCATTTGCTGCAGTAGAGGAAGAAGATACTCATGAACCATTGACATACCAGGAGGCAGTTACTTGTGAAGATAGTTCTAAGTGGAAAGCAGCTATGGATGAAGAGATGGATTCTCTGAAGAAAAATAAGACCTATGAGTTAGTAGATAATCCAGGTGGGAAAAAGCTGGTGAGCTGCAAATAGCTGTTCAAGATAAAGGAAGGGATTGAAGGTGTTCAAAAGCCTAGGCACAAGGCAAGGTTGGTGGCTCGTGGATTCACTCAAAGGGCAGGTATTGACTATAATGAAGTATTTTCGCCAGTAGTTCGACACACATCTATTCGGGTTATACTTGCATTAACTGCATGTTGAGATTATGAGCTAGAGCAGCTTGATGTAAAGATGGAATTTTTACATAGGAATCTTGAAGAAGTGATCTACATGAGGCAACCACCAGGTTATGAACAAGGTAAAAAGGTATGTTTTTTTAAAGAAATCCCTTTATGGTTTGAAGCAGTCACCTAGGCAATGGTATAAGAGGTTCGATGAGTATATGCTGAGCAACAGGTTCAAGCGTAGCAGTTACGACAGCTGCGTATATTATTGGAGTTATGCACTAGGTGAGTATATCTATCTACTGTTATATGTAGACAATATGCTGATTGCTTGTAAGAGCAAGGCTGAGATTGGGTCTACCAAGTCTTTGCTAAAGATGGAGTTCGACATGAAAGACCTTGGGGAAGCAAAGAAGATTCTTGGTATGGATATCATCAGGGATTGAAGTCGCAAGATTATGAGGGTGTCACAATCTAGGTATGTTTCTAAGATTTTGAATAATTTTTGAATAGACAATGGGAAATCGGTTTAGATCCCATTGGGTGGGCACTTCAAGCTGTCATTGAAGGATTGTCCGGTTAGGGATTGTGATGTTGAAAGGATGAGTAGGGTGCCATATTCAAATGCGGTTGGGAGCTTAATGTACTTGATGGTGTGCACGAGGCCAGACATAGCATATTCGGTAAGTTTTGTTAGCATATATTTGGCGAATCCAGGTAAAAAGCATTGGCAAGTAGTGAAGTGGATTTTGAAATATTTGCGGGGTACTGCAAATGTAGGTTTGGTGTATGGGATAGATCGTAGCAACCATGTGGACGTAACAGGTTTTGTTGATTCAGACTACGCTAAGGATCCGAATAAAGCTAGGTCAATCACAGGTTATGCGTTTTTAGTACAAGGATGTGTTGTAAGCTGGAAGGCAACGCTACAGCACGTGGTGGCTCTTTCAACAATAGAGGCGGAGTATATGGCCCTTACGGAGGCTGTGAAGGAAGCTATTTGGCTAAGGGGACTCTTGAAAGAGTTGGGCATGGACCTTAACACTGTGGCAGTTAATTGTGCTAATCAGGGCGCGATTCACTTATCGCGGAATCATACGTTTCATGAAAGGACTAAGCACATCAATGTGCATTATCACTTTATCAGATATGTCTTAGAAGCAAAGACAGTTGAAGTTCTGAAGGTGGGTACTGAACACAACGATGCGGATGCCTTGACGAAGGTGGTACCTGGACTCAAGTTTCAACACTGCTTGGAGTTGCTGAGTGTCAGTATAGGCTAATATAAATCCTAAGGTGGAAATTGTTATATTTAGTCTTTGTTTTAGCCTATATCAACGTCTAGGGTGTTAAGTGTCTGTTTGTAATTCTTAGTCAAGTAAGAGTTGGTTTGGTTGGTTTGTGTCCCAAGCCCAACCCGTGTCTCTGTTTTCACAGCCGACTTAGAGACTTTGTTAAAGTCGGTTTTCTTCCCCCTCATCTCTATAAAACGAGGTGAGGGGGGACGGATTTGGAACGCATTCTTTAAATAACTAATCAAGGTTCGATTAGGGTACTTACTTGTGCATTGCTCGTTCTTATTTTTCTGTCGATTATATCAACTGCTAGTGTGTTTGTTCTTCTTCAACATCGAGATATATTCCGCTCTAGTAAACCAGGGGTTGTAGGTTATCGAATACTTACATTATGTCTCTCCTTGGAGGTGAAGACATGGTAGGTTTGGGTAACGGGTTAACAATTAGTGTGTGGATCTAATTGAAGTGAATGTAAACATATTTGTTTGAATAACAAACTTAAAACATGAGTTCAGGGACTAAAAGTGTCCAGCTATCATTCTTGGATACAAAGGAGTATAAGTCAAGCTGTATTTAAAGAGATTGAGTAAGTACGAGGAATGTGGTGTAAAGATCATTTATATAAGCTCATATCCGGAGCTCGGGTTTCATTATGCTTGGTTATTGTTGGTGTGCAGTCTTGTATTCTGTCTCAATTTGTTTTAGTCTTATTGTATTGATCAAGATATCATCTCTGATATCTTTTGTGTCTAGTTGTTGTTTTATTTATTTTTTTTGTGCGAAGGTGAATATATATATATAGTATAAATAGCATTTATCAGGAAGTGCTCCCCCAAAACACTCTAGTATAAGCTACAGTGCACCACACTCACATCCAAATTGTGAAATGTACAGTAACTAACGGTCGTTAAGTATTTAATTACCGTTAAGTAGTAACGACCGTGAACTTTGTTTTTTAAATTCCGCCTGCGATTGGTCCTTCTTCTTAGAGGTTCGTTGCAAATTTAGTCCTTATCACTAACGGTTGTTAACGACCGTTAACTTTTTTTTTTTAATTCCGCCTGCAATTTGTCCTTCGTCTTAGAGGTTTGTTCCAAATTTAGTCCTCATAACTAATGGTCGTTAACTGCATTAACTACTTCTTTGGAAAAACATCCCGCGGCAACGCGCGGGTGATCCACCTCGTATATATGCTCTTCAAAAAACTTTTGTACAAATAAGGATTGAAGCAAGATTTGGGGGACATCCCCAAATCTGATACAACCAGTATACTATGACTCATATATGTTATACATCAGATATAGCTACCAATACTAACTAATACATCCTTACTAACAAAGAAGAACATATAAGAAACTCAATATGAGATCTTCACTTGAACAATTCAACTTCTTGTCTGAATTCACCTTTATGCACTACCATCTAGCTACATTTCCTGATCACTTTTCCACCTAAATCACTCAACCAACATCCACAGTAATAAAGGTAGAATAATAGACATGAACAACTCATACTTATCAACATGAAATATAAAAGATTAGGAAACACTTTCGCAAACCTGGGCACTGCCATGCTTGGTGCAAAGAATCCCAATCTTGTACCCATCTTTTGTATGGATCATTCACACAAGAAGTGCACTCAATACATTTTGAATAACGTCTGCTGCAGAGATCTATCCATACACTTGGTTTTAGAAACATGACTAATAAAACAAAAGGAAATAACGAAAATCAAAATTAAATACCTTATGAACAATTATAAAGTACTCCACAAGTGTCTTGTGTATGATGGATTGGTCGACTATCCCTTTCTCTAAAATGGCCATGAAGAGAGGACGTAAACTCTGCCACATGTTTATAAAAGGATTAAAACAATAAAATATGAACCAAATTTCAAACTTTTACCGAGTTAGGTAACAAACTTTTTTATTACACTATCTAGGTAACAAAACTTGTTGTTTTATTTTGTGATAAAATTAGAATAATTTCCAGATAAATTTCCACGTCATTAATTGTATTTATATGTATTTTTAATATAGACAAATTATATCCAAATGAAATGACTATCTATCCATGTCTTTTCCCTCAAAAAAAATATGACTAAATACCTATTTTCACCAACATACTTCACAAAATACCCAATTTTTATCAAAAAATAAATAAATAAATAAATAAATAAAACCCCAAAATGCCCACAAAATCCACAAGTTTACAAATTTGTGGAATTTGCTCCCTTTCCTTCAGTTTTCACGCTTAGCTCAAAATATTAAAGTTATAGATATCTATTTTTAGTCAAGTGGCTTTTTGAATCATGTAAAAATAAGTTAGTATGAGGAAGTTATAGCTAAAATACCACATCAACTAAACGAGAAAAAATTGTTGTGGTATTTTGGCTATAACTTTCTCATACGAATACCTTTTTGAGTGATTCAAAAGCCACTAACCTCGAAAATAGAGATCTACAACTTTTATTTATTGGGTTAAGCGTTAAAACCGAAAGAAAATGGAGTAATTTGCAAAAACTCGTAAGGTATGACTTTGCAAGGTCAAATCTTGCAATTTTTTTTAAAACAAATCCGCAAACCTTATGATTTTTTAACCCTGTGAATTTTTGTAAATTGCTCCTTTTTTTCTTCGGTTATCATGCTTAGCTCAAAATATGAACAGTTGCAGATTGCTCTTTTCTTGCTAAGTGACTTTTTGTATAACTAAAAAAGAAGTTCATATGAGAAAGTTATGGCCAACATACCACAACGGCTAAACAAGAAAAATTTGTGTTGTTTTGACCATAACTTTCTCATACGAACTCCTTTTTAGGTGATTCAAAAAGCCACTAAACGAGAAAAGAGATATCTACAACTTTCATGATTTGAGCTAAGCGTAAATGGAAAAAAATTCAAAAAATCACAAGGTTTACCTATGCGAGGTCTACAACATTCATGTTTTGACCAAAGCATAAATGGAGAAATTTTCAAAAATCGCAAGGTTTAACTATGCGAGGTCAAACCTTATGAATGTTTTTAAAAAATTCGTAAACCTTGCGGAGTTTGCTGGTATTTCGGCCTTTTTGATAAAAAATGGGTGTTTCGTGAAGTATGTTGGTAAAAATGAGTATTCTTATCATTATCCCTGATGAGTATGCAAATACTCATCATTTTAATACCCATTTTGATACGTAAAAATGCTAAAAACGGTCAAATGCACTGCTGTTGGGTCACTGAATTCCCCAATCTTCTTCTAACAAGGATTTGAATGTAAAATAACCTAAGTATAAACAAGTCACTGAGTGAACAGTAACTCAGTGAGTCATCTTCAGGATGCTAAGACCGAGCCTAAGAAGAAAGGTTCACCATTCAGTGAGGCGGGACTCAATGAAGTGTGATCTAAGCCAAGAAGAAGGTGATGGGTTCAGTGAGGATGACAATAACTCACTGAACCCCATGACTCCTCAATAAATTCATGGTACTGAAGACTGATGACTAGAAGACTGAAGTTTTGGCGGGACTGGGTGGGAAAGTTTGATCTGTTTCACTAAAGTGCTTTATCACTTTAAGGTCAAACTTTCCTCAAATGGCTAAAACCAGGCTGTCATCAGAAAGTGCCTTTTGGACTTAACCCAAAGAAGTTTCCCTTGCCAGAGAATAAAATCTATCAAGATTTTATTGAGGAACACTTAGGTCCATTGTATAATAGAGTTGTTCACATTTGTGTATAAATAGGTAGCATAAGAGAGGAGTAAAAGTTGACAAGTTTGTGCAATTAATGCAAAGCATTCACAAACCACTTTTACTCCTCTAAAGAACAACATAACCCCTAAGATAGCTCAGTGGGTCCTGAAAGTTGTTACTCAACATAGATTGAGTTTAGTAAGGAGTCAATACCATACTTGTCGTTTTCAATCCCGAGTGTTATTCCGCAAACACTTGGGTACGATTCTTTTTGATTAACTTCTAATAAAGAATTAAACGCTAGAAAATATTGTCTCTTATGTTTACGTTACTTTATTGTTAATCTTCTTTATACATCTTTGTTTAATGTCATAGAACTTGGTTACTTTAGCTTTGTAGTTATAGTTAACCAAGTAAAAGGGACCAACAAGTGGTATCAGAGCCTCTGATTTGTAAAACTTAAACCTGTTTTCAAAACTTAAGAGTGCTCAAGTTTTTAAAATCAAGATCCCACTATGACTGACATAGATGTTCCCCAACTTGTCAACAAAAAGGGTGGAAGTTAATCAGCAACTGCCCCTTGACTTGAAGTTGGCAAATTTAATAAGTGGAAAAAGCGAACGCTTTGCTACTTAACTGAGATGGAACCATATTACATTAAGTTAATTAATGATGGTCCATATGTCCCAACAACTACCTAAGGTTTAATTAAACCTGAAGCTCAGTGGACCCCAGATGAAAGGAGGGTGGTCAATCAAGACCAGTGCCTGAAAAGCATCATTATATCATGCCTTCCTGATGATATAATGGAATCAGTGATCAACTATCCCACTGCCCAGCAGACATGGACTGACCTGGTTCATAGCTATGAAGGGCCTTCTGATACCAAAGAGAATAGAATCATGGACCTGAAGCTTGAATTCAATACCTTCAGGGCCAAGGATTCTGAAAGCCTCTCTGAGACTTATACTCGGTATAAGACCCTCCTGAATGAGCTGACCAATGATGGTGTTATACTGTCAAAACATGAGATCAATGTTGGTTTTGTCAACAGTCTCCCTGAGAAGTGGTTAAACTTCTCTCAGGGATTGAGAAATGCAAACCACATTCAGAACCTTGAGCTCCCTGCCATCTATGGGAAGTTTGTCTATGAGGACAATCTTATCCCCAGGAGATACCCTGGTAAAGCTCAGGAGACCAAAAAGGCCTTGACAATTTCACCCATATCAATTGCTTTCTATTCTAAAGGTGTTGTGTAGGATTTTCAGGATGGTTCTAATGATGAGGTTGACCAAAGAACCAGTGAGGAGTACCTGAATGATCTTCAAATTGAATTTCATGAAAGAGCACTCCTTGCTAATTCAAAAAGATTTTTTAAGAAAAACAAATTCCCTTCAAAAGCAAATGATAATACTGAATGTTTCAAATGTCGTAAAATGGGACATTTTGCTAAAGATTGTTTTTCAAAAACAACCTCAGAACCATCCTTCAAATTTTCAGGAAATAACTCTTTTTCAGGCCCTAGCAAATTTCAACCAAAGATGCTTCAGTCTAGTCAGAGATTTGAAAAAGTCCCTCAAATGGACTTTGAAGCTAAGTATAGAAAGGCAAAAGCTAAACTTGCCCTTCTTGAATCATCCTCAACAGTCTCTCAGCCTCCTCAGGCTCCAAAGCCTTCTCAAGCCAAGAACAAAGGGCTTGTTGCTGAAACTTATGACTGGGATGAGTTTGAAGTGTCCTATGATGATGATGAAGTTCACATCAGTGCCCTGATGGGTCTATCAGATGACAACAAGCTTGCTGTGGGGAAGTGTCATGCAAGAAATGGTGAATGGGTCAACATCACTATGAGGAAGAAACACATCAAGGATCATACTTGGCATCTAGACAGTGGATGCTCCAGAAGTATGACTGGTGTGAAAAGTTTTCTGCACAAATATGTGGAAGAACCAGGACCCAAAGTAGTATTTATTGGTGATAACTCATCAGCTCCCACTGAAGGTTATGGTTCAGTAAACTGCAATGGTATAGTTTTTACAAGAATAACTTATGTTAATGGTCTCAAGTACAACTTGATAAGTGTTTCCCAACTATGTGATGCCAAATACATAGTTCAGTTTGATGACAAGAGAGGGACCATCTTTAATGCCAATAAGGAAGTTGTGTTGATTGCCCCTAGAAGGGATGATGTATATGTCCTTGACATGTCATCCCTGATTCAGAATGGGACTTGTCTATTCTCAAAAGTAAGTGAGACAATCAACTGGCTATGGCATAGGAGATTCTCTCATCTCAAATTCAAGAACATCAACAACCTGGCCAAACAGAACAAAGTTCTGGGCCTTCCATCCCTGGTGTATACCAAAGACAAGCCTTGTTCTGCTTGTGAAAAAGGAAAACACCACAGGGCATCATTCAAAAACAAACAAACCTTTTCCATCAAAAGCTGCCTACATCTTCTTCATATGGACCTTTTTGGACCTGTCAGTCCAATGTCCATTCACCATGAGAAGTATACTCTGGTCATTGTGGATGAATACTCAAGATATACTTGGGTTTACTTCCTGACCAAGAAGAGTCAGGCAGCTGATACCATCATGTCATTTGTCAGGAACATTGAAAATCAAAATGATGTCAAAGTTAAACAGATCAGGACTAACAATGGCACTGAATTCAAAAACCATGACCTTGAGTGTTTTTGTGATGAGAAAGGAATTTCTCAAAATTTCACTTCTCCCTATACTCCTGAACAAAATGGAGTAGCCGAAAGGAGAAATAGAACACTCATTGAGGCAGCAAGAACAATGTTAAATGGCTCAGTCCTTTCAAAACATTTTTGGATTGAGGCAGTTAAAACAGCCTGCTACTCTCAAAATAGGTCAATCATTGTGAAAAGGCATAACAAGACTCCTTATGAGATATTCAAAGGAAGGATTCCTGACATCAGCTACTTTCATGTATTTGGGTGTCCTGTGTTTATACATAATCACAAGGATCACTTGGGTAAATTTGATGCCAAAGCTGATGATGGATACTTCCTGGGATATTCCCTGGTTACTAAAGCCTTCAGGGTGTTCAACACAAGGAGACAACAAACTGAGGAAACTTATCGCATTACTGTTGATGAGAGCACTGAATCCATCAGGTTCTCAAATTCCTCAGTAGAAGAAATTGGTATTGATGACCCATCAAAGTATCCTCCTGATGAGTATCATCCTGAGAACAATCCCTCAACCCAATACCAAGCTGATGCTGACGTCTCCTATTACATCATCCCTCACAACCTACCCCAACCACCTATCAGTGAGTTCATTGAAACTCAGCCTATCTCAAATGAGACTGACACCACTGAACAAATTGTTTAGGAACCCTCTGAACAAATTGTTCCTACAGTAGTCACTGAAGGACATAATGATGAGTTACCTCATGTTCCTGAGTCTGAACCTAATCAGGCTCCTTCAAGCTCAAATTCTTATCCCAAACCTCAGGATAGCTGGACTAGATCCAAAATCATTGAGCTTGTGAACATCATTGGTGAACCCACTGAAGGCATGCTCACAAGAAGCAAGGCTGCTAAACTCAAGGCTGCCACTGCCAACATATGTCTTTATGCTGACTATCTCTCAGAGATTTAGCCTAAAAATGTCAAAGAAGCCTTGACTTAGGAAAGTTGGGTTCAGGCCATGAGAGATGAATTGGAACAATATGACAGAAATGATGTCATGACCCTTGTTGAATGCCCCCAGGGTGTTTTAATCATTGGTATGAAATGGGTCTTTAAGAACAAGACTGATGAGAATGGCACAGTCATCAAAAACAAAGCAAGACTGGTAGCCAAAGGATACAATCAACAGGAAGGTATAGACTATGAGGAAACCTTTGCACCTGTTGCTAGAATGGAAGCCATCAGGATCTTCCTTGCCTATGCAACTTACATGAACTTCAAAGTTTACCAAATGGATGTTAAAAGTGCATTCCTGAATGGTAACATCAAAGAAGATGTTTATGTGCAACAGCTCCTGGTTTCGAAAGTAGTGAATATCCTAACCATGTCTACAAGCTTAATAAAGCCCTTTATGGACTGAAACAAGCACCCAGGGCATGGTATGAAACTCTTTCAGCCTTCCTGATCCAAAACAAGTTTGTCAGAGGAAAGATTGACAACACACTATTCATCTACAGAACAAAGGATGATGTCATTCTTGTCCAAGTATATGTTGATGACATCATCTTTGGCTCAACTAGTTACAAATTTTTCAAACAGTTTGAGAAACTGATGACCACAAAGTTTGAAATGAGCATGATGGGTGAACTCACATACTTTCTTGGACTCTAAATTAAACAAACTGAAAAAGGAATATCCATTTTCCAAGAAAAATACCTCAGGAACCTACTGAAGAAGTATGAGCTCACTTACTGCTCTTCAGTAAAAACTCCTATGGTTCCTCCAAACAACCTTGGCCCTGATCTCGCTGGAAAATCAGTGAATCAAACCCAATACAGAGGAATGATTGGCTCCCTAATGTACTTACTTGCCTCAAGGCCTGATATCCAATTCTCAGTCTGCCTGTGTGCCAGATACCAGGCTGATCCTAAAGAATCACATCTCACTGCTGTCAAGAGAATCATCAGGTACCTGAAGGGTACTCCAAACCTTGGTTTGTATTACCCAAAATGTTCTGGATTTGATCTCAAAGGGTACATTGACTCTGACTATCCAGGATGTAACATGGATAGGAAAAGTACTTCAGGATCCTGCCAATTTCTTGGTGGTAAACTTGCGTGTTGGAGTACAAAGAAACAACAGTCAGTGGCCATGTCCTCAGCTGAAGCTGAATATATGGCTGCTGCAGGATGTTGTGCAAATGTACTATGGATGAAGAGCCAATTGAGTGACTATGGCATTCAGTATAAGATGGTACCTATCTTTTGTGATAATACAAGTGCCATAGCCATCTCAAACAATCCAGTACTTCATCAAAGAACCAAACATATTGACATCAGATACCACTTCATCAGGGACCACATCACTATTGGTGAAATTGAACTACATTTCATCCCCACTAAATATCAGCTAGCTGATATCTTCACAAAACCTCTGGATGAACCCACTTTCACAAGATTGAAAGCTGAATTGGGCATGTTGGACATAGAATCAGGAAACTGATCTAAAGTGTTCTAACTTGATGTAAATTCTCTGGTCCCTGATTACACCCTTCCTGAAAACTTTTTTTTGAATGAAAATTCATTCAGGGGGCTCAGGATGAAAAATAGCATTGAATACCCTAACTAAATGCTCTAAGTACTTAGTTAGTTAATGTCCCAGGTAGGTAACTGAATCCTATTAAATATAGGAATATATGTTACTTACACAACTGGCATCCGCTCCTTGGGCCCCCACATCTCTCTCACCAAACACCACTGAGCATTAAATGCTCCCTCACACACAAAAGTTGTGATAATTTTTACTCTGCAAAAGTGCATTATTTGCAGAGCCGCACAACTGTTCACCCACGATATGAGAGAAAATAGGGTAATGGGAATCGTGATATTTAATGCGGATATCAAACCAACATTATTATGCCATTTCGGTTAAATAAATTAAACCTTTGGTATCCGCAACATCACCACCCTAACTCCCACCCTATAAATACCCCCACAAAAAAGAACACACACACGCTTTTAAAAATCTTCACAAAACTCTTGCAAAATTATTTCAAGAACTTTTGCTTTCAAAATCTGTGTGTGCTTCTTCTTTATTCAAAACCAGACCTTGTTTTTTAAAACTAAAATGGCATCTTCTAAGGTCATAAAATACGCACCTAATGTGGAATTCCAAATGGAAAGCGTAGACCTTACCAAAAACAATGTGGTGGGAAACTTTGCCTACCCTGAAGGGTTCCCTGCTTACCGGGATGTGGTGAAGTTTCTACAAAACTGTTTTCTCACCACCACATTCACAAAGACCCCCTCAGTCATCTATCATGACAACTTGAGGGAATTTTGGTGCTCAGCGGTGGTTGAAAACCCTGTTGCACCAAAGGAGGATAAAATCAAGTTCTCAGTGAAGAATGGGACAAAGTCCCTTGTTCTTGACTACAATACCTTTGTCAAAGCCACTGGCCTTGACTACACTGAGACTTTTGTTGCCCCACCCACTGAAGAGGAGGTTAAACAACTCCTCTTAGAACTAGGGCCTTATGATAAGAATCATCCTGATATTGCACCAGGGGCCCTACTGAACAAAGCCCCCATCATCAAAACATGGTTCCCTGCCCCTTGGAGGATCCTGATGACATTCGTTATTCAGGTCCTTGGGGGGAATAAGTCCTCAACTGAGCAACTGAACATTACTCAATCAATGATAGTGTACTGTCTCATTGAGGGTAAAAAGATTGACCTTGGAGAAATTATCTTCATGGACCTCATAGGCAAATTGGGTGGGAAGTCTAGGCAAAAACACATGTCTTACCCTAGATTCATTTCCTGCGCTCTGAATGACCTACTAGGGTCTGAGTACTTCAAGCCTGACAGTGTCGGCTTTGAACTTGATGTCTTGCATAAGGCAAACTACTTACGTGACCCTAATGAGGTTACACCTGTCGCCCTGACCACATATATGCTGACTGCTATCCAGGGTGACAACATTGTTTCACCAATTCCCTCTCCCACCAAAAATGTTAAGAGGAAGAAGGGACAGGGGTCCAAGAAGTTGGCTCAACCCAAGCCACTTGCCACTGAGACCTCTGCCCCTAAGCCTGACAAAAGGGGGCAACAACAACAGACCCTGACTGCTGACACCCTCAGGATCATAAGCCAATCTTTGGCCCCAAAACAACGGCCAACGGAGGGCACTGAGACATCACACTCAGTGTCCTCGGGCGAACCCGTTCCCAAAGGCCCTGCTGGCATAAACAAGTCAGTAGGGTCGGAACCAACTAAACCTTCACATCCTGATAAAGACTCTGGCAAATCACAACCAGAGTATCAGGGAGTAAGGGGTCCTATACCCTCGGTGGGGCAGCACTACTCCATTGAGAAGGGGACCCACAAACACTCACATCCTGCCAAAGGCTCGGGTAAATCACAACCCAAGAAACAGGGAGTTCTCGCTCCTAAATCTTCGACAGGCCAGTACAAGCCTGTTAGAAAGGGGGCATAATCACTCAGGTGCCTGATGAGGACATTCGCTAATCAAAGCTTTTGTCTGAGGGCACAACAACTCATCCCAAAGACTCAGAGGGAAACATACAACCCGCTGATAGGGACACAACAATCACGGCTCCTAGTGATGGTACTGAGAAACACCCATCAGTGCCTGAAGGGGTCACGAGGGACAAAGACTCAGAGGGAAACATACCACCCGCTGATATGGAACTCACAACCAACCCCGAAGGTGCGCATAACTTGGGAACTGACCCTGAAGACCAGGTAGGTAAAACCCAACCTATCGGATTTGAGGGGTAAGGACCTGACATAAACAAAGGCGAGTCTTTTTATGAAGAGGAGCCGGCTAACCCTATTTTGCAGATTCAGTCCCTAGCTGAAGCTCAGGCTTTTTTGTACTTTGATGATGAATTCAACAGTGATGAGGAAGTCTTCAAGGCCGGAGATGATATGGAGCCTGAGGAGACAGTCCCTGAACCAATTCATGAGTCTCCTCAATCTTCAAACCATGACGATGCTAACACTCAGTCCGAGCCAGAGTCCTCAGGAGATGATCAGGCTCCTCTCACTATGAAGACCTTCACCAAATTCATCAAAAAGATTACTAACATTTTGTACAGGGGGATCACTGATGAGGTCTTTGACATGCACACTGAACAGGCGGTTTACTTTCACAATCTCAAAGATGCTGTCGAAGACTTCGATGAAGATGTCAGGGAACAAAATTCCTCAGTAAATCATTCCCTGACACAGATGATCACTCGCCTAAACCAGTTTTTGATAACCCTCAACGAGCTGAATGTAGGGGTTCAGTCGGTTCAAGAATCAGTCAAGAATGATCCTGAACTCACCAGGAAGCTACTTCAGGCATCCGAGACGTATCAGGTAAACTCAGTGGCTCTCACTGAATTACTTGACTTGCTGAAGAGTTCTAATCTTCAGGGTTTCACCACCACTGTGGAGTCTCTCAAATCTTCCTTCATCAAAATGGAGGAATCAGTGACAGCTCAGTCCCAAAGGTCTACTTCTCTGGCATGGACCTTGGGCTCCAGGATGACAGCTCTTGAAAATGCACGGGCTGCACTTGACTCCAGGGTGTCCATCATTCAGCAGGATACTTAGGAGATCAAGTCTATGATGACCGAAATTTTTCAAGCCTTCAAGGGTGCATCTACTTCTTCAGTACAACCAACACTTGCCATCACTGACATTCAGGCAAATGTTGAGGGGGAGAATGCTACTGAAGCCCCTAATACTGTTGACCAAGAAGCTGGACAGCCCTCTCACACTGAGGGGGAGCATGTCACTGAAGCAACACCAATCACTGAAGTTCCACCACAGGAGGAACCAGTCTCCTCTTCTCTCGGACAGGACAGAGGCAAAAGTATTGCTACCACCTCTAGTCCTGAAAATGTTCTCAAGCCAGCCTCAACCATGGTCAGATTTGACCCTGATGCACATATCAAGGTCACGTTTGAAATCAATGGGGTAGTACATCTTCTCACTCATGACGAAATTCAAGCTCACATGGAAAGGACTGAGACACTACTCAAGGTGGCTGAGGAAGAGAGAATGAGCAAGCCTGCTATCATTAAGGTTGTTCATGAGGAAGCTGAAAAGATTGGTTTGAATACTAAGGCACTAGCAACTGTATAAGTTGGTGCTGTCTTTAAAAAGGCTCAGGAAGAAGAGCTAAATGCTCTCAAAATGAAAAGGGAAAACAAGCTCAGGAAGGATGCTCAAATCAGAAAACACAGGATCGAAAAGTATACTTGGGTGATGAAAGAAAGGTTAAGACCTGAAACCATCACTGACGTTCAAATCCACAGAAACACCGATCCTGCAATGGTCACCGTCTTCAGGGGACGTGATAAAAGAATAATGGACATCCATAAGCCTTTCAAGTTTGCATACTTTGGCATCACTGAGCTCGATGAGCTTCGATCAATCATTGCCAAAAAGAACAATGTTGTAGTACCTAAACTTCTAGAATCACTGAAGGATAGGTACGACAGACTGAGAGCAATGCCTGAGGCTCTTAACATTCCCTCACTTTTTCCTGACTCAGTAGAAGAGACTGCTCCATCGAAGGCTTCCAAGAGGAAAAGGAAGCAAATAGAATTGGAGCCTGAGATCAAGGTACCAGGGTTAGAGTGTGACAAGTCGCTTCCTGAAGGGATCACGTTCGTGAACAATGCGGTCCTTGAAGCTCCTGAAAGAGGCTTGTGCTTCATTGATGAATATGGAAGCTTGGCTTTCCAAATATGGTCTGATATGGATAAGGCAGGAATCAAAGCAATGCTCATGTACCTCATGTTGGCGTCCCCCATTCAGAGTGATGAGAACAAAAGATTCTGCCAGGACTTGGAAGCAATGATCAATGAACATCCTGAAAGACACCTACTCAGATCAAAGAAAGCAAAGCTTGAAAACCTTGGATACCACCTGAACATCTGATCTGCAACAACTATCTTTTTATTTTTTTTGTAATTTGTAGGACTTGTAATAACTATGAATAAACTTTGATGTTTTGTTTAAAATTATGTGTCCTACTTATAATTACAACAACATTTAGTAAGAGATGAAGACCCCTACCAACTCACACTGAATCAAGAAACACTTAGGCTATCTGTATGTTCAAATAGGGGGAGATTGTTGGGTCACTGAATTCCCCAATCTTCTTCTAACAAGAATTTGAACGTAAAATAACCTAAGTATAAACAAGTCACTGAGTGAACAGTAACTCATTGAGTCATCTTCAGGATTCTAAGATCGAGCCTAAGAAGAAAGGTTCTCCATTCAGTGAGGCGGGACTCAGTGAAGTGTGATCTAAGCCAAGAAGAAGGTGATGAGTTCAGTGAGGATGACAATAACTCACTGAACCCTATGACTCCTCAACAACTTCATGGTACTGAAGACTGATGACTAGAAGACTGAAGTTTTGGCGGGACTGGGCGGGAAAGTTTGATCTGTTTCACTAAAGTGCTTTATCACTTTAAGGTCAAACTTTCCTCAAATGGCTAAAACCAGTCTGTCATCAGAAAGTGCCTTTTGGACTTAACCCAAAGAAGTTTCCCTTGCCAGAGAATAAAATCTATCAAGATTTTATTGAGGAACACTTAGGTCCATTGTATAATAGAGTTGTTCACATTTGTGTATAAATAGGTAGCATAAGAGAGGAGTAAAAGTTGACAAGTTTGTGCAATTAATGCAAAGCATTCACAAACCACTTTTACTCCTCCAAAGAACAACATAACCCTTGAGATAGCTCAGTGGGTCCTGAAAGTTGTTACATAACATAGATTGAGTTTAGTGAGGAGTCAATACCATACTTGTCGTTTTCAATCCCAAGTGTTATTCCGCAAACACTTGGGTACGATTCTTTTTGATTAACTTCTAATAAAGAATTAAACGTTGGAAAATATTGTCTCTTATGTTTATGTTACTTTATTGTTAATCTTCTTTATACATCTTTGTTTAATGTCATAGAACTTGGTTACTTTAGCTTTGTAGTTATAGTTAACCAAGTAAAAGGGACCAACAACAGCAGATATCCTTGGTTTGCATTTTTATGTGTTTCATGTATGAAGAATTGAAAAATGAGCGACAACATACAATTTTGAATGAAATCGTGCAATTTTGAGCGGCTCGGTACCAATTGAGCAAAGGTGATATTAAAGGCGGAGTCAAGTCAACCCCGGGATATATTAAAGGTGTTTTGGTATATTAAACCTAACTAAAACCTTAACCAAATCCAATCCACAACAAACCAGGCCCAATTCATTGGCCCTGTCCAACATAAACCCTTAAACCAATCCAACCCATATCCTCCTTAGAAAACCGGAGTTATACTCCCTTTCCCTCCTTCTCAACACGTCACTGAACCAGAAACAATATCTCACTCCCTCCCAGAAAATTGTCTCTGCACATCCTCCAAGTAATTTGTCTCCTCTGCTCCCCAACTCGTCTGCTCCAGCCTCCCATTTGCCTCCTCATAATTTCATTGAGATCTTTTGCCTCCACGCTGGCAATCCATATCCACTTTTGGCACCAAAAGTACAATAGAAGACTGAGATTATCCAGTGGTAATTCGACGGGTAGGATTTGCTCCCATGAAGGACAAAACAGTTTCCCACTGGTTTTCTCTCATAAAAGAAGCACACTTGAAGACCCCCCTCGCTAGTCGTATTTTAGTATAAATAAGAATACTATATAAGCCTTAAGGGAGATTTCAATTTATGTAATATTTTTATGCTTTTAAGCTTTACTCTTATAACTTTAGTTTTAATCTTGTAATCGCTTTCGTTAATCTAATATAAATCAGTTCCAATACTTGTCATTAGTTTTCAATTTCTTGTTAATTGTAGGTGTAATCAGTTGGGTGTTGCTGCTTATTAATGTTTATTCAATGCTAGTATTTTTTTTTTCTTTTCAGTTTCTTAGCTTAATTTCACACTACCTTCATTAAGTTTACTAAAGCTAGTTTATAAGTAGCGTTTGGGATAACCTGTTATTTAGAGTTCTTGTGATTATGAGTGGTCAAAACTAGTTTAGATAACATATTTAAGGTTAGAGTAGTATATTCAAGGGTTAAAATCAGTAGTAAACTAGTAAGAAAGTCATATTGGGTTAGTATCTGAATTATTGCATAAACTTGTTGGAACCAGTTAGCATGATCATTTACATTAGGTGTATAAGTTGTTTAGTTAGCTTAATCTAGTTATCATTCAGCTTATTACTTCAATTCTAGTCATCTAGGATCATACAAAACTCGCTTTGGTCAAATCTTAGAAAAACATAAAAAGTCAAAAATTTTCATGTCAAGTAAAAATTGAGCAAAACGCTAGATCTTTTGTAGGCTTTTATATTGATTGGGAATGGATAAAGCTTGTTGATTTATGTTCATTGGTGGCTTGTGAACCTGAATCAACAGAGAAATTCGAATTTCAAGTTCATTTGCTTAACGAAAATCGGTCACAAAGTGACCCATTTGGTCACTGGTCTCCCCTGCACCAAAGCTTTTTCACGACTGACCCATTTTCCTCAAGCCATAACTAGTTAAATCTTTGAGCTTTTTACTAGATTCTTGTTGTTCTGGGAAGCCAGTAGTAACAATTTGTTGGATCCAATATGTTTGCTATTTCTTGCTTATTTTATCAGCCCATTTGACTCTCCTAGTAGCTCCTTTAGACCCTTGTTTGCTGATGTGATGAGTTTGCACTAAGCTTATTTGATTTTTGTTTCAGCCTATTTTTAGCTTTGTGGTTATTGTTGCTATCTTGTTTATTTGTGATTTTAGTTTCCTGTGCTTGTGTTGTATCGATATACTCTGACCAAACTACTTTGTAGCTTGTAAGGTTTTAACAATATTGAATAAATTCAACACTATTAATATTGAAACAATGATATAACCTTGTAAAGTATGCGGAATCTACTAAAACAAAGCTTAAGAAGAACTTTTTATTAAACCAAACTTGAACCTGCTTGATTACACAGATTCACACAGATTCACTAACAATCCCTAACTTATCTAACTCTTGTACGTACTCTTTGTTCGCTAACTCGTACATCTAATACCTCCTAAGGCTCCTTTTATAGACACAAGGAAAGCCTTAAGTCGGTTTACAATACTTGAACGACAAGTAAACTATCCCTAACTAATTCTAGAACGTTCATATAATATTACATAATGATCCTTAACAATATTGCATATTAGTCCTTATTCTTAAAAGTACTTTGAGTAATCTTCAACCACGAACAGTACTTTGACTATTTAGCAGTACTTTGACATAGCAGTACTTTGATCTTTCTAGAAGTACTTTGATTCTTTATATCCCAACAATCCTCCCCTAAGTTGAACTCTACTTGCTTGATTTCAAGTTTCTTTGTTATCTTAGATCTTCAATATCTTTATCATCAAGGAAAATTGTATCTTTATCTCTTTTTTGTCTTATATGTCAAAGTGCTCTTCTTCAGCCTCAAATGATATCTTCACAGTAATAAACCTTGTCAGCAACTCAGCAACATTTTGACAAAGAGTACATCAAATCTTTTAAAGTTTCATACTATTCTCATCACTTCCAGATGTGTAAACTTCTGTGAGAGGTGAATCATTGAAAATTAATGGATTTTGATGTCTCTTTACCAAAGCCATTAACACTGGAGTGGCCAATGTTTAGGTTTAAATACAAAAACCATGGTACATTGATAACCATATGATTTTTAGCAAATCATCAGCTATCAACGGATTTATTTAGTCTTTACCAAGAGCCGTTTGCTTTTGGACTAGTTATTTCTTTGATTTACAACCATGGTGAACTAATTACCAAACAAATGGTTTTTCCACAGCCTTTACCACAAGCCATTTTCTTGTGGGCTAGCCAACTCTTCACTTTTACAGATATGGTGAGTTGAAAACCATACAATTTTTAGTAAATTGTCAACTAAAAACGGATTTGATTATCACATCAGAGCCGTACCCTCATGATGAGTCAAACTCTTTCTTGTCTGTTAAACATGGTGAGTTGATTGCCATTTGCTGTGTAGTATAAATACTAACACCATGTGTGACTTCTCAAAACCTTTTATAGATATCATCATATACTTTAAAACATTTTATTCAAAAACTTTACTGGTTTATTCAGCAAGCAGTACTTTAACAAAGTACTTTTTGTCATGCAGTACTTTGAGAAAAGTACTTCATTATTCAAAGTATTTATACAGTAAAAACATACCAGTACTTTATGCAATATCATCATCTGAAGTAGTCCAAAGAATAAATAACTTTATCACCATCAATGCTACTTCAGTTTCATTCTCAAGCTCCATTCCATGTTCCAACATCCTGAGCATAATATCCCTTATCAGAGGATATCTTCTTTCAGCTAACATGTGAACCATGACACCATCTTCCATCTCAAGTGAGTGTACCCCTGATGACTCAAAGAATCTCCATCTTGTAATCTCCAGTTTCCTTGATCATTCCACAAAGTACCACTACTTGTTGCTCTGTTTCCCATATGGTTATTAACTCTCCAAGTAAGATTAATCCCACTCTAGTTGCTTCAATATTCTCATATTATGTCTGCACTTGTAAGTATAAGTTGTATAGATCCTCCCTATCAATCATATGCAGTACATCCCACAGTACATTGAATACTGTAAAGCTTTCATCTTCTCTGTGAAACATGAGATAATTTCCTTCAATTGATTCATCTACAGAGAATGAGATAATCTTTGACTTCATTCCAGAATCTTCAGGTTTCTTAAGATTATCAAAATCAACAACCCTGAAATAATTTCTCAACTCATTAGTTGTATCTGATCTGATCATTTTAAGCCTTTTAGACAACTGATCATCCTGAATAGCTCTCTTTCTTTTTAATTTCCTCTTCTTAGCTTGTTCCTTCATTAATTCTTCTAACTTCTTTTCCTTCTCAGAATCCATAGGTATAAAATTATCCAATTCTCTCTTAATGGATTCTTGTTCTCTATCCCATAATTCCTTCACTTCTGGATATCTTAACCTTTGCAAATTCTTATGACCTCTTCTTTTCAAGAAACTAATCATCCAATTTCTCTCTTGAGCTATAGTCATTGGTCTTCTTGTTTCTGCAACAGGTTTTCTTGATTCCCTTAAAAAATCTTCATCATAAATAGCTTGTTGCTTTATTGCAGCTTCTTCATTTTTAGCTACCTCATAATCTCTAAGTTGTGCTAAGTTGAACTTCTTCTTCTTTTTCTTTTCTTTCATAATCCCTTTGCCTTTGTCTTTAGAATCTAATTCTTCATATTCAGAACAAGATTCTAGAACTTGTGTTGGTTTTGAAATACTTATCCCTCTTGGTCTTGTTAAACCAAGCATTATCTTAGCTATTGTCTCATCATCACTAACTGTATGCTCCTTGATTTCTTCTTGCTGAATTGGATTAGAGGGACCAGCTTTATCTTTAAATGTTTTTGTAGAAAGTCCAAGTATAGAAGTTCCAACTCCATCAACATCCATTGCAGAAGTACCTTGCACACCAGTACTTTGTAAACCAGTACTTCATCAACAGTACTTTGAACATCATCAGTACCTTGTACATCAGTACTTTGAATGTTGTCATCTTGATTTTCAGTTTCTTGCTCATTAACATTTTGTTGTTGAACAATATTCTCAACATTATCTTCTTGAATAATGTTCTCAGCATCCTCTTCTTGAACAATGTTCTCAGCTTCATCATTCTGTTTTTCTGGCACAAAGTTCAAAGGTTCTTCTGGACAATGACAAAGATGAGCATCTTCTGAATATTGAAACCAAATATAATCTTCATTCAAATTATCTTCTTGATTCCTCCCCAATTTGAAAGATGATGACTTCTTTTTACTCTTCTTAGATTTGGATGCCTTCTTGACTGTCTTATAAGACTCGGACTCCTTCTGTTTGGATTTCTTCTTTTCCTTCACATAGAGTCTAAAGTTCTGAACAAGAGGCCAAGCAAATCTTTTCAACCTTCTACACTTTTTCTTTAGTCTCTTGATCTCTGCAGCTTGTGTATTAATCTCTTTCTTCATATTTTTGAACTCCCTAGTCAAAGCATAATTGTCCAATTCTCCCTCATCTCCTCCAGGTGTGTGAAGCCCACCTGTGGAAGTATAATCATTGGGAGAAAGTGGAGTAGTATGCTCTGAAGCAGTACCTTGCAGAGAAGTACCTTCCTTTAAAATAGAATGTGAAGAAGTACTTTCAGCAGAAACAGTCTTTTCCTTTGAAACATGTACTGAATCAGTTCTTTTACTAGAATTATCAGACTGTGGTGAAGCAAGAGGTGGTATTGGAGTATGTGCTGATGCAGGATTTTTAGATTGTTCAGATTGATCAGCATGTTCAAAATATGTAGAACCACTAGCTTCAACAACCTCATCCCTAACAGCTTGTGCTACTTCTAACATATAAGCATTCAAAGATGTATTGCGACCAGAAAACTTGACACTCTTATTAGACATAAAAGGAAACACCTTAGGTGGAAGCACAACAGTAGGTATATAATCCTGAGGTTTTGGTATTCCTTCAAGTGGTTTTTCTAAGAAAAGTTGAACAAACCTAGGGTACATCAAGAATGTTTTACCAGCCTTGATATGTGCAATCATACCATCAAGAATCATATAAGAAAAATTAAATGGCTGATTGGTAACTAATACAACTAGAGCAGATGCTATGGCATGTCCAAATTGATCCCATGCAGTACTTTTAGGACTTAAGCAATGAAGCAAAACATGAATCAGATATTTCCGGTGAGGACTTACCAGTGCTTTTTGAAAAGTAACCTTGTTCAAAGCACCTTCATAGCCAATCTCTCTAAGTGCACCCCAAACTACTCGCTTGTCAAACAAAACAGTACCTTCCTCATCTTCAAATAACAAGATCTCCCTAATTGTAGCTTCAGTTATTCAAATTTCTCTTACAACAATAGTTGCATGAACAACATCTTCTCCTTCCTCTAATTCAGCCCAAGCCATAGCCCAAAATTCTTGTATCCAAGGACCAATGATTTCTGGATTGACTAATAATGAATAGTAAATGGGTGAGCCAATGAGAAAGTCAATGATTCCATGAAAATCAAGATTGTGTTGTGTTTTCTCCAGGTTAGCAATTATATTGTATTTACGATTGGTGGGACGGTTTGCCATTGTGAAAAAAAAATGAAGGAGAATGAAGACGCGTTTGATGGATGTATGAATCAAAATAAGGGTCTGTAAAGATGAAAAAGATATGTTTAAAGAGAGATAATATACAAAAAATCACGGTTAATAAATGATTTTACCGTTATTTTTGGAATTTATCTTCCCCATATCTTTCGAAAGTTTGTTACCCGTATTTTTGACCGTTGGAAGAGTATCTGACATGTCAGTACTTTATTCAAAACACCAAACAGTACTTTTCGTGTAACATGGAACAGTACTTTCATCCATGAACAAAGCAGTACTTTGGCAAAGTACTCTTCCATAAAAAAAGTAGTTGTTGACTGTTTGACCAAAATATCTTCTAAAAGTCAACTCGATGCAGAAAATATCTTCCATATTTACTCCCCAAAGCTACTAAAGCAAGTAGAATTGAATGATCATCATTAATACCCCTTGAGACTTTCTTGCCTATAAATAGAATATGTATTAACACATATCTTCATCAAAAACTGGTAACTTTCATCACAAAAACCCTTAATCAGTATCATGAGCCACTTCCCATTGATCTACATCTCTTTTGACGACTCCACTGATTTATAAATTAGTTATTACTCTGATTCTGACTTTGAAAGTGATGCAGGATGGAGTGGTTACTTCCCTCCTAGTGCATCAAACTCAACCAACCTGAAACCTAGCAAAAAGGTTTCAACATCTGCTCCAGCTCCATCTTTATCCAAGGAATTTCCACAAGCTTTGACACAAGCTCTTGAATCTGCCTTAAAGAACATGAAGTGGCCTTCTCAAAGAAAGCTTGCAAGACCAGAGAAACCTCCAAAGCAAGTGCTTGTCCTGGCTTGCCCAAGAAAACAAGCATCTTTTGATGACAAAAGAAAGACTGCTCAGAAGGGAAAGCAAAGCTATCAGGGAAAAAGAAAAAGGCCTATGGAGTAGGGTGTGTAGGATGTAGATTGGGTAGGGTTGGTGTAGGCTGTTTTGATGATGCATCTAAATCTTGGTTGTGTTTGTGTCTCTTGAATGATGAATGTAACCACTTTGAATGATAATGAATAAAATTTATTTTCTGTTGAATGATACATGTAGCCTCCCCTTAAATAATGACTAACTACTAATGCCTCCCCTTAAAATTAGCCTAATTATTTATCATACCAATACTCACTACTAAGAAAGTAAATCTTGAAACATCAAAGCCCTTTGTGAGTAGGTCTGCTACATTATCATTTGTATGAACTTTAACCACATTTATGATCCTGTGCTCATAACAATCCCTGATAAAATGATGCCTAATCTAAATGTGCTTTATCTTGGAGTGGTAAACAGGATTCTTCACAATACATATGGTACTCTCATTATCAATGTTGATAGGAGTATTCTTGAAGTTGAATCCATAATCCAAGAGCTGAATTTGCAACCAAAGTACTTGTGCATAACAACTTGCAGCAGCTACATATTCTGCTTCTGTGGAAGATGATGCTGCAATTGTTTGCTTTTTGCATTGCCAAGATACTAATCTACTTCCAAGATATTGGCATCCTCCAGTGGTTGATCTTCTGTCATAGTTGTCACCAGCATAATCACTATTTGAAAAATCTTCTAAATGAAAAGGGGACTTGATGAGGCGAAAAATGATCCACTTTTAGGGGGTCATTTAAGCCCGGAATTGAACTTATTTGATCAAATATTGCCCTAAATTGTTCCTTTTGTGATTTTAGGTACTTTGGGAGTGAAATCTGGAAAAGGAAGCAATTCGGACGTTTTTGGAGCATAAAAGTAAAGAAAACGCCAAAGTCTTAATTTTCCATGCTGGGAACAGTAGGTGACGGCGTCAAGAGTAACTTCCTGACGGTGTCAAGAGCAAAATTCCATGTCGATCCAGTAAAGATTTGATGGCGTCACGATGTAGGGCGTCAAGAGTAAAAGTCATGACGGCCTGGAAATGATTATCACATGACGGCGTCAAATATAGATCAAGGTAGTCCGAGAAGAGTTTTGGCGGCGAGGTGACGGCGTCACAAGTTTATTCTTGACGCCGTCAGACCCCTTTTTCTATATATAGTTTTCTAATTTTCACATTAAAAAGAGGGAAGTTTTGGAGAAACCCTAAGTACGAACTTGGTGCGAATTTTACAGGTTTTTCAAGGGTTCCAAGCCCTTGATACCTTTCATGTGTAATTAAGATAAGTGTTCTTTTAATTCAATCAATATGTCTATGTGTTGGTTGTCTATATCTTGTTCTTGTCTTAATTCCATCATGCTAGGCTAGATCTATCTTGTGTTTTCTTGGATCTAATGAAACCTAGATGTTAATTATGTGTTGATTACTTGTTTATACTTGTCTTGGATGAATGATTTATATGTTAGGCTTAAGAAAACTGGCAGATCTCCAATTGGTAACATGCTTGAACGTCTTAAGAAACATGAACCGACGCGCACTAGGTCTTTATTGGTTGTATTTAATGCATGAGCCACTGTTTATAATCCCTATGGTTGTGCTGGGCATGGTATAGGAGGAGATAAGAGCTCATAGAATTGGGGAGTTAAGTGTGCCCCATGAATGGTATTAAGGAATACGATCCGTCATCCATGCAATTATAACAAGTAATTAACGTGTAAAAGATGTCTAGGGAGTAGTGAAATCTAAGTAAACACATTTTCTCCACTTATTGCTCACAACTTTAGTATAATTTAGTTTATTTTCATTTCTAGTATTTTATTTTGATTGCATCTTTAGTATTGGGTTAGTTGATTAGCAACTAATTCCGCCCAAATCCTTCAAACCCGAGATTTTTAATTGTTTTCTAAAAAATATAAAATACAAAAATAATCATCCCTCACCTTTAGAACTAGTATTTAGGTTTTCTGGTCCTAGCGACACTATTCCTAAGCTGAACGATCAATCCCCCGGTACTTGTCACTATACTATACTACAACGATCAGGTACACTGCCTGGTGGGGGTTGTAAGCTTCTCGAGATCCCTCGAGAGGTAAAGCCTGGTGCAATTCCCACGCATCAAGTTTTTGGCGCCGCAGCCCGGGGAATAGTTATTGTCTAGGTTAGAATTTCTTTTTATTAGGTCTACTTGCTAGATTCCTTTCTAGTAAGATTTTATTTTTATTTTTAGGTTCTCTTTAGTCTATATTATTTCTTTGTGTCTTTGTTCGTAACCATCCGACATCATGGACAACGGGAACATCTTTGAACCCGTCATCCCACCACAACAAAACCCACTATTAGAACCCCTTAGGCCCCGAACCTTAGGAGAGTATTCCCGACCTAGCCACCAAGGCTACCGAAACACCATTGAGCTCACCGGAACCAATGTGAACCCCTTGCGATCCGACACCATCCGGTTGGTGCAAAGCGGATGTGCATTCCATGGACTTCGTTCCGAAGATCCAAACCAACATCTTAAGGACTTCCTCAAAATCGTAGATTCCATAGACCTAGATGTTGCAACTAGAGAGACAACCCGATTACGCCTATTCCAATTCTCTCTACGGGATCAAACTAGTCAATGGCTTGAGCGTTTACCCGCGGGATCCATCACCACATGGGATGATCTCACCACTCGTTTCCTTGCTCAATTTTTCCCACCGGGGAGAACTACTAAGCTTAGAAATGACATCTTGATGTTCCAACAACGTCAAAATGAATCTCTTTATGAAGCATGGACTCGTTTCAAGGACTTACTCCAAAAAGTCCCTCATCATGGCATAGATCTTTGGCTCCAAGTCCAAATCTTTTATGACCATATCGACATCTCCATGAGGTGAGCTATTGACCAATCGGCGGGTGGTAAGCTACGTGATCTAAGTGCGGAATCATGGGAACTCATAGAAGATCTTGCTCTCTATGACAACGAAAGTTGGAATGATCCCCGTGACTTGAACAAAACGGTCAAGGCAATATCTTTGCCTTCGAACAATTCTAGCACTCCCGACCGTAGATGAATCACCAAACACATAAACCTTCAAAGAACGGTTCACCACATTTAAAACAAATTGGATCCATAAGTGAGAAAGTGAAAGAATTATCGGTTTAGAGGGTTAAAGAAGAAGAATCAAATGATAAGAGGATAATAAGATTATTTTTGGTTTTTAATTATCATAAAATCAAATAAAAGGAAAATAAAAATGGAAAAGGAAAATCTTTTTGTATTTTTATTTTTTTTGAAAACAAAATTCGAAAACTTAAAACTTTTATTTTCTTTTGTTTTTTCAAACATTACGTTAATCGTAAACCGTTTCCCTTAAATCTACTCGCGACGGAACGGGAGAGAAGAATAGCGGAGCATTAAGCATTTATTGGCGTTTCGGCTAATTCAAGCAATTTCTCTAAACTTCTTCTGGTTGAAATGTTGTTTGCTTTATGTTGTTTGCCTTTACACATCGGTTCATATATACATACCCTTTTCAGTCCCGTCTAGTGATTTCTTTCATTATGTCCAATTTTTTCATTAGTTTTGCGAAAGGAATGAAAAGAATCCTTTGTACATAGTTAAAAATTCATGTTTCATTTCATTCTTGTAATTTTGAAAAAATAATGATCCGCCTAGTTTTCTTTCAAAAGGAAGTAGTTTTTGATTTGTTCCAAGATTCGAATTGGTTTAGCAAAACAAACCCATGTTTGGATTACAAATCTTTCTCTTCGTGTATTTCAAGAGACTTGCCTCAAACTCAATAACTTCTGGTCCTAAATACTTGTAAAAGATAGAAAAGGTGACAGAGTGTCTTCTACACTAACAAGAAAATAAGAAATTATCTTTTAAATTTGATAATAAACATGTTTATAAAGTGGTTAAGGCTCTTTATTGGTGTGAGATGGACTCCGTTTCCAATTCTCGAATCTAGGTGGCCGACTTAAATCGGATGGAACTCCCTCGTTTGAAATATGTCACGATACAAGGTTTATGTTTGACTTTGGTTTGGATTCCATTATGTGGAAAACTAGAAGGGGGGGGGGGTTGAATAGTTTTACGTCTTTTTCAATTTATTAGTTTTGTAAAAGTTAGCTTCTAAAGTTTAGATGAAAGTTTCAAATCTTTAATGCGGAAATATAGATACAAGTTTATTTACGATTTTATATAGCCTCCAAACACTTAATCTCCAAGCTAAAAACGTCCCCTAAGAAGTTATAGTGAGAAATGATCAGCCATCCATGATAATGAGGAGTAAAAACATCATTAAATGCAATCTTGTAAAAACAATCATCATCCAATCGATCGGTATTTGTTCCAACCGATCGGTTGGTTCTTCAGGTTCATTCCAACCGAATCGGTTGCGGGCTCCAACCGATCTGTTGGATTGAACTTGTAACCAACTATGCTTCTTCTGGTTGAAATGTTGTTTGCTTTATGTTGTTTGCCTTTACACATCGGTTCATATATACATACCCTTTTCAGTCCCGTCTAGTGATTTCTTTCATTATGTCCAATTTTTTCATTAGTTTTGTGAAAGGAATGAAAAGAATCCTTTGTACATAGTTAAAAATTCATGTTTCATTTCATTCTTGTAATTTTGAAAAAATAATGATCCGCCTAGTTTTCTTTCAAAAGGAAGTAGTTTTTGATTTGTTCCAAGATTCGAATTGGTTTAGCAAAACAAACCCATGTTTGGATTACAAATCTTTCTCTTCGTGTATTTCAAGAGACTTGCCTCAAACTCAATAACTTCTGGTCCTAAATACTTGTAAAAGATAGAAAAGGTGACAGAGTGTCTTCTACACTAACAAGAAAATAAGAAATTATCTTTTAAATTTGATAATAAACATGTTTATAAAGTGGTTAAGGCTCTTTATTGGTGTGAGATGGACTCCGTTTCCAATTCTCGAATCTAGGTGGCCGACTTAAATCGGATGGAACTCCCTCGTTTGAAATATGTCACGATACAAGGTTTATGTTTGACTTTGGTTTGGATTCCATTCTGTGGAAAACTAGAAGGGGGGGGGGTTGAATAGTTTTACGTCTTTTTCAATTTATTAGTTTTGTAAAAGTTAGCTTCTAAAGTTTAGATGAAAGTTTCAAATCTTTAATGCGGAAATATAGATACAAGTTTATTTACGATTTTATATAGCCTCCAAACACTTAATCTCCAAGCTAAAAACGTCCCCTAAGAAGTTATAGTGAGAAATGATCAGCCATCCATGATAATGAGGAGTAAAAACATCATTAAATGCAATCTTGTAAAAACAATCATCATCCAATCGATCGGTATTTGTTCCAACCGATCGGTTGGTTCTTCAGGTTCATTCCAACCGAATCGGTTGCGGGCTCCAACCGATCTGTTGGATTGAACTTGTAACCAACTATGCTTCTTCTGGTTGAAATGTTGTTTGCTTTATGTTGTTTGCCTTTACACATCGGTTCATATATACATACCCTTTTCAGTCCCGTCTAGTGATTTCTTTCATTATGTCCAATTTTTTCATTAGTTTTGTGAAAGGAATGAAAAGAATCCTTTGTACATAGTTAAAAATTCATGTTTCATTTCATTCTTGTAATTTTGAAAAAATAATGATCCGCCTAGTTTTCTTTCAAAAGGAAGTAGTTTTTGATTTGTTCCAAGATTCGAATTGGTTTAGCAAAACAAACCCATGTTTGGATTACAAATCTTTCTCTTCGTGTATTTCAAGAGACTTGCCTCAAACTCAATAACTTCTGGTCCTAAATACTTGTAAAAGATAGAAAAGGTGACAGAGTGTCTTCTACACTAACAAGAAAATAAGAAATTATCTTTTAAATTTGATAATAAACATGTTTATAAAGTGGTTAAGGCTCTTTATTGGTGTGAGATGGACTCCGTTTCCAATTCTCGAATCTAGGTGGCCGACTTAAATCGGATGGAACTCCCTCGTTTGAAATATGTCACGATACAAGGTTTATGTTTGACTTTGGTTTGGTAACCATTCTGTGGAAAACTAGAAGGGGGGGGGGGGTTGAATAGTTTTACATCTTTTTCATTTTATTAGTTTTGTAAAAGCCCACGAAATGATGAAAGGACAATCTATTAAAAAACTTAATCATTACCGTTTATTAACTAAAATACTCAATCGAGAAAATACTCAATCATTACCGTTTATACCTGAAGTCTGGGCGAGAAACGAGATTTTTGATTAGTGAAAAATCAAAGACCTCCTGCAGGGAAAACACAAAAAAATGAAATTCGAAAAAAATAAATCGATACGTAGTGCTTAATATTTTCCTGCACATGCAATTAAAAGTTGGAATAGAAACCGAGACTAGGGATGAAATTAAGGAAGTTGAGGTTAATAAGGGAGAAAAGTTAGAGGAAGTAGAAAACGTAGAAGAGTACTTTGATAAGTTGCTGATGTGCTAGATGTGTGTGCAAGTTTTAAAATTTATAAACACGCTTATCCGATTAACTATTTAACACATACGAATAATGATTTTTAGGTTCAGTTCCAGTACGGTACTCGGTTCCCTCACTCTAGCAATCTATATATACATTTTTGAAGGAAGACTAATTAAGTGAAATATTGGATCACTCTAATATTCTTTAAAAGCATTTATGCCACCTCACTACAAAAGAATCTTCATATATTCGTATATCATGGTGAGAAAAAGGAACTTAAAGATTTAGATGTCACAAATGTTGATTATGGGTTTATAAGATCTACCAAAGTAGGAAAAGGGTTACACCACTTTTTCCATATATGGTGAACCTTCCACAAAAAAAAAGGTGAGGATGTCATTGAAGGGGCTGCTACTTCTGCTGCTAGCTTAGAAGCACAGCAGGCCAGTGGTAACATACATGAGACTGAGTATACAGCCGTTGATTCACCTCTCAGGGAAGGTAACACATCCCATTAAAGATTTATACTTCAACACGAAATGATCATATATATAAACTTGTATCTATATTTGGATGTCACTTGAACATACTTACCGGTGTTGTTAATTTCTTATATTGACGCCACGTTTTCACTGGGCCGTCACCATTTCCAAGATGGTCTAAGGTATTTAGAATTGTCACATGACATCCAAAAGGTCTAAGAAATCCTATTTCAGGAGTTCTACCTCTAAAAAGTTCATATGATGTCTTATTGTGAGGTTTTACAACTAAAACTCTATTTTGAACATAGCAAGCAATGTTGACTGCTTCTGCCCAAAAAGTTATAGGCAACTTAGAGTCAGCTAACATAGTTCTAGCAGCTTCTATTAGTGTTCTATTTTTCCTTTCAGCAACTCCATTCTGTTGTGATGTTCTTGCAACACTAAATTCTCTTTTAATACCTTTTTCTTTGCAGAAATCATCCATAACTCTATTTTTAAATTCTGTCCCATTATCACATCTAATGACTTTTACTCTTTTGCTTACTAGGTTTTCTATCTCTGTAACGAAGGTCTTAAGGATGCTTGAAGTCTCATCCTTAGTACCAAAAAAGAATACCCATGTAAATCTACTAAAGTCATCAGTAATAACTAGACAATATCTCTTATGCAACAAACTTCTAACGTTTGTAGGACCAAATAATTCCATATGCAGCATAAACAATGATTGATTGATAGAGTTAAAAATTTTGGGCTTACAAGTGGCTTTATGTTGTTTGGCGGTGGAGGTTTTTGATGGCACATGCCATTTTGGTATGTGGCAAAGTGAGGTTCTAGACGTTCTTTTTCATCAAGGTATAGACATTTCCATTGAAGAAAGTAAACAAGAGGATGTAGAAGAGAGGAATTGGTTAACCATCAATCAGTTATATATAACAAAGTGACAATTAAGCTTCGATTGGCACATAATATGTTTTGTGCGAGGGTAAGCCATACAGCCGTTTACTATCTTAATATTTCTCACCCAAAAGGTTGCTACAGCAGTAAAAATGTCCGGGGAAACTTTGAGTTTAAGTCTCAATAGTTTGGTTAAGTGTGTGGAGTTGTTTATTGTATTTGGTAGTCGATTGGAGGCGTGTGGTTGCTATAGTTCCATGGTTTTAGTTCTTGTAATTCTCAAGCTAGGTACACCTTGTTACTTACAATGAACACTTGTTACTTTGAATTTAATTAATGTTTTGTTTACTACTTGTGTTTTAATATAATTGATATGGAGTGATTTGGTTTATACTTGTGTGAATGATGTAGTTCATTGTGACATCCAAATCTACTACTCCATGATTAAGTGTGCTTGAGTTTGTTTTATAAGCTTCTAACCAAAAGTAACAAGTCTTTTAAATTACTTTCTTATATGACACTTGCAATATACTCCTTGCTGTCTTAAATGAGTTTCCTATGTCAAAAAACTTTAAGTTCCTTTTTCTCACCATGATATACGATTAGTGACATATTTTCATATGTGGATATGTTGTCAATAGCTACGATACACCGGATAGTCAAGTAATTATAGAGTTTCCTATCGTCTGAAATTCCGCACCCAATCTGTTTTCACAATGATCTACAGTCGCGGAGTGATCTCCAGCGACTCACCTAATCATTGACCTGCTTTGGCAGATCTTATAAACCCTCTCGGGGGTATCCGATTCAGGAACGGTCTTGGTAAGGGTTAGAAGGAGTCTTCACACTATGCTGTTGACAATCTCTAATTTTAAACCTGTAAGTATCAGATGATTTGTTGCTAACTGTTTACTTGCAAGAATTTATGATGGCTATGGTTGATTGCTGAAAATATGCTGATCCATAACCCATGCTCACACTTCGACATCACAATCAAAGAAATCATGATCATTGAATGGGACACATCTATGCTTCCACAACTCTAATGTTGATGTGCGAATACCCTTTCAAATGATTCCTAGATGCATATAAAGGGTATCATCAGATTGTGAAAACAGATTGGGTGTTGGGATCTCGTTGTGAAAACACTTTATAAATATCCAATAAATAGCCGTTCTAAATCACTTTTAATTGAAGTATCATGATCTATGTATCATTTTTGGTCTATGTAATTATGTAAGATAAAATATGTCACTTTGTTATATATACACATGGTATATATTCGGCTTAACCACTACCCGCCTTGTCAATATTAAGCCCTAAGTACGATTGGATTTGTCTTTTGTAAATACCCTTTTCAAGGACCAAACAACGATCGTGTATATATTTGTCTCTTTTGGATCTCGTTGAATCACTTTTAATTGAAGTATCATGATCTGTGTATCATTTTTGGTCTATGTAATTAGTTTTTAGTGATTTGTATCATATGTGAGTTATAAAAAATGTTAGTGCACGAGGTTGTTATTTTTTCACTTTATAAATCTGTATGAGTTTTTCTTTTACTCGTAAGGATTATGGATCATGTGTTTATCAGTATTGTTATTACTTGTCGATGTTGTTGCCGGTACACCGGATACATTGTGGTATGTGTCCAAGGCTACTCATATGTATGATTACAGGGTGAGCTATATATGATTAACCATCAGCCATGGCTTTATGTTTTCATTGGAAACTTTTTAAAAGTAGGATCTCTCAAGTCTCAAAACTGTTTGAGGCAATAAGATGTTGTGGATAGATGTCTTTACCTGTAGCCACAACGGTTATATTTTTATTCACTTTAATGAATGTTCAATTAAGATAAGTACTCTTTCAATTCATTCAATATGTCTATGTGTTGTTTGAATATATCTTACACTTGTCTTCAATTTAATATGCTTGGCTAGATCTCACTCCAAATCTACTATTCTAACTCTCCACTCTCACTTCATTCCCCAACACTCAATTAGGACATATAGCTGATGGTTAATCATATATATTAGAGTGTTGAATTAGGACATATAGCAACAGGTATTCTCCCCCGCTTTATCTTGATGGAATAGACTTAATGATTACAGGGTGGAAGGTCGGGAAAGATAAAGCGAAACCATTCTGTGGAAGCCAGATTTCAATAGTGAGTGAAAACCTTTCTCTTGTCGAGTTCACCCATTACCAAGACAACCCTACTCATATGTATGAATAAATGAAAATATCTTGAAGATTGAATTCTCATCTTTGTTATCATTTTATCAGGTTTTACCGTTGTGATGACAAGTCTCTGATGGTTAAACTTAATTACAAAATATGTCACAAATTGTGTAATGGTCCTCATGAAACTCATAATTGCATGGAACTTCCAAAACATGCTATTAAGGAATTCACATCCTCACGTGCTGATAAAGCGGAGGATAGAGGGCTCGCCAGTAATCGAGGTCCTCGAAACTTTGGCGAGGCCTACGATGCATGGAAGGATAAGCCAAATTTCAAAGGTTACCAAACTCGGAGCGTATCCTTCGATGATTCTCCCCCACTCGCATGGTCCGAGCATTTTCCACCTCAGAACACTCCTAAGCAAAGCTATGAAGATGCCTTGCGAAAGTTCATTCTCTCTCAAGAATTGCAGCTTTCCACGCTCGAGACCCAATTTAGACAATAGCAAATCGATTGCAATCTGTTAACTGCTACTAAAGAGCAAGCTGCTAGTAAATCGGCTCAGGCTAAAGAAGTCAAATCAGTCACCATCATAAATCAGCCAACCTCCCCTGTGAAAATAAAAAGCCCTAGTAAACTCTTTAAACATCTGTCACCAAAGGTGAAGGAAGCTAGGGACCATGTTAACCCCTCGGGTCCAATCCAATTTGTAAACACCATTACCACAATACTTGCTCCTACACCCGAACAGAGCCAACAACCAACTGGGAATGAGGGTTATGGAGTTGAAGAAGATGAGACCCCCGAGAAAGACCACGAATTGGCCAAGAGCCTTGCAGACTTATTCGAGGACTCCATCACACAAGAGTCAAGCGAATGGGATGAGTCGAAAGGAAAATCAAAAGGGCACACGGACAATCCAGTGATTTTGGGTGAATCTATTATAGAGAAACTCAAGGAAAACGTGGTGGATATTACTATAGGGTGCAGTGATAGGATTAAGGAAAGCGACTATGAAGTTTTTAAGATTTCTTACACCACTAGGAAGAAGCTCATAACCGATACTTACATAGATCCTAACCTCCCTATAAACGTAATCCCCCTCTCCCTTTACAACGAAGCCTTCCCTGAACAAATCACATGTAAAGGACTCGATAACGTCAGGATAATGAAAAGGTTATCAGTTATGATTGGAGGATTCGTCTATGACATTGATCTAACCGTAATCGATGACATAGACTCGGTCACTAATCCAACATTAACTAACCTCGTCCTCGGGAAACCATTTATAATAGAAACAGGGGTAATCCTAGATAAGAGAGATAGTAGTGCACTATTTACCAATGGCGTCAGGAAAGTAATTTTTCGTAAGGGTAATGAGGAAGTGCATGAATACTAACCATCATTAGATTGTGATACGAATGGATTACAGGGTGGAAGGTCGGGAAAGATAAAGCGAAACCATTCTGTGGAAGCCAGATTTCAATAGTGAGTGAAAACCTTTCTCTTGTCGAGTTCACCCATTACCAAGACAACCCTACTCATATGTATGAATAAATGAAAATATCTTGAAGATTGAATTCTCATCTTTGTTATCATGTAAAAGTTAGCTTCTAAAGTACGGTCTTAAGTAATTAACATTTGTGACATCCAAATCTACTATAATAGATGATAGCAACTACGGAATAAACATAATTGTGTTTTACCGTTGTCTTAATATTATTTTTCCGTACTGAATACACATGGTATATATTTGTCAATATAAGAAATTAACAACACCGGTAAGTATGTTCAAGTGACATCCAAATATAGATACAAGTTTATATATATGATCATTTCGTGTTGAAGTATAAATCTTTAATGGGATGTGTTACCTTCCCTGAGAGGTGAATCAACGGCTGTATACTCAGTCTCATGTATGTTACCACTGGCCTGCTGTGCTTCTAAGCTAGCAGCAGAAGTAGCAGCCCCTTCAATGACATCCTCACCTTTTTTTTTGTGGAAGGTTCACCATATATGGAAAAAGTGGTGTAACCCTTCCTGAAAAATCCTTGCCATTATTTTTTAGATTTGAAAATACTTTCTTTTGTAGTGAGGTTTTCAGATTTAAAAATAGCACTTTGGTACTCATAAGGAATTACCGAAAAATCCCGTATCAGAACCGAGTACCGTACTGGAACTGAACCTAAGAACTTGGGACGCTTTTAATAGTAACTACATCATTCCTTTATTAGGCAACTTAGAGTCAGCTAACATAGTTTTAGGTTTAAACCGCTCACCCACCACTCCCTTTAGTCTAAGTTACTTTTTCCATCAAAAATTTCGAAATAATACTTATAAGACAAGTAAAAAGTGAAGTGTTGGATGACATGACTCATGAGTCATGACTTTGTCACTTTATAAAGAAACGGGTTGTTTAGAGGTACTCAGTTACCAAGATAGTCTAAATGTTGTTTATAAAAGTTTAATGATTAAGTGTGCTTGAGTTTGTTTTATAAAATTCTTTCATAAAATTAAGGCATAGCCAGATTTCAATTCCGAGACTTCGCATGGTTGAAGACCTTCTAACCTTTTAAAGAACGCAGCTTTAGGGTCTTTAGCCATTGCCAACTACAAAATGATAACAAGGGTGCTTTCATCACCAAATCAATTACACAAATTTAAATGGGCAGGAAAGTGTTATAGTTGCTGATGGGTGCTTATAACATTAATAGTTGATTCCATTCTATATACTTGAAAATGCAAGAAATACATCCCTGCAGATATCACTTTACCGGTTTTCTCACTATCTTCCTGCACGAGATGAAGTCATAAATGATAACACAGCAAGTTCGTTCTGGACACACACTGCCTCAACCTGGACAACCATCTGTGCCTTCTTTACAGTCTCATAAAACTGGACAACCACGGCGGGAACTCGAAGGGCATCCGGTAAAACCCAGTTGAAAGCAGAACCTGCAATTTAGACATCGGTCAAAAACGGGTTGACCCAACAGACTAATATCCTAAATGTGTTTAAATTTTTTTTTATATAATCTTTAAAAAGAAAAAATTATTGTTACAGTAATAATACAACTGTTTGAGTAAAGCGATTTAACAAGGTGTAGGTACGAATAATGATGTAGTCCCTTTCAACTTTCTTGGCTGTTTGACATAAACTTCTTCTGTGATTTTTCTTTCCACTACATCTTTAACACATGTTTCCTTGAAGAGACATGTATGATGCAATGAATGATGTAAGTATACATATGATTTCTAATTTTGGATATTCTTAAAAAAAGAATGTATACTTGTAAAAGAGTTTATGTATAGACTCAAAAATGGTTGTTTGAGATGTTAGCAAGTAAATGATTTACCAAAAAGAGTTTGCTTGTTTATATTCTAATAAGACATACTATTTAGAAAACTTGCTAAATATACTTATAAGACATTTTTAACACATGAACTTAAACTAAAGTATACCTGATTAGAAATCACTTTATGAATACATGTAAATGTAGTTTGAGTGAAGTTAAGTAAAATACTTTTAAACTATATTTACGATTTGCCAAAAATAAACTTTACCTTTTGTAGTTAACAAAATTAAGAAAGATCGTAAAATATAAATAACGTTTTTAGGCGATATTTGTATTAACAATCTCCCCCTTTTTGTTGACGACAAAACATAAATTTTATTTTTACGCAAATGGATAATTATAGATTTTGAGCCTTTTAAAAATTTATACTTAACATGATTATTTCAACTTTTGAGTATGTCATTTTAAATGATGTAATAAAGTTGATTTGGTAAAATATATCCTATCTCCCCCTTTTTGTCGAAACAAAAAGAAGAGTGGTGAAGCGGAAATGTCTCAAGCCATATGCTCCTCCTTGGACAATACTCCCCCTAAATGGAGTGCTAAGAGAGGATAAAGGTTACTTTGTTCTAGAAATAAGTATGAGAACATAATACTAATTATTATATAAGAGAATAAGCATTCATCTCATAACAACAATCATCAAGTAATAAATAACCAAAAGAGAATGACCAACAAAATATAGAAGTAGAACCATTATATTTCAAGTAAAATTAAACTTTGACTTAAAAAACTCAAACCTAAAGACTTGAAAAAGTCTACTATTGATACAAGGTGGAATGAAAATGACAACTAGACCTATAAAAGGAAAAAGTCCTAGGTAAGATTCTACCATTATTTGATCTTCCTAATAAGGCTCTAAGCTTGTGGCAAGTGAGAGATGGCGTTTAGAAGCTCCAAAATGTGGTTAAGGATAAACCGAATTTCATCTTGAAGCTCATGTACCAAGATGTTGCATCTCTCACTTTCGCACATGATGCAATCATGGCGAAGAAGTGGCAGTTGTGGAACTTGGTTTGTTGTTGGTGGGTCATTGGTAGTGGATGAAACATTGGTTGTAGCGGGAGCAAAGGTGGATGGTTGAGAGGTGTTTTGGTTTCCTACAATTGATGAGTACATTGCGGTTTAGAAATCCATGGTTTGGGTGAGATGAGAATCAATCATGTGCTTGAAAGCGTAGAGGTTTTCCAAGCGAGTGTTAAGTTCTTCATGAGTGTTTGGAGATTTGGTCCACAAAGATGCTTCTATTTCCTCATAGGTAGGAAATATGGACTCAAAGTAGTGGGAAAAGTCTTGAGGTGGTTCTTGTTGTTGATCATGATGATGAAAGCTTGGTTCTCCATAAAGAAGACCATGGATCTCTTTGTAAATTGGATGGAACAACAATGGTTGTGGTTGTGGATGATCTTGATCTTGAGTAAAGATAGAAGCTCTAGCATGCTTGTAAGCTAAACTCTCTATCAATGATGGTTGATGAGGTTTTTCATCCAATGGTTCACTTGGTTGAAACCGTGGTTGTTGTTGAGTTTCCATTTGATCAATAGTGTCAAAAAGTGGCAATGGTGGTGGATTTGATGATCTAGGTGGTAGGTCTTCTAAACTTTCCATAAATGGATGTGGTGATGTTGATGGTGTCTTGAAGAATTCCATAGGTGTCAATTTTGGTGATTGAGGTGATGGAGTTTTTGAAGGTTGATTTGGTGCCAAAGGTGGTGTTGGATCACTTGGTGTTATAGTTGGTGGAGGAGTGATGATTATGTTAGCATTGCAAGGTTTTGGAGATGGTGTTGGAGTAGCAAGGTTTAGAAAGTTGATATCATTGATGGGTGATGAAATGTTGAGGGATGAATCACTTGATGATGATGAGCTTAGTTGGATGGTTTTGTTGAAGCAACATGGTTTGACGCTAATTCTAGCGGTTCTCCTAAGGTCTTGATGATTCGGATGAGGTGGTGGATTTTGTCATTGCAAGACTTTGGTAGGGTTAGAAGTATAAGGTTGAGAGAAGTGATAGTGATGGTGTGAATTAGATGTGTGAATGTTGGTTAATTTATTGGAAGAACATGATATGGAAATTGGTGTTTGGATTTGATGTTGATCCATACATTTTTGGAGGTTCCTAATCATTTGGAAGAGTTCCAAGAAGTTGTCAAATCATTGGAAGTCAATCAAATAGAGTTGGATGGAGTGAAAGACTAAGTGGAGAAGTAAATGCTATGTGATCATGAAGGATACATGTTGTCAGGTTGTTCCACGGATTTGGAGGAACCAAAGGAAGGGTTCCTTCCTTGTATCAGAAAGGTTCCTTGGGTTAGTTTAGGCAAATTTGAAATTTTGACGGGAATGATGATTCTATTGTTTAAAGTGTGCTAAGAGAGCTCTAGAATTACTGATAAATACTAACTAGCATGTAGGAAGCAAGTTTGGAACCTAAGGATTACTAGAAAAATTCAAAAAATTCAAAGATGAAATTTTGATGTATGACTGAAGGAACCAAACGATAACAAGGGCGGAACCAAGTTTTGGGTTCCGCCGTATCCACTAGAAAAACTTGGCGGAACCAAGTTTGTAAACGGACGGAACCAAAAAATGGGTTCCGCCATTTTCGTGGAGGCTCAAAATCGAGACAGAGCAGGTTTTACGGCTACGTGGTTTTTCCGAATTCCAAAGTTTTTCCTAAAACTTAAGTAATCAATTTTTTCTATATAGAAGAAACAAAAATTGCAGGTAGAAACATGCTTACCTATAGAGTTTGAGAGAGTGATTCTAGCACTCAAATTTTTAGCCGAAAAGTGAAAATGGCATATTACTAAAAAGTTATCCCCTGTAAATGTTGTTAGTTCACACATAATCCACAAACATAATATCATCCTAAAACATCATAAAAACATAAAATAACATTGTTTTAACGATCAAATTGTTCAAATGCACCCTTGTGCCAAACACCCTCTTAACATCCTCACTTCTTGTTCACCTTCTTGTAGATCTTCCAAAGGTATCTTCCAAAGCATTTCCACATCCCTTTTGTTGGGATATGAAGATCAAAGTACTTCTAGAAGTTCAAAGTACTGCTGTGTCAAAGTGCTGCTCAAGGTCAAAGTACCGCTCGTGCATGGAGAATATTCAAAGTACTTCTAAGATAAAGGACTGACATGCAATATTGTTTAAGGATTGTTATGTAATATTATAAGATTATTCTAGTTAGGGATAGTTTACTTGTCGTTCAAGTATTGTAAACCGACTTAAGGTTTTCCTTATGCCTATAAAAGGAGCCTTAGGATGGTATTAGACGTACGAACATTAGAATACGTATTCAGAAAAACAAGTATTAGCAAGTACAATATTAGAGAGTTAGGGATTGTTAGTGAATTTGTATAGAGAAGCAGGTTCAAAGTTTGGTTTAATATAAAGTTATTCTTCTTAGCTTTGTGTTAGTAGATTCCGCATACTTTACAAAGTTACATCAGTGTTTCATTATTAATAGTTTTGAGTTATTCAAGATTGTTAAAACCTTACAAGCTACAAAGTAGTTTGGTCAGAGTATATCGATCCAACAAGTGGTATCAGAGCTTGTGTGGAAACTCTGATTAAGAAGAAACCCTTAAAACCGATTTTACAACAAACCCTTAAAGATGTCGACAGAAGTTGTACCAGTTCCTTCCATCACCTCAGTTAGAATTCCTATTGTCAAGAAGGGTGAGTATGATCTATGGAGCATGAAGATGAGGCAGTACATTGCTATCACTGACCATGCACTATGGGATGTGATTATCAATGGTAATGCTGTCATTGAAGAACTTGTATCTGTTGAAGGACAACCTACACCACCTAAGCAGACCTTACCAGCAGTTACTAAAAGAAATCAAGATAAGGCTCTCAACATACTGCTTTCTGCTATTCCTGATGGTCACCTATTGAAGTTTCATGATGCTAAGGATGCAAAGCAACTATGGGCTGCTATTAAGACTAGATTTGGAGGTAATGATGCTTCCAAGAAGATGCATAGAAACCTATTGAAGCAATAATTTGAAACATTCACTGTTGGTGAAAGAGAAAGCCTTGACTCTACCTATGACAGATATCAAAATTTACTTAGTATGCTATAGTTATATGGAGCAGAGGCATTTGTTGAAGATGCAAACTTGAAGTTCTTGAGGAGTTTGCCATCTGCGTGGCATATGGTTGCTACCATGATAAGAGGACAACCTGGTTTGGACACTATGGACTTTGATGATCTCTACAACAATCTAAAGGTGTATGAGCATGAGATAAAGGGTAACAAAGGCTCAATTTCTCATAGTATTGCTATTGTGTCTTCTGAAAACAGAGGCAGTACTTCCACTAAAAGTACTGCTTACCCTGTCCAAAGTACTGTTGAAGAGAAACAGCATCCATGTACAACCATGGTCACTACCACTTCATCACCATCAAACAACACCAACTCAGATGATGTTCTATGTTCATTCTTTGCTCAACAAGCCACTCTACCTGTTATATATCAAGAAGATGTCTTACAAATTGATGATGATGCTCTAGAAGAAATTGACATAAGATGGCAGGTTGCTATGATCACTGCAAGGATCAAGAAGTTTATGAACAAGACAGGGAGAGGTATTGATTTCAAAGCTAAGCAGGGTATCACATTTGATAGCTCTAAGATTGAATGCTTCAATTGTCAAAAGACTGGTTACTTTGCAAGGGAATGCAAGTTTGCAAAGTATCAGGCAAACAGAATGATTAAAAAACCCAAGGTTGAAAGAAAGGAGGTTCCTATTTATGAGCCAAAGTCACAAGCTTTGGTGGCTCAAGAAAATCTATCAGAGGTTGACTGGAGTAATGAATTTGATGATGAACCAGTAAGCTACTCTATGGTTGCATTGGAAGAGGTTGATTGGAGCACAGCTTTTGAAATGGAACCAGGATATGCTGCTTTGGAATCAGGAGATGGTATAGGAAGCTTTGAGGTCGGGATCATGATCTTCAAAATCTATTCTGTAAGCCCCTCTCATTTCCACTACAAAATTCAAATAACTATATACTTTTTCGTACCATATTTTGTCATTCAAACAATGTAATGATACCAAATCTGATACCCATTATGATTCTTACGAACAAACCAAACGGCACCTTAGATTATTGTACAAACAACTTACACGGTATATCAGTGTATACTCCAATAGTCTTTTGTAAACAAAATATGGATTGATTAACCTTAATATTTGTGTCGGTTATGATTTTTGACATAAGTTAGTAAGAGCCATTTTTATTGCAGCCTTTGTAACTCACTCATTATTTTGATTAATTTTATAATGAATTAAACTAACAAAAGTTGACTTGTATCGAAGCTTTGGATATCATTTGGATATTGACCAAATGTATAGTGTATACGGATCACTCTAATATTAGAACACCCTGATTCTCAAATATTTGAACGTGTAATGTACTAAGATGAGAATTCAATCTTCAAGATATTTTCATTTATTCATACATATGAGTAGGATTATGCTGTAGTAGAAATATTATATGCTTATTGACAAAATGCATCGCGATGTTGCACTCTAACTTTTCTTTCTAAGTTATATATATACGTATAGTTAGAAAACTTCAAAGTATGAATTACATGTATATATTTAAGCATCTTTGGCCTACGAAATTTTTCACGTAGATTTATGAAAGCATTTTTGAAAATTTGAAACTTTTGTTAAATGTCACTAATCAAGTAAAACCCTAGTGTCCTTTAAATGTCGTATAGGTCCAAGTGACTTAGAAACGTGTGATTTTTAATATGTATTCGTTAATATAAGTCCAATGTTATTATAGGTTCTCGTTAATGTCATAACGAAGAAATAGTATAACACATAAAATGTATACGTTGTTTTTAAGATTTACGATTTATAGGTTCCAAGTGATTGTGCATAATATAACTATACGTATATATATAACTTAGAAAGAAAAGTTAGAGTGCAACTTTGCGGGAATAAGTTATCCTTGCAGTGATCATAGCAACCTGCCATCTTATGTCAATTTCTTCTAGAGCATCATCATCAATTTGCAAGACATCTTCTTGATATGTAACAGGTAGAGTGGCTTGTTGAGCAAAGAATGAACATAGAACATCATCTGAGTTGGTGTTGTTTGATGGTGATGAAGTGGTAGTGACCATGGTTGTACATGGATGCTGTTTCTCTTCAACAGTACTTTGGATAGGGTAAGCAGTACTTTTAGTGGAAGTACTGCCTCTGTTTTCAGAAGACACAAAAGCAATACTATGAGAAATTGAGCCTTTGTTACCCTTTATCTCATGCTCATACACCTTTAGATTGTTGTAGAGATCATCAAAGTCCATAGTGTCCAAACCAGGTTGTCCTCTTATCATGGTAGCAACCATATGCCATGCAGATGGCAAACTCCTCAAGAACTTCAAGTTTGCATCTTCAACAAATGCCTCTGCTCCATATAACTATAGCATACTAAGTAAATTTTGATATCTGTCATAGGTAGAGTCAAGGCTTTCTCTTTCACCAACAGTGAATGTTTCAAATTGTTGCTTCAATAGGTTTCTATGCATCTTCTTGGAAGCATCATTACCTCCAAATCTAGTCTTAATAGCAGCCCATAGTTGCTTTGCATCCTTAGCATCATGAAACTTCAATAGGTGACCATCAGGAATAGCAGAAAGCAGTATGTTGAGAGCCTTATCTTGATTTCTTTTAGTAACTGCTGGTAAGGTCTGCTTAGGTGGTGTAGGTTGTCCTTCAACAGATACAAGTTCTTCAATGACAACATTACCATTGATAATCACATCCCATAGTGCATGGTCAGTGATAGCAATGTACTGCCTCATCTTCATGCTCCATAGATCATACTCACCCTTCTTGACAATAGGAATTCTAACTGAGGTGATGGAAGGAACTGGTACAACTTCTGTCGACATCTTTAAGGGTTTGTTGTAAAATCGGTTTTAAGGGTTTCTTCTTAATCAGAGTTTCCACACAAGCTCTGATACCACTTGTTGGATCGATATACTCTGACCAAACTACTTTGTAGCTTGTAAGGTTTTAACAATCTTGAATAACTCATACTATTAATAATGAAACACTGATGTAACTTTGTAAAGTATGCGGAATCTACTAACACAAAGCTAAGAAGAATAACTTTATATTAAACCAAACTTTAAACCTGCTTCTCTATACAAATTCACTAACAATCCCTAACTCTCTAATATTGTACTTGCTAATACTTGTTTTTCTGAATACGTATTCTAATGTTCGTACGTCCAATACCATCCTAAGGCTCCTTTTATAGGCATAAGGAAAACCTTAAGTCGGTTTACAATACTTGAACGACAAGTAAACTATCCCTAACTAGAATACTCTTATAATATTACATAACAATCCTTAAACAATATTGCATGTCAGTCCTTTATCTTAGAAGTACTTTGAATATTCTCCATGCACGAGCGGTACTTTAACCTTGAGCAACACTTTGACACAGCAGTACTTTGAACTTCTAGAAGTACTTTGATCTTCATATCCCAACAAAAGGGATGTGGAAATGCTTTGGAAGATACCTTTGGAAGATCTACAAGAAGGTGAACAAGAAGTGAGGATGTTAAGAGGGTGTTTGGCACAAGGGTGCATTTGAACAATTTGATCGTTAAAACAATGTTATTTTATGTTTTTATGATGTTTTAGGATGATATTATGTTTGTGGATTATGTGTGAACTAACAACATTTACAGGGGATAACTTTTTAGTAATATGCCATTTTCACTTTTCGGCTAAAAATTTGAGTGCTAGAATCACTCTCTCAAACTCTATAGGTAAGCATGTTTCTACCTGCAATTTTTGTTTCTTCTATATAGAAAAAATTGATTACTTAAGTTTTAGGAAAAATTTTGGAATTCGGAAAAACCACGTAGCCGCAAAACCTGCTCTGTCTCGATTATGAGCCTCCACGAAAACGGCGGAACCCATTTTTTGGTTCCGTCCGTTTACAAACTTGGTTCCGCCAAGTTTTTCTAGTGGATACGGCGGAACCCAAAACTTGGTTCCGCCCTTGTTGTCGTTTGGTTCCTTCAGTCATACATCAAAATTTCATCTTTGAATTTTTTGAATTTTTCTAGTAATCCTTAGGTTCCAAACTTAGAAGTATAATAAATCTGGCTTTAAAAGACTATTGGAGAATACACTGATATACCGTGTAAGTTGTTTGTACAATAATCTAAGGTGCCGTTTGGTTTGTTCGTAAGAATCATAATGGGTATCAGATTTGAATGTTCAATTAAGATCCAAATAATCAGAGACTGGGTCAACTATTTCTACACTAAAGTTGCCATATTTTGTAACCCCGACACTAGAAAGATCAACATCTGGAATGGCGAGTGGGGGATATTATAGCAATTTATTCAACCATCAGCCATTAAGTAGAGTTGTTTCAAGCAACTCGTACTCCTCCGGAAGAGATCCCAACAGTATCAATGCTAGATCCCGGTCTTTGAACACCTCATCCATATTCATCAAATCGGTTACCAGCTGGTTAAAACTGGTAATGTGATCATTCATTGTGGTACCCGGTACATAAGTGAAGCGATCATGGAGCTTATTCCTATATATAACTAAAATTCATACTCTTGTCACAAATTTTCTTAAAAGTAACGCACAAGTGGAAACAATTAAGAGAGTATAGGAACTTAAAGTTAAAGGGACTAAACGTGTAAAAGGATACGTAGTGCTTAATATTTGGGACAATTGTATTTGAAATGTGGCAAAATATTATACAACTGTTTGAGTAATGGATGTTTTCCATCAACAATCTATTTTGCAAATCGTCAATAAGATGTTGTGGAGGCAAAGCGAAACCAAAATCCTTGACTGATTTAGAACGGCTATTGAGGATCATCTCTATCTCATAAATGATGTAGTCCCTGATCTCAGGACTGTTCACATGGAGGTTTCTGACGCCGCTTGTTTGTGAAGCTTTTGCTGGGATTCGTATATCATGTTCATGAGCATCACATTAAGTGAAACTTTAGCTTTATCTACCTGACATTTGGATCACTCAAATTTATGTTGTTTACCTAATAAAATGAAGCCACATTTGGATATTGACCAAATGTATAGTGTATATGGATCACTCTAATATTCTTTAAAAGAAAACAGTGTAAAACTTGTTCCAGATGGCCGGTCCCCTTAATTCATAGCCGGACCTCTTAAAATTAAAGTGGCCGCCCGTGTGAATTATGGGGGCCGCCCATCTGGTGAATTCCCAGACGACCAAATTTCAAAATTTTTCTAAATGTGGTTTATTTTGGTTTTGTGTTTGCAGCAAACTCTATTGGAACATTTTATTTTAGTTTCGGTCTATTAGAGAAGCATATATATAATCATAAATTAATCATGCAAACATGTATTCTATACTAAAGAGAAAATCATGCATAGTAGTCAAGCAAATAATATTAAAAGAACACAAGACACATTCATTGATTGTTTAAATACGAGATGGATGTTAAAACTAATTATAGAGTTTAAAAATTTTTCTTCATCAACTTTCTTGGCTGTTTGACATAAACTTCTTCTGTGATTTTGCCATATAGAAAAGCACTTACGGTGATTCATACAACCCCTCGTGGAAAAATCACCCAAACCTTAGGTGGAAACAAAATCAACCCAATTCTTCCAATCCGCCTAATCGTTACCAACCAACCGGACCACCCTCCAACCGTACTTTCAACAACAATCCTTCTAACAATTTTGGTAGTACTAACAATCTTGAAGGATTGATGTCTAAGTTCATGGCATCTCAAGAGGCTGGCATAGCTAGGTTTGAAACCGAATTCAACCAACAACAAACAGAGTTGACCAACAAGATTGACAACTTGTTGAAAGCCCTCAACAACCAAGCATTAGTCACACCTAGGAAGGACACTAGGGACACCAATAACGGAAGCCAAATTAAGGACCCCTCATCATCCAAACATGTCCACTTTGTCAATGTTGTCACCATTAAGCCAATAGATAAGGAGATTGAAGAGAGTGACAAGGATGATGTTAGAATAGAAGCTGAGACTAAGGATGAGAGTAGGGAAGTTGAGGTAGAGCCTATAGAAGAATACTTTGATAAGTTGCCAACCAAGGAAGAACGGGAATACCATAAGGATTTATTCGATAGTCCCGAGAGACCATATATCCTTGGCACCCCCCTTATTAAAATGGGAGACCCCTCTAACATTAACATCCCATGCAATATCGGGCACATGCATATATGGAAAGCTTACATCGACCCTAGATCCCCCGTGAACATCATGACTAGGACTTATTACAATTGGGTGATGAAGAAGCAACTTGATTTTAGGATGATGCCTGATAAAAATCAAATAAGTAATTTTGCAGGAAAAGTGAAGGGACTGCATGTAATTATAGGGAATCTCACCTATAAGATCGATTTTATGATAGTTGAGGACACTCGTCCGGTGATAGATGCTTGCCTAAGCCAAATAATATTTGGAAAACCATTTGTTGAGGCCATTAGGATGAGTTATGATTCGACTTTAGGGATAGTTAGATTCAAGGAAGAAAATGATGAAGTTGCCTATCAAATGCCCTACAAAATTGAGCAATACCGCCTTCTCTCTAATATCGAAAAGGAACACAAGCAAGCGGCTTATTATAGGAATGAGGAGGATAGACGTAGAGGAGTAGAGTATGTAAAGAACAGAATGCTTGGTTTCTACAAAGAATGCTTGCAACTAGGTCCAGAGTACAAAACTGGTTTAGAAGACGACCAAAAGAGTGGAACCAATGATGAGGTCACGTAGTAACCCATGACCTTGAGTCTAGCTACAAGACTCGTAAATAAAGAAAAACGCTTCTTGGGAGGCAACCCATGTTTTGTGTGATTTTATTTTGTTTGTTTGTTATTTGCTTCCGTATGCATGCTTAATTTTTATTGTTGGTAGGTCATGTTTCTAAACTAAATAGTGGAAATACTATACTTTGTTGTTTTGACCTAGTCTTAACTCCACCTAAAGGTATTTTTGCAAAAGATAAGTTTAAGGGGAAACCCCAAATATGTTTTCAAGAAACAAACCGATCATGATTCTCCACAATATTAAATGAACATGTATATTCGTATTTGTTAGAGTCAAATGCTTGTATTGAGTCATAATGAAGTTTTGCAGGATTTTCCAGGAAGTAGGACCAAGTTTTTCCAGAAATTTTCCGGAAACTTAACACAAGAATTTCTGCAGGTCACTTCTGACGGCGTCAAGAGATTACTCTTGATGGCGTCAAGTGTAAAAATCTGGAAATTTTACCAGTTTTGTTTTTCTAACGGAGTCTTATGGTTTTTGTGAATTATTAAGTTTTATAATCTCCAGGAAATCTGCAAACTTCATTCCACAAGCATTATATCTTATCTTGTTTTCTAGGATTTAGTAACTTATATAGGATGCCGCCGATTTTACGTGAGGTTGTCTTGTCTATTTTATCAGGTTTTACAGGTTATGTATGACAAGAAGATGATTTAAATTCTGGAAGGGAAGCTTTGGTTGTTCATTTTCTTGGAAGAAGATTTAACCTGGCCACCTTATTATCCATACCGAGCGAATCAGGATAGTATTTGATTTCATTCTCTTTACTTTTTCACTTTTACATTCTTTACTTGAACATTGAGGACAATGTTCATCTTAAGTGTAAGGGGAGGGTAAAAAGATGATACCTTACATATGCACTTTTGCTTGAGTTTGTTTTCTTTAATGGTAGATGTGTAATAAAACTATGAGAAATACTTGTTAGTGCAATTTTAGCGCCAAATTTAAATTTTTTTACAACATTTAGGAGTGAAACTTTAGCCATAGCAAGCGTCTCATAGATAGGGGATTGTATGACTAGCACATAACTGTATACACCCAAATATGTGAGGTTCGCCTTTAGATTTGATAGGAAAAGCATTTACTATTAGTGCTTATGAGTGTACCGGTAACATTTAGATTCTAGAACTTGCGTTAGTGATGCATCCCGAGACCGCTAGTGAGACTACATTCGTGTGGTAGGATTTACTACATGATAAGAGGCATTAGGATTACCCTTGTGTTAAACCCGTATCATAATTACTTGACCATTTAAGTCATATTACTTGGCTAGTTAAGTCAACTAATTTTTCCCACACCCTTAGCGTTGTACTCATTTTTAGTACACGATACCCCTAGTACACCCCTCCGAGCCTATCTTTTCGTTTCTAACTTTAAGCATCTTACTTAAAGGAAGAATTTGTTACACCCCACTTAAATGTAAAACTAAATCGCCTTAGCCTTCCGTGTATGCGCTCATTTCTAGTGCATTATTGTTATTTGTTAAACCCTAAGTTAACTATCTAATTGATTACATGGTTGCTAAGTCGAGTCATATCCTTGCACATATTGTTTTGGGACGATTGGGACTCATGGGTAAAGTACTTATTTTATGGAGTAATGGGGAAGAACATCATATATTACCCCCATATGTGCGTTAATCTTAAAAGTGCGCCAAGTGTTTTGATTTTCTTAATTCGAGTCATTAGATTAGTTTGATGTAAAGATTCAAGTGTAAGGGGAATTTTCATTCCCTATGATGTATTATTTTGGATGGTAGGGTAAGAGTGTATGCAAAAAAAAAAAAAAAAAAAAAAAATAGAAAAAGGAAAGAAGAGAAAAAAACGTACGGACTACCATCCCTTTTCATTCTATGTTTATTTTATGTTTTTGTTATTTTTCATTTATTAGCTTAAGTCGAGTCTAGTCTTGGCTTAGCAACGCCATATTGTACATGTAATTAACCAAGATTGTTAACTCGCCACCAGTAAAACTTCCTTTATCCAACAAAACCGTGTATTTCATATCCCTACACCTAATGTTACAACCCTTTTAAAAGACCTCTTTGATAGTTTATCCTAGGTGCTTACGCCATGTGGTGGAGGTTTGATCCTTTCCCAAGCCTATGGTAATCTATTTTGCTATGACAGGTAGTGAGAGATATCTTCCGTTTCCATATTGTAATTTATACTTTATTACACCCGAGAGATGTGAGTATCTAAACACTATTTGTGAGGTGCTAGTGTATGACCTCCGTGCTTGTCTATTGGTCTTTAGTGGAACGATTATTTGTTGTAATTACTTTTATATTAGTGTTAAATGACCCCTAACTTGTCTTTTGAGTAGAATAAAAGCGCATTTGCTTGAGGACAAGCAAATCTCAAGTGTAAGGGTGTATGATGAGGCGAAAAATGATCCACTTTTAGGGGGTCATTTAAGCCCGGAATTGAACTTATTTGATCAAATATTGCCCTAAATCGTTCCTTTTGTGATTTTAGGTACTTTGGGAGTGAAATCTGGAAAAGGAAGCAATTCGGACGTTTTTAGAGCATAAAAGTGAAGAAAACGCCAAAGTCTTAATTTTCCATGCTGGGAACAGTAGGTGACGGCGTCAAGAGTAACTTCCTGACGGCGTCAAGAGCAAAATTCCATGACGATCCAGTAAAGATTTGACGGCGTCATGAAGTAGGGCGTCAAGAGTAAAATTCATGATGGCCTGGAAATGATTATCATATGACGGCGTCAAATGTAGATCAAGGCAGTCCGAGAAGAGTTTTGGCGGCGAGGTGACGGCGTCACAAGTTTATTCTTGACGCCGTCAAACCCCTTTTTCTATATATAGTTTTCTAATTTTCACATTAAAAAGAGAGAAGTTTTGGAGAAACCCTAAGTACGAACTTGGTGCGAATTTTACAGGTTTTTCAAGGGTTCCAAGCCCTTGATACCTTTCATGTGTAATTAAGATAAGTGTTCTTTTAATTCAATCAATATGTCTATGTGTTGGTTGTCTATATCTTGTTCTTGTATTAATTCCATCATGCTAGGCTAGATCTATCTTGTGTTTGCTTGGATCTAATGAAACCTAGATGTTAATTATGTGTTGATTACTTGTTTATACTTGTCTTGGATGAATGATTTATATGTTAGGCTTAAGAAAACTGGCAGATCTCCAATTGGTAACATGCTTGAACGTCTTAAGAAACATGAACCGACGCGCACTAGGTCTTTATTGGTTGTATTTAATGCATGAGCCACTGTTTATAATCCCTATGGTTGTGCTGGGCATGGTATAGGAGGAGATAAGAGCTCATAGAATTGGGGAGTTAAGTGTGCCACCCCATGAATGGTATTAAGGAATTCGATCCGTCATCCATGCAATTATAACAAGTAATTAACGTGTAAAAGATGTCTAGGGAGTAGTGAAATCTAAGTAAACACATTTTCTCCACTTATTGCTCACAACTTTAGTATAATTTAGTTTATTTTCATTTCTAGTATTTTATTTTGATTGCATCTTTAGTATTGGGTTAGTTGATTAGCAACTAATTCCGCCCAAATCCTTCAAACCCGAGATTTTTAATTGTTTTCTAAAAAATATAAAATACAAAAATAATCATCCCTCACCTTTAGAACTAGTATTTAGGTTTTCTGATCCTAGCGACCCTATTCCTAAGCTGAACGATCAATCCCCCGGTACTTGTCACTATACTATACTACAACGATCAGGTACACTGCCTGGTGGGGGTTGTAAGCTTCTCGAGATCCCTCGAGAGGTAAAGCCTGGTGCAATTCCCACGCATCAGGACTCCCTAGGATACCATAATCCTAGCTTAGGCTATTGCCTAAGGTATCTAAAAATCCTCTTGACAGCATTCAAGTGTGAAACCTTGGGTTTAACCTGATGTCTTGCACATAAACAAACAGCAAAAGTAATGTCAGGTCTAGATGCAGTTAAGTACATTAGACATCCAATCATAGACCTGTACAATTTGACATCAACATCTTCTCCATCTTCATCTTTTCCCAAAGGTTTGTTAATATCAACAGGTGTGGTAGCTGGCTTGACATTGGTGAAGTTGAATCTCTTAAGAATGTCTACAACATACTTATCTTGACTTTTGAATATTCCACTACTTGATTGTTGAACTTGAAGCCCCAAAAAGAATGTTAATTCTCCCATTGAACTCATTTGAAATTCTTTTTGCATAAGTTCTTCAAATTCCCTCACCATTGTCTGTTTTGTAGCTCCAAAAATGATATCATCCACATACACTTGGACCAACATGATATCATTTTTATCTCTTTTGATAAACAAGGTTTTGTCAATAGCACCTCTCTTGTAACCATGTTGCAATAGAAAAGTAGAGAGTCTTTCATACCATGCTCTAGGGGCTTGATGAAGGCCATACAGAGCTTTAATAACCTTGTAGACCTTGTTTGGATGTGCAAGATCTTCAAAACCTGGAGGTTGTTTAACATAGACCTCCTCTGTGATAGTGCCATATAGAAAAGCACTTTTAACATCCATCTGATATACAGGAAATCCAATATATGATGCAAAAGCCAAAAACAACCTTATAGCTTCAATCCTTGCCACAGGAGCAAATACTTCATCATAATCTACCCCTTCTTCTTGTCTATATCCTTGAGCTACTAACCTTGCTTTTTTCTTGATGACATTCTCTCTTTCATCTCTTTTAACCCTGAAGACCCATTTTGTTCCAATTAGTCTCTTACCATTAGGTAAATCACGTAATACCCATAATTCTTGAAGTTTGAATTGTAAGAGTTCTTCTTGCATGGCTTCAACCCAACTTTTCTTGGCTAATGCTTGTGCTACTATCTTAGGTTCTTCTTGAGACAGAAAGCAAGCAAATAAGCACATTTGCTGATCCTTGTGATTCACCCTGTTCTGCTTGTAAATAAAGATAAGTAAAGAAGTATGTTGTTGAGAAAGATTCTTAGCTTTAGTTCTTGTGAGCACTCCTGAAGTAGAAGGTCTAATAATTTTGCTGACAGGATGATCTTTGTGAATTCTAAGTGTAGGAGTTGGTAAAACTTCAAGGTTATCTTCCAAATTTGTGAAATCCGGATCTTCATTGGAATATGAGAAAATGCCTTCTTTTTCCAATTCATCATCAGTATCTTCTAAGGCAGGCATGGTTGGATCAGTTAAATCATCAGCATTTATCCAATTTGAAGTATCTAAGACATTAGAAGTACTTTCAAATGAATCAGCAGTACTTTGAGGCAAGGTACTATCTGTACCTTTAGCCTTTTTCTTTTCTGCGTCATAAGCTCTTCTTTGATCATCTTCATAGGATTTAGCAATTGTTTCTTGAAGAAGCATCCTATTAAGTTCATCTTGAATAGCTTGGTCTTCATCAGATACTATGGTCTTTGGATGAACAGTACTTTGTAGATCAACAGTACGTTGAGATTCAAAAGTACTTTTCTTCTCATCACTGGGTGCATCATCAAAATTATCTTTAGATCTTGTGTTGATTCCATGAACAATGTACTATAATTCTTCTTCATTATGAACAACTTGATTTTCTTCCCTTACAGGAACAAAATTCATGGATGAAGCCATTAAATCAGGTCCATTACCTTTTTGATTTTCTTGTTCTTCTAGAAATTCAACATGAAGACATTCTTGAACCTTCTTGGTAGCTCTGTTGTAACAATTCGCAATTTCAGGTTAACTTTTATTCTCGAAAATTTCACTATTCACTTTTTACTATTCACTTTTTTACTATTCACTTTTCACTATTCATCTCAGAAATTTTTATTTCATATTCTCGTAAGTTAAACTATTTTAACGATAATCCGAGAGTTTGACGCTCGTCGGATCATTTCTGCAAAAATCACAAAGCCGTGTCCGAGATTTACTTTTAGGTTTAAACGTCCTTCTAGCATCCCGATATGTCCATAAAACATTATAAACAATAGAAATATGATTTTCTCTCATTTTAGGACAATTCCAAAAGTTTCGAAATTTTACGTTTTTCAGTTCAGCGTTTTACACGAATTGCGCGTTTTAGACCCGTGTTTCCAGTTTTTAGCAGGGTTTTCGCACCCGATAGAACCTACCACTCATTTTATATTTTATTATGGACTATATTGACATGTTTAACCATATTTATAAGTTTCATATTTTTAGGATACCCGGTTTTACGTTTCGTGGCCTAAAAACTTACGGTTAGCAACTTACGGAGTCAAAACTAGCTACATACTTAGGATATTATCATCCAAAGACCATGACTACTCATCTAGTCACCCTTATCCTTTTAGAACCGACCTAGGGGGGGGGGAGTCACCATGTGTGGTTAAATCTTGACTTTAGCCATTAGATCTTACTTAATTACAACTTTGTCTCCAAGTTTTAGCACTTTCCTAGGCACCTTCCTAACCTCCTCATTCATGCTATAAATAGCCAACTAGAAACACATTGATCTTCATCTTTTCATCACCAAAAATACCACACCCTTTAGTCCTAGCACCATGATCCTTTGATCTTCAATATACAAGTTACACATAAGAGTTCAATGTCTTAGTATTCTCTACCTAGTTCTTAAGTTTGTTTGGTGATTCCATGGTTGAATTAGGAGCTACACAAGGTTACTAGGGCTGAAGTTAAATGGTTTTCACAAGGGTTAGATCAAGGCTAGCAAGGGTTACAAGAGTTATGGTGAAGGGTTTACAAGATTAGGTTTAGTGTCCTAGTTCTATACTTGACTTCCTTTCTTAAGTGAAAGCCAAAAGTTGTAAGAAACCCTTATACACTTTCTTGATCAATATCATTTTCATGCTTATTATGGTTCTTTCATGCTATATATGTTCTTGTTATTGTGTTCATGATGTTTAAAAATGGATAAAACGAGTATTGGTATACATATGTTCACTTATGACAAGCAAACAAGCAAACTAGTGATTTTTATGGAAAACCACGATCACAATAGTATAACTTTGATATTTGACACTTACTTATTGTTAAAGAGGACTTAACAAAGAAAACATAGCAATTTGAATCACCCAAAACGAGTATACGAGTCCAAAGTTATGACCGTTTGAAGTTAGCGAAACCAAAACGGCAAAACTGCCTAAATAGCATTCTGATCAAATTATGATTTTGAAAGTCCCACTTCTGGTCCGATTCATCAAAAAGTTAAAACACGAAAGTTGTCCGGAACGACGTTTTCGTTCAGGATAAAAGAAGCTCGAGCCCTGAAAACGCTTTCTGAGTGATAAATTTCTTCAAATTTTTAACAGCCCATTTTTAGACCAAAGTTACTATATAATCATTATAATTAGATGAGACCAAGAGGTCTAATGACCTAAAGCCAAGACCACAACCATGGCTAAAGTCAAGGTTGAGTCTCAAGACCATGTTAACAATGACCAAGGTCACGGCAAAGCCACGGCTAAAGACCATATAACTTTTAAAGATCAAAAAGCTTATATATATATGTTATCAAATACTACAATAGTAGGGAGCCTCATGTGAGGAGTTCATTAAGTAAGCCGTCGAGATGAGTTGTGGATTTACGAATTAAAGTGTCCTGGCTCCTCGAACGTTTACTCCATGACTTCTGAATTATGTCGGCCCGAACGGTAGTAAGAGATGTACAAACTATACATGTTTCATAAACCATTTATATTCAAAGACTTACACTATATACTAAAGTACTACATCATGAACATTATGCAAGACATATATTGGCAATTCGTCGTATTCTTAGACGTTACTCCAAACCTAAGTGGCAACGTTCTATTATAGGCTGCTCTTAGAGACTTTCGCGATTCGACTACCACTTTCATTTCTCATTACATAGACTTAAGGTGAGTCATAGCCCCTACTCTTTTCGTACTTGTTTTAACTCTTGGGGGGGATACATGCTCAACTACTTGCTTACTTGTACAAATACTTAAAACATTTATACTTGATTGTTTTATACTTGATTGTCTTATACTTGATGGCATTATACTTGATTTCATACATACATGACTGTCTTTTATATTTGGGAAGTGGCTCCCAGTAAACTTATATCTTTGGGAAGTGGCTCCCAGTTTTCTTTGGGAAGTGGTCCCAGTTGTCTTTGGGAATTGGATCCCAAGTGAGGTCTTCGGAGATGAAGTAGAGACTCACTACTAATTGCTTAATTGTCTTGATGAACTTATACACGTCTTATTCATACTATATATGTTAGCAGTGGGTTGTGAACACACAGGTTGCAAGTCTCTTATGGCGGGACCTGCAACTGAGTGGATTCACGATGCCTTTGCTATGTGAACATTCTTTTAAGGCTTTTCAACTATTTTAAGACAAACTCTATGAACTCACCAACCATTGTGTTGACACTTTAGCATGTTTATCTCAGGTTAGTAAGGCGATAGCTAGTGCGTGGAACTTAGAGTCAAGCTGCATATTCTGAAGACTTACGCTTTTATCATTTACCATTCAAAACACTTTGTATACATTTATTTATCATACTTTGGAATCTCATGTTTGTAACTTTGAATTCATTAATCGAATGGTAACTTTTCAAAACGTCTCATTTAGAGTTCGTTTTCTATAACTTGTACTTTGTATTATGAAGTAGCACCCCTATGACACAGTCTTCCGCTGCGGTATTTTGGGGGTGTTACAGATTGGTACCAGAGCCTTGGTTATAGAGAACTAGGTTGCATTTAGTGCCTAGACTATAACTGCTATATACGTTGGGACCTTCCTCTTTATTTGCCTTACACACACTACATACACATATGCTTTTGGTTAGAGGTTTACTTAGTTCCACGCTGTTAGATGATGTGACTTTAGTATTATAAGGAGCCCCAGAGATTCGTCGAGTTATTAAAAACATGAAGCTCAGTAATAACTAATTAGTTAACTTGATCTTGTGACAGTTCTTATTTGATGAGACACAAGATTTGAGTTAAATAATATTATTGCTTAGCTTTAGGGATTTGATGGCTTGATTATCTTACCATCGGCCTCAGAAGGCGGATTTTGTGTCGGAAATTCTTAAGTAGAATGTTTTAGAATCTCCTTATTTAAATGGATTGGGACGCCTCTTCAGTTAAATAAAGAAATTGTAAATCACCGAACCATGAGTTTATGATCCCTTACTTACATAAATTTGGACGCTTCTTTATATAAGTAATGTGTTATAAATAAGTGGGCTTAATTGTAGCCGATACAACTCCTTAACCAGAACCTTAGACGAATCAGAGTGAACACCACTATTTTAGAGATCCTGGAATCCCGGATTCTCTTAGACACACTGTAAGTAGTTAACATCAACTGAACTTCGGGACGAAGTTCTCCTTAAGGGGTACAGACTGTAACAATTCGCAATTTCAGGTTAACTTTTATTCTCGAAAATTTCACTATTCACTTTTTACTATTCACTTTTTTACTATTCACTTTTCACTATTCATCTCAGAAATTTTTATTTCATATTCTCGTAAGTTAAACTATTTTAACGATAATCCGAGAGTTTGACGCTCGTCGGATCATTTCTGCAAAAATCACAAAGCCGTGTCCGAGATTTACTTTTAGGTTTAAACGTCCTTCTAGCATCCCGATATGTCCATAAAACATTATAAACAATAGAAATATGATTTTCTCTCATTTTAGGACAATTCCAAAAGTTTCGAAATTTTACGTTTTTCAGTTCAGCGTTTTACACGAATTGCGCGTTTTAGACCCGTGTTTCCAGTTTTTAGCAGGGTTTTCGCACCCGATAGAACCTACCACTCATTTTATATTTTATTATGGACTATATTGACATGTTTAACCATATTTATAAGTTTCATATTTTTAGGATACCCGGTTTTACGTTTCGTGGCCTAAAAACTTACGGTTAGCAACTTACGGAGTCAAAACTAGCTACATACTTAGGATATTATCATCCAAAGACCATGACTACTCATCTAGTCACCCTTATCCTTTTAGAACCGACCTAGGGGGGGGGGAGTCACCATGTGTGGTTAAATCTTGACTTTAGCCATTAGATCTTACTTAATTACAACTTTGTCTCCAAGTTTTAGCACTTTCCTAGGCACCTTCCTAACCTCCTCATTCATGCTATAAATAGCCAACTAGAAACACATTGATCTTCATCTTTTCATCACCAAAAATACCACACCCTTTAGTCCTAGCACCATGATCCTTTGATCTTCAATATACAAGTTACACATAAGAGTTCAATGTCTTAGTATTCTCTACCTAGTTCTTAAGTTTGTTTGGTGATTCCATGGTTGAATTAGGAGCTACACAAGGTTACTAGGGCTGAAGTTAAATGGTTTTCACAAGGGTTAGATCAAGGCTAGCAAGGGTTACAAGAGTTATGGTGAAGGGTTTACAAGATTAGGTTTAGTGTCCTAGTTCTATACTTGACTTCCTTTCTTAAGTGAAAGCCAAAAGTTGTAAGAAACCCTTATACACTTTCTTGATCAATATCATTTTCATGCTTATTATGGTTCTTTCATGCTATATATGTTCTTGTTATTGTGTTCATGATGTTTAAAAATGGATAAAACGAGTATTGGTATACATATGTTCACTTATGACAAGCAAACAAGCAAACTAGTGATTTTTATGGAAAACCACGATCACAATAGTATAACTTTGATATTTGACACTTACTTATTGTTAAAGAGGACTTAACAAAGAAAACATAGCAATTTGAATCACCCAAAACGAGTATACGAGTCCAAAGTTATGACCGTTTGAAGTTAGCGAAACCAAAACGGCAAAACTGCCTAAATAGCATTCTGATCAAATTATGATTTTGAAAGTCCCACTTCTGGTCCGATTCATCAAAAAGTTAAAACACGAAAGTTGTCCGGAACGACGTTTTCGTTCAGGATAAAAGAAGCTCGAGCCCTGAAAACGCTTTCTGAGTGATAAATTTCTTCAAATTTTTAACAGCCCATTTTTAGACCAAAGTTACTATATAATCATTATAATTAGATGAGACCAAGAGGTCTAATGACCTAAAGCCAAGACCACAACCATGGCTAAAGTCAAGGTTGAGTCTCAAGACCATGTTAACAATGACCAAGGTCACGGCAAAGCCACGGCTAAAGACCATATAACTTTTAAAGATCAAAAAGCTTATATATATATGTTATCAAATACTACAATAGTAGGGAGCCTCATGTGAGGAGTTCATTAAGTAAGCCGTCGAGATGAGTTGTGGATTTACGAATTAAAGTGTCCTGGCTCCTCGAACGTTTACTCCATGACTTCTGAATTATGTCGGCCCGAACGGTAGTAAGAGATGTACAAACTATACATGTTTCATAAACCATTTATATTCAAAGACTTACACTATATACTAAAGTACTACATCATGAACATTATGCAAGACATATATTGGCAATTCGTCGTATTCTTAGACGTTACTCCAAACCTAAGTGGCAACGTTCTATTATAGGCTGCTCTTAGAGACTTTCGCGATTCGACTACCACTTTCATTTCTCATTACATAGACTTAAGGTGAGTCATAGCCCCTACTCTTTTCGTACTTGTTTTAACTCTTGGGGGGGATACATGCTCAACTACTTGCTTACTTGTACAAATACTTAAAACATTTATACTTGATTGTTTTATACTTGATTGTCTTATACTTGATGGCATTATACTTGATTTCATACATACATGACTGTCTTTTATATTTGGGAAGTGGCTCCCAGTAAACTTATATCTTTGGGAAGTGGCTCCCAGTTTTCTTTGGGAAGTGGTCCCAGTTGTCTTTGGGAATTGGATCCCAAGTGAGGTCTTCGGAGATGAAGTAGAGACTCACTACTAATTGCTTAATTGTCTTGATGAACTTATACACGTCTTATTCATACTATATATGTTAGCAGTGGGTTGTGAACACACAGGTTGCAAGTCTCTTATGGCGGGACCTGCAACTGAGTGGATTCACGATGCCTTTGCTATGTGAACATTCTTTTAAGGCTTTTCAACTATTTTAAGACAAACTCTATGAACTCACCAACCATTGTGTTGACACTTTAGCATGTTTATCTCAGGTTAGTAAGGCGATAGCTAGTGCGTGGAACTTAGAGTCAAGCTGCATATTCTGAAGACTTACGCTTTTATCATTTACCATTCAAAACACTTTGTATACATTTATTTATCATACTTTGGAATCTCATGTTTGTAACTTTGAATTCATTAATCGAATGGTAACTTTTCAAAACGTCTCATTTAGAGTTCGTTTTCTATAACTTGTACTTTGTATTATGAAGTAGCACCCCTATGACACAGTCTTCCGCTGCGGTATTTTGGGGGTGTTACAGATTGGTACCAGAGCCTTGGTTATAGAGAACTAGGTTGCATTTAGTGCCTAGACTATAACTGCTATATACGTTGGGACCTTCCTCTTTATTTGCCTTTCACACACTACATACACATATGCTTTTGGTTAGAGGTTTACTTAGTTCCACGCTGTTAGATGATGTGACTTTAGTATTATAAGGAGCCCCAGAGATTCGTCGAGTTATTAAAAACATGAAGCTCAGTAATAACTAATTAGTTAACTTGATCTTGTGACAGTTCTTATTTGATGAGACACAAGATTTGAGTTAAATAATATTATTGCTTAGCTTTAGGGATTTGATGGCTTGATTATCTTACCATCGGCCTCAGAAGGCGGATTTTGTGTCGGAAATTCTTAAGTAGAATGTTTTAGAATCTCCTTATTTAAATGGATTGGGACGCCTCTTCAGTTAAATAAAGAAATTGTAAATCACCGAACCATGAGTTTATGATCCCTTACTTACATAAATTTGGACGCTTCTTTATATAAGTAATGTGTTATAAATAAGTGGGCTTAATTGTAGCCGATACAACTCCTTAACCAGAACCTTAGACGAATCAGAGTGAACACCACTATTTTAGAGATCCTGGAATCCCGGATTCTCTTAGACACACTGTAAGTAGTTAACATCAACTGAACTTCGGGACGAAGTTCTCCTTAAGGGGTACAGACTGTAACAATTCGCAATTTCAGGTTAACTTTTATTCTCGAAAATTTCACTATTCACTTTTTACTATTCACTTTATTACTATTCACTTTTTACTATTCACTTTTCACTATTCATCTCAGAAATTTTTATTTCATATTCTCGTAAGTTAAACTATTTTAACGATAATCCGAGAGTTTGACGCTCGTCGGATCATTTCTGCAAAAATCACAAAGCCGTGTCCGAGATTTACTTTTAGGTTTAAACGTCCTTCTAGCATCCCGATATGTCCATAAAACATTATAAACAATAGAAATATGATTTTCTCTCATTTTAGGACAATTCCAAAAGTTTCGAAATTTTACGTTTTTCAGTTCAGCGTTTTACACGAATTGCGCGTTTTAGACCCGTGTTTCCAGTTTTTAGCAGGGTTTTCGCACCCGATAGAACCTACCACTCATTTTATATTTTATTATGGACTATATTGACATGTTTAACCATATTTATAAGTTTCATATTTTTAGGATACCCGGTTTTACGTTTCGTGGCCTAAAAACTTACGGTTAGCAACTTACGGAGTCAAAACTAGCTACATACTTAGGATATTATCATCCAAAGACCATGACTACTCATCTAGTCACCCTTATCCTTTTAGAACCGACCTAGGGGGGGGGGGGAGTCACCATGTGTGGTTAAATCTTGACTTTAGCCATTAGATCTTACTTAATTACAACTTTGTCTCCAAGTTTTAGCACTTTCCTAGGCACCTTCCTAACCTCCTCATTCATGCTATAAATAGCCAACTAGAAACACATTGATCTTCATCTTTTCATCACCAAAAATACCACACCCTTTAGTCCTAGCACCATGATCCTTTGATCTTCAATATACAAGTTACACATAAGAGTTCAATGTCTTAGTATTCTCTACCTAGTTCTTAAGTTTGTTTGGTGATTCCATGGTTGAATTAGGAGCTACACAAGGTTACTAGGGCTGAAGTTAAATGGTTTTCACAAGGGTTAGATCAAGGCTAGCAAGGGTTACAAGAGTTATGGTGAAGGGTTTACAAGATTAGGTTTAGTGTCCTAGTTCTATACTTGACTTCCTTTCTTAAGTGAAAGCCAAAAGTTGTAAGAAACCCTTATACACTTTCTTGATCAATATCATTTTCATGCTTATTATGGTTCTTTCATGCTATATATGTTCTTGTTATTGTGTTCATGATGTTTAAAAATGGATAAAACGAGTATTGGTATACATATGTTCACTTATGACAAGCAAACAAGCAAACTAGTGATTTTTATGGAAAACCACGATCACAATAGTATAACTTTGATATTTGACACTTACTTATTGTTAAAGAGGACTTAACAAAGAAAACATAGCAATTTGAATCACCCAAAACGAGTATACGAGTCCAAAGTTATGACCGTTTGAAGTTAGCGAAACCAAAACGGCAAAACTGCCTAAATAGCATTCTGATCAAATTATGATTTTGAAAGTCCCACTTCTGGTCCGATTCATCAAAAAGTTAAAACACGAAAGTTGTCCGGAACGATGTTTTCGTTCAGGATCAAAGAAGCTCGAGCCCTGAAAACGCTTTCTGAGTGATAAATTTCTTCAAATTTTTAACAGCCCATTTTTAGACCAAAGTTACTATATAATCATTATAATTAGATGAGACCAAGAGGTCTAATGACCTAAAGCCAAGACCACAACCATGGCTAAAGTCAAGGTTGAGTCTCAAGACCATGTTAACAATGACTAAGGTCACGGCAAAGCCACGGCTAAAGACCATATAACTTTTAAAGATCAAAAAGCTTATATATATATGTTATCAAATACTACAATAGTAGGGAGCCTCATGTGAGGAGTTCATTAAGTAAGCCGTCGAGATGAGTTGTGGATTTACGAATTAAAGTGTCCTGGCTCCTCGAACGTTTACTCCATGACTTCTGAATTATGTCGGCCCGAACGGTAGTAAGAGATGTACAAACTATACATGTTTCATAAACCATTTATATTCAAAGACTTACACTATATACTAAAGTACTACATCATGAACATTATGCAAGACATATATTGGCAATTCGTCGTATTCTTAGACGTTACTCCAAACCTAAGTGGCAACGTTCTATTATAGGCTGCTCTTAGAGACTTTCGCGATTCGACTACCACTTTCATTTCTCATTACATAGACTTAAGGTGAGTCATAGCCCCTACTCTTTTCGTACTTGTTTTAACTCTTGGGGGGGATACATGCTCAACTACTTGCTTACTTGTACAAATACTTAAAACATTTATACTTGATTGTTTTATACTTGATTGTCTTATACTTGATGGCATTATACTTGATTTCATACATACATGACTGTCTTTTATATTTGGGAAGTGGCTCCCAGTAAACTTATATCTTTGGGAAGTGGCTCCCAGTTTTCTTTGGGAAGTGGTCCCAGTTGTCTTTGGGAATTGGATCCCAAGTGAGGTCTTCGGAGATGAAGTAGAGACTCACTACTAATTGCTTAATTGTCTTGATGAACTTATACACGTCTTATTCATACTATATATGTTAGCAGTGGGTTGTGAACACACAGGTTGCAAGTCTCTTATGGCGGGACCTGCAACTGAGTGGATTCACGATGCCTTTGCTATGTGAACATTCTTTTAAGGCTTTTCAACTATTTTAAGACAAACTCTATGAACTCACCAACCATTGTGTTGACACTTTAGCATGTTTATCTCAGGTTAGTAAGGCGATAGCTAGTGCGTGGAACTTAGAGTCAAGCTGCATATTCTGAAGACTTACGCTTTTATCATTTACCATTCAAAACACTTTGTATACATTTATTTATCATACTTTGGAATCTCATGTTTGTAACTTTGAATTCATTAATCGAATGGTAACTTTTCAAAACGTCTCATTTAGAGTTCGTTTTCTATAACTTGTACTTTGTATTATGAAGTAGCACCCCTATGACACAGTCTTCCGCTGCGGTATTTTGGGGGTGTTACAGATTGGTACCAGAGCCTTGGTTATAGAGAACTAGGTTGCATTTAGTGCCTAGACTATAACTGCTATATACGTTGGGACCTTCCTCTTTATTTGCCTTTCACACACTACATACACAGATCTGAGAGACTGACAAAAGGTTGAATTTGAGCTCCTTGACATATTTAACATTCTCAAAAGCAATTGATCCAGCCTTAATAGTTCCTTTGCCAGTGATTCTTCCTCCATCAGGATCATTCCCAAATGCAACTTTTCCTCCAAAATAAGCCTTAAAATCTGACAAGAGCTCCTTTTCTCCTGTCATGCTTCTAAAGCAACCACAATCAACAATAAGATGATCTTTAAGCTCCTCTTCTGGGTTGCCCTGCATAAAAATGAAAAGGGTTAGTTTCTTTTAGGAACCCAAGCCATTACTGACTTGTGTTCCCCTTGTGGAGTGACATACTCAAATTCTTTGAGTATGTAATCACCACTTTCTTTAAAAACATGATCAAGAATTAATGTTTTTGTTTCCAAAACCTTTGGTTGATTCTTATTAAAACTCCCTTTTTCACCCTTATCCTCTGAAAGTACTGGTTCTACCCTAGCAGTACTTTCTTTCTTAACCCATTTAGTTGTAACTTTTGGTGTTGGGTTCTGTGTTCTAGCATCTTTTCTTGAGTTGTAAGGTCTTCTAGGCTTGTAAGAATTGAATCTCCTAGGTCTTACACTAGAGTCTTTGCTAGCAGTACCTTGATTGGGGGACTTCCTAACAGTACTTTGAGAAGTATTTCCTGAAGGTACTATGGGCTTGGAGAATGGTCTTTTCTGATGAGGGTACCTATAGTCTTTTGAGAAATTACTATGGTTAACCCTATTTGTGTGATTCCAAACAGGTTTATTCTCCCTTGGCTTATTTTCCCTGTGATTATGATTTGCAGATCTGGTCTTTGGGTGTTTGCTTAAGTATTCTGAGTGATAATCACAGTCCTTAATCAAATGGTGAGGACTATAACATACATAACATACCTTTGGACCAATATTCCCAAATCCTCTTCCAAAAGGTTTTCTAAAGTTAGTCGTATTTTGAAAATATTTTCTTAAAGGTACTGCTAAATGATCAGCAGTACTTTGAGAAGGTTTTGGAAGTACTACTTGTTTTGAAAACTCCTTATAATCAACAATAGGTTTCTCAACATCATCCCCTGAGGACTCAGAATTAGATTGACCTTTAAACTTTTTCCTAAACTATAAATTGTCTACTCCAAAATGAGAAACATCTCTCCTAGGTTGTTGAAAACTACTTGGGGGGTTGGGAACTGCATTGTATCCCTTGTCATTCTTATATTCAGGAGATCTTGGACTAGGGGATTCCTCATCACTAGATGTGTTTTCTTCTAAGCTTATGAATTCTTCATCACTAGTTGAGGTGTCTTCTGAAAGAATTAGTTCCTTACTCTTAAACGGAATCCCTTCTGTACTACCATTATCATAACCTAGGGCAGTTTTAATGTTTGATGTTCTTCGTGTTTCAACAAAAGTAACATGTGACAGACCTGACTCATTCCAAAAAGCAAGTTTTTCTAACAACTTATTCCTTTCATTAGTGACTTTTTCTAGTTCAGACACCTTACATCCTAGCTTCCATTCACTTAACTTTACTTGGTACTCTTGTTGCTTATATTTTTCAGCCCAAGCTACTTCATTTTTTTCATGAGTTATTATCTTGGCTTCCATTGACTCTAAAGTCAATTGGTAACCAATTATCTTAGACCTAGCCCTTTGAAAATTATCTCTTTCAGTTACATATTCACTAAGTAACTTTTGATACATATCATTACACTTAGAACATACCTTAGAGATAGTGGATGAACTTGGTGAAGTAGCTACCAAAGCAAGCTAAACAGAATTATCTTCAAATTCCATGCTCCAATCAAAGCTTCCTCGACCATCTCTTGATTCCAAAGCAGCATATCCAGGTTCTTCATCAAATACTGTGCTCCAATCTTCTAGTGCAACCATAGAACAAGTTACAGGTTCTTTATCCAACTCATTGGACCAATCAACCTCTGATTGATTCTCTTGAGCCACCAAAGCTTTTGGTTTTGGTTCAATAATGCGAACCTCTTTTCTTTCAACCTTGGGGTGTTCAATCATTCTGTTTGCTTGATACTTTGCAAACTTACATTCCCTTGCAAAGTGACCAGTCCTTTGACAATTAAAGCATTCAATTTTAGACTTATCAAATGCTATTCCCTGTTTAGCTTTGAAATCAATACCTCCTCCTGTCTTATTCATAAACTTCTTGATCCTTGCAGTGATCATGGCAACCTGCCATCTGATATCAATCTCTTCCATAGCATCATCATCAATTTGCAAGACATCTTCTTGATAGGTTACAGGTAGAGTTGCTTGTTGAGCAAAGAAAGAACATAGAACATCATCTGAATTGGGGGTATGTGATGGTGATGAAGTGGTAGTAACCAAGGTTGTACATGGATGCTATGCTTCAGTAACAGTACTTTGGACAGGGTAAGTAGAACCTTTAGTGGAAGTACTGCTTTTGTTTTTAGAAGATACAAAAGCAATGTTTTGGGGTTTCTGATGTGTGCTTGAACCTGTGGTACCATTCATCTCATGCTCATACACCTTCAGATTGTTGTAGAGATCATCAAAGTCCATTGAATCTAAACCAGGTTGTCCTCTGATCATAGTAGCAACAACATGCCATGCTGATGGCAAGCTCCTCAAGAACTTCAAGTTAGCATCTTCAACTGATGCCTTTGCTCCATATAGTTCTAACATACTCAGAAGATTTTGGAATCTTTTATAAGCAGAATCAAGACCTTCTCTTTCACCAATAGTGAAAGTTTCAAATTGTTGTTTCAGCAAGTTTCTCTGCATCTTCTTTGAAGCATCATTACCTTCAAACTTTTTCTTAATTGCTGCCCATAGTTGTTTTGCATCCTGAGCATCATGAAACTTCAATAGGTGTCCATCAGGAATAGCAGACAACAGTATGTTGAGAGCCTTGTCTTGATTTCTTTTAGTAACTGATGGTATGGTAGGCTTAGGTGGTGTTGGATGTTCTGGGACCTCAATTGGTTCATCCATTACCATATTGCCATTGACAATCACATCCCATAGAGCATGGTCTGTGATGGCAATGTACTGCCTCATCTTCATACTCCATAGATCATACACTCCCTTCTTGACAATAGGAATTCTGACAGGTGTAATGGATGGAGCAGGTGTTGCATCTATCGACATCTTTAAGGATTTGTAATAAAATCGGATTTAAAAGGTTTTTCTTCTTAATCAGAGTTTCCAACACAAGCTCTAATACCACTTGTTGGATCGATATACTCTGACCAAACTACTTTGTAGCTTGTAAGGTTTTAACAATATTGAATAAATTCAACACTATTAATATTGAAACAATGATATAACCTTGTAAAGTATGCGGAATCTACTAAAACAAAGCTTAAGAAGAACTTTTCTTTAAACCAAACTTTAACCTGCTTGATTACACAGATTCACTAATAATCCCTAACTTATCTAACTCTTTTACGTACTCTTTGTTCACTAACTCGTACATCTAATACCTCCTAAGGCTCCTTTTATAGACACAAGGAAAGCCTTAAGTCGGTTTACAATACTTGAACAACAAGTAAACTATCCCTAACTAATTCTAGAATGTTCATATAATATTACATAATGATCCTTAACAATATTGCATATTAGTCCTTATTCTTAAAAGTACTTTGAGTAATCTTCAACCACGAGCAGTACTTGGACCTTGAATCAGCACTTTGATTATTTAGCAGTACTTTGACATAGCAGTACTTTGATCTTTCCAGAAATACTTTGATTCTTTATATCCCAACAGCTTGTGCCTTATCTATTACTAAGCTTGAATTTCATGAGTGTTAACTTGAAGTTATCGTGATATTTGCCAGTCCATTAATATCGCTTTAGGAATAAACTCGTAACTGGTTCATTGTCTGAGATTTTGTTGTGATTCTTGCTGTTTTGAGAAGCCACAAGTATTACCTCGTTAAATCTTGCACTTGTTTGCATTTGCATGCCTGTTTGCTTGTTTATTTTTAGCCTCCAAGTTGTCCCCTAGTGACTAAATTCTGCTTCTTTTCATTAGTAGGCACCTTGCTTGTTTTGATCTTGCTTTAGGTTATGATCCAATTTGTGTAATTGTTATCATATGCTTGATTGTGTGAGATTGGGATTGTATTTACTTATGTTTGCCTTGGCTTTTACTCATGTGTTTGTTTTGATTAGCTGCTATACTTCAATACTTCACTTAGACATAACCGGTGAACCTGTTGGTTTTTCAAGCTTTTATAAGCTTACCAAAAGCCTTTCATCAAAAGTATTTTCATTAGAAGGGCATGTTTGGAAAAATTAGCTGTAAGTTGTATGCTGTAAGCTGTTTACTGTAAGCTATAAACTACAAAGCTGTTAACGTAAGCTACAAGTTGTATCTTTTTTTCAATAAAATTGTTTGGTATGTTAGCTGTTAAATGTAAATATAAGATGTAAAATGACATAAAAGGATAAATCTATAATTGTAAACAAATGTTTGGAGGGCATATCACTAATTTAATGTTTTAGCAACTCCAATATGTTTAAAAAGCTTCATGAATCAGCTTTTCATTTAAGAGCTATTTGTTTGAAATAAAAGCTTGAAGTTAATGTACCCAAACGGAGCTATTTATTTGAGAGGAGATTATTTTTTAACAAAAAGCTAATAGCTCCCTCAAGAAGCTCCTACCAAACAGGCCCGAAGTCTTTCATTTTAGTTGTTATTAGATTTTGCAAAAAGAAATAATGGAAATAAAATGTTTGCAAGAAGTAGTATAGCCAGGTCTTGAACCCATGCCACACAGATTCACAACTAGCATTCCCAGCCATCTGCTCTACTACTTTTTTCTAGTTATACCTTGCATAATTTAATTTTCAACCACCTTTGTTGTTTCTTAATTTAGTTTAATCAGCTTTTCTTTGCTTATTTTTTGGCTTATTTTTATACTGTGTATCCCCTCCTTTTAATTTTCTTAGATTAAACTTATCTCGTAGCATTTGTAGAAAAAACCTAAAATTTATTTGATTAGTTTTAGTATTAATTTTGAATTAATTAGTAATTAATAGTATTTAAATCATATTAATTAGAATTTTAATAATATTTTTAACTTTATTTTTCCTAAAATATTGTCTTGTCATCTAATACGTAGTAAATTTAGTTGTATGCCCATAGGACTAGTCGTGCTTAGGATTCACTTTTTATTTTGCGCATTGACGTTACTTTTAACTAAAACGCGTGTATTTAGTTTATTTGCTTTACGTTATTATTCCACAATACCAAATAATCAAAATCTTATCCTTACAAGCATTTTAATCTCGAACCTTACATGATATCCTCGATTCACACCTCGTTGGGACACAACCCGGGTGATCACTTGCCCGGTATCACACATACACACACACACACACACACACACACATATATATATATATATATATATATATATATATATATATATATATATATATATATATATATATATATATATATATATATATATATATCGTGTTCACGGGTTTTGCAAGTCGGCTTTTTCACAAGGGTTGACCAGTCAATTCCTCACATACTTTGTATGTATCATTGATATCACATAAAATCACGAATCAATTGGTGTCGCTGTCGGGGAGGTTGTGTTGTGACAATATCGTTAAGGTTTTAACGATTAGTGACTTGTAGATCCTTCGTTAAGAAGTTTTCACTTTCATAAAACATAAAACACAAAAATATTTTTCTTTTTCTTTGTATATATATATAAAAGTTAAAAATACAAAAACATTTTTCGTTTTTCTTGTTAAATAACATTAAAAGACATTATCGAGAAACATTCGACAGAATACCTACCAACTGTGGGTATGACCATAATAAGTTCCCAAACCAAAGATTAAAACTTGCCTTTGTATATCGTGTGAAATCGGTTCACTTTTGATTGATATTTTTCAAAGGGACCATTCATTTGTGATTATTGGTTTAAGTTCCCTGTGTTTTCGATTCGGTCTTGTTTTAATTGATCTTGTTTTAGTGCATGCGCACTCGTTCTTCTACGTTATCAAGTCCTTTACTTAGAAACAGCAACATTCCTCGAAGATGTAGGCGAAGATTGTCACAACTCGTAAATTCTGGTCTTTTCCCGAACTTTCACATTTACTATTCATCGGTTACTATTCATCGATCACTATTCATCATTTTACTATTCATCATTTTTGAGGTCAGTTTGATATTCTGAGAAATGTTTTAAAATTTTACTATTCATAAAACACTATTCACCTCCGGAGAAAATTTGTCATTTATGCGTGAATTGCGTCATTTCTGTATACATACGGTTATTTACCTAATAAACGTTATCTTATGAGCTATTATTTTGAATAATCGATCCGATAATCCCAACTATGGTCCTAACACATTTTTATACTCATAATAATAATATAAAAATTATATTATTAATTTACCCGGTGTTTTCAAATCAACTGTTACGTTTTCCGGTCAAAGCTTAAAACTCCGTCGGTTTGCGATATTTCAACCCGATCATTATTTTAACTTCCGATTCTCATCAGGAATATTATTTTACAATTTTTACAACTTCATTATATTTTATTTTATCTCGTTACAATTTATTTTTAGTTAACTCGGTACCCGGTATCACCTAAAACTAATAATATCTACCTAATATACTCAAAAGTCCAAGATATCATACAAAAATCTCACCTTTTCTTCCTTTCTCATCACATGCCGCCCCCCCCCCCCCTAAGTCTCCATAATTTATGGATCTTGTCCCATTTCCAATAATACATATAATCTAAATCTACACTTTTCATCTCATTTCTCATTTCACAAAATATCAACTAGCAAAAACTCTCTCTTTTCTTTCCTTTGGTGTGGTGGATCGGCCAAGAACAACCAACAAGAAGAAACCATGGATTTTTGGAGATCAAGTGTTAATTAGGTCTCATATGTATTTCTAGTTAGGGTTTTGTGGTAAAACCCTAGGTTATTAATCAATTTCTCATCAAAAACTCATCCAATCATCAAGTAAGCTTCATGATCACTTGTTGATCTTTCCATACTTTCATTTTTCTAGTTTCATGTTGTTTATTCAAGATCTATATGCATATGTTAGTTATACCACTCATTTATATATATATATAACTTTTGATCCCTAGAAATTGATTTTTGTTAGATCCTTGTTAGATCCACTTGATTTATGATGTTTAGGAACCCATGACACCCTAAGAAGGTGTATGGTAAGGTTAGACTAGATTTGTGGTGATTGAAAGTGGTTTGGTTGGATTAGAATCTAGTTTGGAACATTAAAAATGGATATTAAACATGTATAATTACCTTCTGTCCCAATTCGACAAACCCAGAAAAATCAGAGATTTCCGGGTAACATTGGGCTAGAGATTTAGAAAATACTTTTAAAAACAAAGCTTTTGGCAAAAGAACGGATTAAAACGAGCTTATAACGAAGGAGATATGATTTTTGTAAATTTAACGACGAAAACTATTTTTCTGAAAATCCTTTGCTGATGAACAGTTGTCACGACTGTTTCGAGGCGTAAAACTAAATCTAGCCATCCCGACTTATCAAAAATATGTTAGTATTTTGCCCACGATTCCGGGAATATAAAGAACGAGTAAAACGGACTAATAACGACAAAGATATTCACGTTTCAATAATGGCAAAATCTATATTGTTTTGACAGCTTTTACCAAAATAATAACTTATGTACTAGACGGTATATTTTCTAGAAATGTTACTAAGGACTATATTCTTAACAAATGAAGAACTTATGACCCAAGACTTATTTTTACAACTACTAGACATTATCTTAATGTTTTCAAAACGAGGAATATAGCACTAACGTTTTTATATACGATATATTACGACAAGTTTTTATTAATCTAGTTGGACTTATTTTTCTTAAGTATGGAAAATACTTTACTTTGACAATAACAAGTATTTTCAAGTTACGAGTGGTATAGGTATCATGTGCATGTGCATTCATTACATCACGGCATGATCTAAAGTAGATCACTATCATTCATATTAGGTTGCGGTTCGAGATCATGTCTCATTTCAGTGTATCCACTTTTGTCATCATTGCTATCGCTTCGAGGTGAGTCATAGCCCCTATTCTTTTAAATTGTTTTGTTAACGTTTTGGGGGAGAATACATGCTCGTTTTAACATAAATTACAACTTGACTCTTTGAACTCATTTGACCTTATAACTTGTTTTAAACTATTGAACTTGTTTTGACCTTTTGAACTTGACTTGACCTTTGAAATTGACTTAAACTTTTGAACTTAATGCACCGTACGTGTTATAACCTAAAGTCTCCCCTGTCGACGGAGCAGCATTATCAAGTCTCCCATGTTCGGAGCAACATAAAATCTCCCCTGTCTACGGAGTAACTTTGATTTATTACTATATAATAGTTTGTGAAAGATGTACCGTACGTGCATCAGCAATTGTTAGTCTCCTGCTGGTTTGCCGTTCGCACTCCAGTTTATACGTACCGTTCGTGCGGCCTCCTTGTGTGGGGCAGTAGGTAGTATGGATAGCGCTATTAGAGGTCGGCCAACCTCTCGTTCCCCTGTCTACGGAACGCATATTATTTATTTTAGGAGCCTTGCCACTTACTTTATTATATACTATGATTCCATATTGTGAACTATATTTACCACTTGTGCTTGACTACTAAACATGCAACTATAATTATTAGCAGTGGGTTGTGAACACATAGGTTACAAGTCTCTTATGGCGGGACTTGTAACTGAGTGGATTTACGATGCCTTTGCTGTGTGACCATTTTTCTATAAACTTTGTTTGTTAAACAACTCTATGAACTCACCAACCTCGTGTTGACACTTTAGCATGTATTTTCAGGTTTTAACCAATGGCACGCTACTGGAGGTTTTGGCAGGGCATGGCATGGTCATAGAAGACTCTGATTATTTATATGGGGACCGTTTTAAACTATTTTAAAGGCCTACTTCCGCACTACTTTTAACAATGTAAATTCAATATTTTTGATTAAACTCTAAATGATTCAAGTAAAAACCATTTTTGAACTTGTGTTGTAATACCAATTGAGTTACACCCCAGCTACACGTATGCTTCCGCTGGACCCGATTTTGGGGGTGTGACAGATTGGTATCAGAGCTTTGGCTATAGCGAACTAAGTGTTTTTAAAACCTAGACTATAGCTACTTTTACGAAAAACTTAACCCTATGACCGTCACGTGCCTGCCTGCCAAGATGATGCCTCACTTATGGTTTGTTGCTGACTTAGGTGATGAGATTTGTGTCTCATTATCTGGTATATTATATTGACTTATTCTAGTTGATTCCTATAATTGTCTTCCCTATTTGTATGGTTACATAACTTATGCGCCTCATGTTACGCCTTCTCCTTGCATAGTCTCATCATTTGACCTCGAGTTTGGTCACCTGCCTTAGTCTTTCTGAACGTCTTGGTATTTGTGAAGGACATAGTATTAGTATAACTGAGCTGAGTATTTCAAAATTCATGGAACCTCGGTGGAATATAGACTAGTCACCTATATTCAACCCGGGATAGTGGGACATAGGCTGACTACCTATATCCGACTCAGAAATGAATTTTGCAACACTGAGAATGGTTATAATAAAATTCTGTCTGGATTGAATCCTCTACTCAATTTCCAAATGCTTCATTTATGTGTGTGTATACCCTCGTTGTCAGAACGCGTATACTTTTCCTCACCTTCTGAACCGCCGCCTGGAAGCACGTCAACTGGCCATTTCGTCTCATGAATCTTCACCTTTATAACGCTTTGGAGACCAACGTTAACTGAACTTCGGGACGAAGTTCCCTTAAGGGGTAGAGACTGTCACAACTCGTAAATTCTGGTCTTTTCCCGAACTTTCACATTTACTATTCATCGGTTACTATTCATCGATCACTATTCATCATTTTTGAGGTCAGTTTGATATTCTGAGAAACGTTTTAAAATTTTACTATTCATAAAACACTATTCACCTCCGGAGAAAATTTGTCATTTATGCGTGAATTGCATCATTTCTGTATACGTACGGTTATTTACCTAATAAACGTTATCTTATGAGCTATTATTTTGAATAATCGATCCGATAATCCCAACTATGGTCCTAACACATTTTTATACTCATAATAATAATATAAAAATTATATTATTAATTTACCCGGTGTTTTCAAATCAACTGTTACGTTTTCCGGTCAAAGCTTAAAACTCCGTCGGTTTGCGATATTTCAACCCGATCATTATTTTAACTTCCGATTCTCATCAGGAATATTATTTTACAATTTTTACAACTTCATTATATTTTATTTTATCTCGTTACAATTTATTTTTAGTTAACTCGGTACCCGGTATCACCTAAAACTAATAATATCTACCTAATATACTCAAAAGTCCAAGATATCATACAAAAATCTCACCTTTTCTTCCTTTCTCATCACTTGCTGCCCCCCCCCCCCTAAGTCTCCATAATTTATGGATCTTGTCCCATTTCCAATAATACATATAATCTAAATCTATACTTTTCATCTCATTTCTCATTTCACAAAATATCAACTAGCAAAAACTCTCTCTTTTCTTTCCTTTGGTGTGGTGGATCGGCCAAGAACAACCAACAAGAAGAAACCATGGATTTTTGGAGATCAAGTGTTAATTAGGTCTCATATGTATTTCTAGTTAGGGTTTTGTGGTAAAACCCTAGGTTATTAATCAATTTCTCATCAAAAACTCATCCAATCATCAAGTAAGCTTCATGATCACTTGTTGATCTTTCCATACTTTCATTTTTCTAGTTTCATGTTGTTTATTCAAGATCTATATGCATATGTTAGTTATACCACTCATTTATATATATATATAACTTTTGATCCTTAGAAATTGATTTTTGTTAGATCCTTGTTAGATCCACTTGATTTATGATGTTTAGGAACCCATGACACCCTAAGAAGGTGTATGGTAAGGTTAGACTAGATTTGTGGTGATTGAAAGTGGTTTGGTTGGATTAGAATCTAGTTTGGAACATTAAAAATGGATATTAAACATGTATAATTACCTTCTGTCCCAATTCGACAAACCCAGAAAAATCAGAGATTTCCGGGTAACATTGGGCTAGAGATTTAGAAAATACTTTTAAAAACGAAGCTTTTGGCGAAAGAACGGATTAAAACGAGCTTATAACGAAGGAGATATGATTTTTGTAAATTTAACGACGAAAACTATTTTTCTGAAAATCCTTTGCTGATGAACAGTTGTCATGACTGTTTCGAGGCGTAAAACTAAATCTAGCCATCCCGACTTATCAAAAATATGTTAGTATTTTGTCCCACAATTCCGGGAATATAAAGAACGAGTAAAACGGACTAATAACGACAAAGATATTCACGTTTCAATAACGGCAAAATCTATATTGTTTTGACAGCTTTTACCAAAATAATAACTTATGTACTAGACGGTATATTTTCTAGAAATGTTACTAAGGACTATATTCTTAACAAATGAAGAACTTATGACCCAAGACTTATTTTTACAACTACTAGACATTATCTTAATGTTTTCAAAACGAGGAATATAGCACTAACGTTTTTATATACGATATATTACGACAAGTTTTTATTAATCTAGTTGGACTTATTTTTCTTAAGTATGGAAAATACTTTACTTTGACAATAACAAGTATTTTCAAGTTACGAGTGGTATAGGTATCATGTGCATGTGCATTCATTACATCACGGCATGATCTAAAGTAGATCACTATCATTCATATTAGGTTGCGGTTCGAGATCATGTCTCATTTAAGTGTATCCACTTTTGTCATCATTGCTATCGCTTCGAGGTGAGTCATAGCCCCTATTCTTTTAAATTGTTTTGTTAACGTTTTGGGGGAGAATACATGCTCGTTTTAACATAAATTACAACTTGACTCTTTGAACTCATTTGACCTTATAACTTGTTTTAAACTATTGAACTTGTTTTGACCTTTTGAACTTGACTTGACCTTTGAAATTGACTTAAACTTTTGAACTTAATGCACCGTACGTGTTATAACCTAAAGTCTCCCCTGTCGACGGAGCAGCATTATCAAGTCTCCCATGTTCGGAGCAACATAAAATCTCCCCTGTCTACGGAGTAACTTTGATTTATTACTATATAATAGTTTGTGAAAGATGTACCGTACGTGCATCAGCAATTGTTAGTCTCCTGCTGGTTTGCCGTTCGCACTCCAGTTTATACGTACCGTTCGTGCGGCCTCCTTGTGTGGGGCAGTAGGTAGTATGGATAGCGCTATTAGAGGTCGGCCAACCTCTCGTTCCCCTGTCTACGGAACGCATATTATTTATTTTAGGAGCCTTGCCACTTACTTTATTATATACTATGATTCCATATTGTGAACTATATTTACCACTTGTGCTTGACTACTAAACATGCAACTATAATTATTAGCAGTGGGTTGTGAACACACAGGTTACAAGTCTCTTATGGCGGGACTTGTAACTGAGTGGATTTACGATGCCTTTGCTGTGTGACCATTTTTCTATAAACTTTGTTTGTTAAACTACTCTATGAACTCACCAACCTCGTGTTGACACTTTAGCATGTATTTTCAGGTTTTAACCAATGGCACGCTACTGGAGGTTTTGGCAGGGCATGGCATGGTCATAGAAGACTCTGATTATTTATATGGGGACCGTTTTAAACTATTTTAAAGGCCTACTTCCGCACTACTTTTAACAATGTAAATTCAATATTTTTGATTAAACTATTTTATTCTAAATGATTCAAGTAAAAACCATTTTTGAACTTGTGTTGTAATACCAATTGAGTTACACCCCAGCTACACGTATGCTTCCGCTGGACCCGATTTTGGGGGTGTGACAAAGATTATCCCGAATAGTCGAACCCGAGATTCGTACTATTCTAAACATGAACGAACAACCCCCCCAGGATGACGCAGCTCCCGATCTCCGAACGATGGAGGAGTTGTGCCAACCAACAATGCACGGGAGAGGTGGACCTATTGCACCCCTCACCATTGGGGCTACGGATTTTGTACTCAAACATCATATGATCCAGCAAGTCCAGAATTCATGCCAATTTCACGGGTTACCCAGTGACGATGCAAACAAGCATCTTGATAAATTTCTTACCGTCACCCAGAGTATGAAGCAAAATGGAGTCACCGATGAAGGCCTTCACTTATATCTCTTCCCTTATTCTTTAACCCATCACCCTACTGCCTGGTTTGATCGTCTTCCCAAGAATTCAATCCATAATTTTGATGAAATGGTTTCCAACTTTTTAGCAAAATATTTTCCACCATCAATTATGACGAAGTTGAGAAATGATATCAGCAACTTTCGACAGCTTCCCGAAGAGTCGTTATTTGAGGCATGAGAACGCTATGAGATTGCAATTGATCGTTGTCCTAATCACAACATGCTTCTTGTGACCATCATAGACACCTTCTATAATGGTTTGACGCTGCGAAATTGTGACACGATCAATGCTGCTGCTGGAGGGACCTTCATGAAAAGGACCCCCGAAGAGTGCTATGATCTCATTGAAAACATGACTGCCCACCACAATTTTTGGGATTCCTCAGCTGAGAGGAATGATTCATGTAAATCTATCACTCCAGCCTCTAATGAAATAGCTTCTCTCACATAGAAGCTTGATGATTTATCCACTGAGTTTTTTACAGATTCACCAAACAAATCAAAATCATCACGTTAAAGTTGTCAGTTGAAGTTGTGAAACATGTGGTGGTCCACATCCATATACTGAGTGCCAAGCCTCCGGTGGCTTCACTCAAGAGAACGCATATGTTGCTCAAGGTTCCTATAATACGGGGGGTAACACTTACCAACCACAAGGGGACCGTAATCTCTTAAGCTATCGTTCCAACAATTATCTTGGACCTCCCGGTTTTAATCAATCTCAAAACCCAAATGCTCAAAACTGAAACAATTTCAATCAAAACCAAAATCGGATGAACCAAGGTTTCCAAAACCAAGGGAATTTCAATTCTGGTCAAAACCAAGGTTTTCAAAACCAAGGTTTTCAAAACCAAGGGAATTTTCAAAGAAATCAAGGTCAGGGTAATTATCTGGGTAATTTTCATCAGGGAAACAATTTTCAGGGTAATAACAACCAAAATCAAGGAAATTTTCAAAACAACCGTGTTCAAAATTTTCCTAATCATAATAAAAACGTTGTTCAACCCCAATCTTCCTCCAATGAATTGTTGAAACAATTCATGAAATCACAAGAGGAAACAAATCGGTTATTGGACAGCCAGATCTCTGAACTAAAGAAATCTTTAAAAGACCGACCCTCGGGCTCAGGTACACTTCCTAGCAACACGATCGCTAAACCAAGGGGCGATGTGAAGGAGATCACAACCCGAAGTGGAATTACGTATGATGGACCCATGGTTCTTTCTACCTCTTCTCCTCCTCCCTAGGTGGTGGAATGTGAACCTGAGGTGACAAAGGACAAAGTGCAATCTACTAGCCCATAAAGTACTGCACACGTCCATCCTCAAGTTGTTCTAAAACCCACACCTAAAGTTGTCTTTGAACCTCAAGAAACTCCCGTTGAGAGTCCTGAAGTTCCCTTCCCTAAATCCAAACCTTCTATTCCTTACCCATCATGTTTAAATGAACAAAAGCTCTGTGAGAAAGCCGGTCATCAAATGGAAAAATTCTTTCAAAATTTTCAAGATTTACATTTTGATATAAGCTTTGAGAATGCTATTCTTCTTATGCCAAAGTTTGCATCAACAATCAAGAACTTGTTAAGCAATAAGGAAAAACTCTTTGAGATGTCAATAACTCCATTGAATGAGAACTGCTCAGCAGTTCTATTGAAAAAGCTTCCTGAAAAGCTTAGAGATCCTGGGAAATTTCTCATTCCTTGCATTTCCCGGGGATGGTCAAATGTTTCGCCTTGGCCGATCTCGGTGCAAGCATCAACCTAGTGCCTCACTCAGTATGGAAGAAACTTTCTCTTCCAGAACGCACTCCTACCTGCATGATCACGAGCTTGCAGATCGTTCCATATATCGTCCCCTCGGCATTACCGAGGATGTATTTGTGAAAGTAGGAAAGTTCCATTTTCCTGCAGATTTCATGATTGTTGATTTCGATGAAGATTATAGGCTTCCTCTCATTTTAGGGAGAGGATTCCTAAGAACGAATCATGCTTTAATCTATGTATTTGATGAAAAAATCACTCTAAGTGTTGGTAATGAAGTCATCACCTTTATCCTTGACCAAACTTCGAGGTACTCTTCCAATTATGACTTCATGTCAATTAACCGAATCGATGTCATCGATGTTGCTTCGGAAGAGTATTCTCAAGAAGTTCTTGGTTTCTTCGATAATTCTCCAAGTGGCAATTCCACTCCTTCTTCTCAGCCTATCATTGCTAATTCTTCTCCTTCCCTCACTCCATTTGAGGGAAGTGACTTCATCCTAGAGGAAATTGAGGCCTTTCTCAAAAGTGATTCGATTCCCGATGGAATTGATAACCAAGAGATTGACCCGGAAAGGGACATCCTTCTTCTTGAGAAATTGTTAAATGAGGATCCCTCTCCTCCTCCTCTTCCTCCACAAAAACTTCATAATGAGGAAATAAAATCTATTGATAAATCTGATGATCCTCCAGAGGTCGAACTTAAGGACTTACCACCTTATCTCAAATATGCAGTTTTGGAGGGTACCGATAATTACCCGTCATAATTGCTAAAGACTTGAATGATGAAGAAAAAGTCGCTCTCATAAAGGTTCTAAAGTCGCACAAGCGATCCATTGCTTGGAAACTTTCCAACATTAATGGTATTAACCTAGAATTTTATACGCACAAGATTTTAATGGAAGATGACTTTAAGCTAACGGTTCAACATTATAGAAGGGTTAATCCAAAAATCCACGAGGTTATCAAACAGGATGTTCTTAAACTCCTCAATGCCGGCTTGATTTACCCTATCTCGGATAGTCCTTGGGTAAGCCCCGTTCATTGTGTGCCTAAAAAGGGAGGCATCATAGTCGTTCAAAATGAAAAAAATGAGTTAATTCCTACTCGACTAGTAACAGGATGGTGTGTATGCATTGACTACCGAAAGTTAAATGATGTCACCCGTAAATACCACTTTCCTCCACCCTTCATGGACCAAATGCTCGAAAGACTAGCAGGAAACGAATACTATTGTTTTCTGGATGGTTTCTCGGGTTACTTTCAAATCCCCATCAACCCACAAGACCAAGAAAAGACCACCTTCACGTGCCCCTATGGAACGTTTGCTTACCGACGTATGCCTTTTGGCTTATGTAATGCTCCAGCAACATTCGAAAGATGTATGATGGCCATTCTTTACGACATGATCGAGAAAACTGTGGAGGTCTTTATGGAGGATTTTTCGGTCTTTGGAAATTCCTTTGAAACATGTCTCTCCCATTTGGAAAAAATGCTTAAACATTGTGAAGACACTAATCTTTGTTTAAATTAGGAGAAAAGTCACTTTATGGTCAAAGAGGGCATTGTCCTCGGCCATAAAATTTCAAAGAATGGAATTGAGGTTGATAGAGCTAAAGTTGATATTATTGCTAAGCTACCTCATCCCACCACCGTCGAAGGTGTTCGGAGTTTTCTTGGTCACGCCGGTTTCTATCGTAGATTCATTCAATATTTTTCAAAAATCACCCGGCCAATGACTCGTCTCCTTGAGAAAGAAACTCCATTCTTCTTCTCCCAAGAGTGCAATGAATGTAACAATTCGCAATTTCAGGTTAATTACTATTCCCGGAAAAATTTCACAATTCACTTTTACTATTCATTTTTCCCGAAAATTTCCCGAAATTTGATTTTTATTTCTTGGCCTCGAGTGATAAATCATTTCCACGGCAAATTAAAATTTTGACACTCATCAGATCATTTTCGTGAAAGTTATTAAGGAATTACACGGAATTACACGTTTTAGGGTAAAACGTCATTCAAAAATTCTACGCACAACGAAACTCGACCGCGTTAAGTGACCCCGCATCAGAAAAATGTTTGACACACTCATGATTTATTTGAGAATTAATCATGACTGAGAAAAACATGACCAAAATAAGCCTCGGCCGTGAAAAACTGGAATTTTCAGTTTTAAGCGTTTTTACTCAGCCGTAACCTTAGCCTATACCTACACCGCGTTTCTAAGACGATTTGATTTTCAACTTATTAGAAAAAGTCAACATATTTTTCCCTCCTCCTTTGACCAAAAAAATCATTCCTAGATTTTATAAGTCATTCCTTGATTTTTAGGCTTAGGGTTTTATTTCTAAAAGACATTTAATACCAACCGACACTAGACTGAGCCCAGTCTAGACATTATAAGTCATTTTAAATCATTTTTATCCTATTAGAAAAGTAACATTTTACTTTTCTCAATTTTACGCAATATTCGTACGTTTAACGTATTACGCGTTTTAGACCCGTGTTTCCAGTTTTAGCAGGGTTTTAGCACCCCAATGGAACCTACCACTCATTTTATATTTTATTATGGAGTATTTTGACAAGTTTAATCATTCTTCTAAGTTTCATATTTTTAGGATACCCGATTTTAAGTTTCATGACTTAACGACTTACCGTTAGCGATTACAGGGACCAAAACTCACTCCGTAAGCTAGATAATACCAAGTTTAAGTACCTAGTCACCCTAACCATCTTATGAACGTGTATAAGGGTGATTCACCATGCCATGTGCCTAAGTTATAAGTCTTGATCTATTGGATTGGTTACATGTGTTAAACTTGGTCTCCAAGTGTTGGAAAATATCCTAAATACTTGCACCTCCTTAAGGCAACTTCCTAGCACCTTCCTAGCACCTCCTCAAACTCATATATAAGCCCTCCCCATCCCTCCTAGTCGTTCACAACACAAACACCCTCTCATTTGCTAGTTTACTTCAAGTTATATTCAAGAAATCAAGTGCAATATCCACACATAAACCCTAGTTAGGTTTTGATTCATCAAACTACTTCCAAACCCTAGAAACTTTAGTGATTTCTCTTGAGTTTGAATCCACTCAAGTAACCTCAACTTTCATCATCTCTCTTTCAAGAATACAAGTGTAGAAAGATTGCTTGAAGTGAAGTAGGGTGAAGCTAAACTCTATCAAAGTCCATACCTTACGTGTTACTTACCTTTCTTTGTAGAAAGCCAAAGTTGTAAGCCAACTCTAATACACTTCCTTGCTTAAATATCATATTCATGTTATTTACATATCATTCATGCTATATTTTGTCTTGTTATTATGTCCATGATGTTTAAAAATGGGTAGAACAAGTATTGGTATATATATGTTAACTTATGTTAAGATAACAAATAAACTAGTGATTTTTATGGAGAACCACAACCAAAATGGTACAACTATGATATTGGACACTTACTTACTGTTATAAAGGACTTCAAAAGGAAAACATAGCAATTTGAATCACCCAAAACGAGTACCCGAGTCAAAAGTTATGGCCATAAGAAGTTAGCGAAACCAAAACGATAAAACTGCCTATAGCGAACTGTTTTGCATTCTGACTTTTTGAAAGTGGTACTTCTGGTCAGATTCATCAAAAAGTTTAAACACGAAAGTTGTCCAGAACGCCGTTTTCATACAAAAACAACGAAGCTCGAGCCCTGAAAACGCTTTCCGAGTGATATTTTCTTCAAATTCTTAACAGCCCATTTTTAGACCAAAGTCACTATATAATAGTTATGTTTTACTAAGATCAAGAGGTCTTATGACCTAGATTCAAGACCACAACCATGGCTAGAGCCAAGGTTGAGTCTCAAGACCATCGAACAATGACCAAAGGTCATGGCAAAGCCATGGCTAAAGACCATATAAACATACCAAGGCAAAAACATGAGTTAAGACCATATATACATACCAAGGCGAAAACATGACTAAAGACCATATAAACATACCAAGGCGAAAACATGAGCTAACGACCATATAAACTTACCAAGAAAAATACATGAACTAGAGAGTTAGCGATAACTTTAACATGCAATTTGGATCTACTCCATCTAAAGAATCATGAGATATTACAAGTAATTGTCAAACAAGTTATAAGAAACTCATCCTAATAACAATCTTCATGTGAAAATAAACTTTCCTAAGTTTATTCAAATATCGGACATGTAACTTTTCGGATCAAAACTTATATATATATACTTTATCAACTACTACAATAGTAGGGAGCCTCATGTGAGGAGTTCATTATGTAAGCCGTCGAGTTGAGTTGTGGATTTACGAATTAAAGTGTCCTGGCTCCTCGAACGTTTACTACATGACTTCTGAATTATGTCGGCCCGAACGGTAGTAAATGATATATAAACTATACATGTTTCATGAATCATTTCTTTTCAAAGACTTACACTATACATCATACCACATCATGGACTAAATGCAAGACATATATTGGCACCTTTATGTTTCCTTAGACCTTATTCCAAACCTAAGTTGCAACGATTATTCTAGGTTGCTCGTAGAAGTTCTTACGGCATATCCATCATTCTCATTATACATCATCCAACTCAAGGTGAGTTCATAGCCCCACTTTACATTACTTAGTTGTTTTACAAACCCTTGGGGGGAATACATGCTATTTTAACCGAACACAATGCTTTCAAATTGTATGCTTGCCTGATTGTTTTATTATCACTAAGTACCATCCTTGCCAAACTGAGATCCCTTATTATGAACCATTTAATCACTAGAAATTGTGAGCGCGAATATTGTGAATAGGCCTATTGGGATTGACGAATCCCATTTGTATTGACTAAGTTCAAACAAATGCATTAATATTTGAGACATTAGGTATGACGGCAAAGTACCTACCGGGATAACTCCGCCGATCGATATTGGTACCCGTTAACGTTTTGGTGTCATAAGCTTAGTATTTGATAATAACTGTTCCGGGCATATAACAACGTAGCCCATCTTTGTTTTCTAACTATGAGTGTGAGTCTATAGCTCACACTACGATTATTGTTTCAACGATTTAACTACCAACATATTGTGTTCAAACATTAAACAAACTCTATGAATGTCACTCAACCTTTGTGTTGACCTCTCAAGCATATATTTCAGGTTCATGACGATCAAGGATGGCACGAAAGGGCACGTATATTCAAGAGGGCTATAAATTTTATTATTATTCAAAAACTTATTTAATGTAAATTGTAAACATGGAACCATCTGGGACCTCATTTTGTAATCTCTGATATTTATATAATTTGACTGATAAATCTTTTAAAATGACTCAATTGGAGTTCGTTTTCTATTATTGTGACTATTGTGCCGTCGAGTAACAGCCAGTTTGAATTCCGCTGCAACCATGAATTGGGGGTGTTACAGATTGGTACCAGAGCCATGGTTATAGAGAAACGGGTCTAATTGAGACCTAAACTATAACCATACATACAAGCAAAAACATTTATATAGCCTTCCGCTCTTCGTGTCTTCCATCCTCCAGACGATTATGGACTTAGTAAGCATGTTATGCTACACAAACATATTAGTATATTCATATATACCCATTTTGAGCATTTTCCCGTAGACATTTTATGCTACACAAACATAATTGCATATTAATATATGTACCCTAAACATAATTGAGCATTTCCCCGTAAGCATTTTATACTACATGAACATATTAGTAACTTGATATATAAACTCGGTTTATTTTCAATCATTTATCTAAACAATGGACTAAACATATCTGCGTATGCCTATTCTAGGGCATTACGACACAACCAGATTCTCCCAATCATGTTCCTACTCCAACATTTTATGTCCAAGACATTGTAACTGATTGCAATGGTCTTTCCTATTTTCCAAGACATTGTATTATACAATGGTCTTAATCATTTCTCAAATGTTTTGAGTCACACAATGGTTTAACCTACTTCCCAGACATTGTGAATTGCACAATGGTCTAACCTACTTCCGAGACATTGTGTTTTGCGCAATGGTCTCTAAAATCATTCCATCACATCATCAATATCATTTCATATGACATCAAAAACCCATCACAATCTATCGATTTCTAAATAGAAATATGAGATTTTTAAAAGACAAACAAATCCATCACCTACAAAAGCTGAAGTTTAGCCCTACATTCATCAAAGTTTTCTTCTGAAACTGTTGGATCGTGAACACCTTGAACTTGTGTTGATAATGATACTTTGAGTGATACCACTAAGTATGCGGAATCTACTTAATGATACTTAGAAGATTAATTGTAAGTAAAACAGATTTATGTATGAACAATGAATATAACAAAACAACTAGCTCCAATATTATTAATAATAATAATACGAGTGATCTGAGATATCACTAGGGTTACACCTTGAAGCTCTAAGAAAAACGTATATCTAAGTTATATTCTAGGATCTCCTTTTATAGAACAAGGAGTCCTCTTGTACAAGATAAGTATAATTCTAATAGAATAAGATATACACAAAATCTTTTCTATGTTTATCAATGCGCGTTTCTCTAACAGCTAACAAGTGAGCAGTGGTAATATTTGTTCTTGCAGTGGTAATGAGTTTCCACTGCAAGTACAATCTTCTTGCAGTTGTAATATCTTCACTAGCCGTGGTAACTGATAGAATAATTCCCAACAGAAACCTTCATTATTAAAAGTTCGTGATCCTGGCCAAGTATGTTCTATTTTAGAACTACTTAAAACTTCCTTTCCACATGTACCTACCCGTACTATCTTCTATGCAATGGAATATGAAAACATACGTTACAAGTCTTGTATGGCCGGGACTTGCAATTGAAGGGTTTGACATCGGCTTTGTTTAGTGGACAGTTTCCCGAAAGCAACGGACATATCAAAAGTATACCTAATTTAGGTATTTGAAAATTTTATCGAACCTTGGCTAAATATAGACTAGTCACCTATATTTAACCTAGGGACAGTGGAATATAGTCTGACTAACTATATTCGACTTAAAATTTTCAAATACTGAGAATAGTTGTACTAGGTTTATGTTTAGATTGATTTCCTACATGAACACGATAAACCACCAGAATACATTAAAACAATCTAGAGACACGATAGTGCCTTACCACTCAGCAAGATCTGAACACCTTATTTGTATGATCTAAATTCATTCTTGAAATTTTTCTTTTATGAGATAATCCGAACTACTATCTTGGGATAGTTATCAATTATTCTCTTCATCTTGTAGAAGTACTATCCTGTTTAGGTCCTAAGGATACCATCCCGTCATAAACCTTTAAAATTTCTTAAAATTTTAAAGCAAACTTGACATCTCTACCAATATTAACACTAAGCATACACTACGCACTTTTGTTCATCAACATATCACAACATTATCTTCACAACCGTGGCAAACACAAGCTCATTAACAGATCTTGAGGCACTTTTAAAGCTCAAATCATCCTTAGTTACACCACAAGTACCCTCATCATCTTTACAAGATTAAATATTCTTCTTGTACTTTTGGAACACCAGTATCATCTCGTAATACACTACCTTGTAACTCACCGGCTAATTGTGAATGTTGTGTTGGGAATTCTTAAGTAGGATGATTTGTAATTATTTGAATGGATTGTGATGCCTTTTCATTTAAATAAAAAAATTGTAAATCACCGAACCATAAGTTTATATTCCCCTATTTACATTGTTTGGGTTGCCTCTCTATGTAAATAAAGAATTATAAACAAGTGGGCTTATTTGTATCCGAAATAACATAAGTATGAAGTCAATAAACACTAGGTACAACAACAGATTACCAACTAGGCTATGAGTGCAACTACTATATCAATTCCTATTAATATTCGACTGCTATATCAATTTCCTTTGATATTCGACTATTACCACACCTTTCCTACATAAAAGTATGCCTCATTCTACACCATACACTGAAACGACAAATCAAACTACATCACCGGTAATCCCAGACTTTAGTCCTCATAAGTAACCACACCTTTTCATCGACACCACTCCAACATATGACACACAAAGAACTTCGGGACGAAGTACCCCGTAAGGGGTAGAGACTGTAACAATTCGCAATTTCAGGTTAATTACTATTCCCGGAAAAATTTCACAATTCACTTTTACTATTCATTTTTCCCGAAAATTTCCTGAAATTTGATTTTTGTTTCTTGGCCTCGAGTGATAAATCATTTCCACGGCAAATTAAAATTTTGACACTCATCAGATCATTTTCGTGAAAGTTATTAAGGAATTACACGTTTTAGGGTAAAACGTCATTCAAAAATTCTACGCACAACGAAACTCGACCGCGTTAAGTAACCCCGCATCAGAAAAATGTTTGACACACTCATGATTTATTTGAGAATTAATCATGACTGAGAAAAGCATGACCAAAATAAGCCTCGGCCGTGAAAAACTGGAATTTTCAGTTTTAAGCGTTTTTACTCAGCCGTAACCTTAGCCTATACCTACACCGCGTTTCTAAGACGATTTGATTTTTCAACTTATTAGAAAAAGTCAACATATTTTTCCCTCCTCCTTTGACCAAAAAAATCATTCCTAGATTTTATAAGTCATTCCTTGATTTTTAGGCTTACGGTTTTATGTCTAAAAGACATTTAATACCAACCGACACTAGACTGAGCCCAGTCTAGACATTATAAGTCATTTTAAATCATTTTTATCCTATTAGAAAAGTAACATTTTACTTTTCTCAATTTTACGCAATATTCGTACGTTTAACGTATTACGCGTTTTAGACCCGTGTTTCCAGTTTTAGCAGGGTTTTAGCACCCCAATGGAACCTACCACTCATTTTATATTTTATTATGGAGTATTTTGACAAGTTTAATCATTCTTCTAAGTTTCATATTTTTAGGATACCCGATTTTAAGTTTCATGACTTAACGACTTACCGTTAGCGATTACCGGGACCAAAACTCACTCCGTAAGCTAGATAACACCAAGTTTAAGTACCTAGTCACCCTAACCATCTTATGAACGTGTATAAGGGTGATTCACCATGCCATGTGCCTAAGTTATAAGTCTTGATCTATTGGATTGGTTACATGTGTTAAACTTGGTCTCCAAGTGTTCGAAAATATCCTAAAAATACTTGCACCTCCTTAAGGCAACTTCCTAGCACCTTCTTAGCACCTCCTCAAACTCATATATAAGCCCTCCCCATCCCTCCTAGTCGTTCACAACACAAACACCCTCTCATTTGCTAGTTTACTTCAAGTTATATTCAAGAAATCAAGTGCAATATCCACACATAAACCCTAGTTAGGTTTTGATTCATCAAACTACTTCCAAACCCTAGAAACTTTGGTGATTTCTCTTGAGTTTGAATCCACTCAAGTAACCTCAACTTTCATCATCTCTCTTTCAAGAATACAAGTGTAGAAAGGTTGCTTGAAGTGAAGTAGGGTGAAGCTAAAGTCTATCAAAGTCCGTACCTTACATGTTACTTACCTTTCTTTGTAGAAAGCCAAAGTTGTAAGCCAACTCTAATACACTTCCTTGCTTAAATATCATATTCATGTTATTTACATATCATTCATGCTATATTTTGTCTTGTGATTATGTCCATGATGTTTAAAAATGGGTAGAACAAGTATTGGTATATATATGTTAACTTATGTTAAGATAACAAGTAAACTAGTGAATTTTATGGAGAACCACAACCAAAATGGTACAACTATGATATTGGACACTTACTTACTGTTATAAAGGACTTCAAAAGGAAAACATAGCAATTTGAATCACCCAAAATGAGTACCCGAGTCAAAAGTTATGGCCATAAGAAGTTAGCGAAACCAAAACGGTAAAACTGCCTATACCCTACTGTTTTGCATTCTGACTTTTTGAAAGTGATACTTCTGGTCCGATTCATCAAAAAGTTAAAACACAAAAGTTGTCCGGAACGCCGTTTTCGTTTAGGGAGAAAGAAGCTCGAGCCCTGAAAACGCTTTCCGAGTGATATTTTCTTCAAATTCTTAACAGCCCATTTTTAGACCAAAGTCACTATATAATAGTTATGTTTTACTAAGATCAAGAGGTCTTATGACCTAGATTCAAGACCACAACCATGGCTAGAGCCAAGGTTGAGTCTCAAGACCATGGAACAATGACCAAAGGTCATGGCAAAGCCATGGCTAAAGACCATATAAACATACCAAGGCAAAAACATGAGTTAAGACCATATATACATACCAAGGCGAAAACATGACTAAAGACCATATAAACATACCAAGGCGAAAACATGAGCTAACGACCATATAAACTTACCAAGACAAATACATGAACTAGAGAGTTAGCGATAACTTTAACATGCAATTTGGATCTACTCCATCTAAAGAATCATGAGATATTAGAAGTAATTGTCAAACAAGTTATAAGAAACTCATCCTAATAACAATCTTCATGTGAAAATAAACTTTCCTAAGTTTATTCAAATATCGGACATGTAACTTTTCGGATCAAAACTTATATATATATATATACTTTATCAACTACTACAATAGTAGGGAGCCTCATGTGAGGAGTTCATTATGTAAGCCGTCGAGTTGAGTTGTGGATTTACGAATTAAAGTGTCCTGGCTCCTCGAACGTTTACTACATGACTTCTAAATTATGTCGGCCCGAACGGTAGTAAATGATATATAAACTATACATGTTTCATGAATCATTTCTTTTCAAAGACTTACACTATACATCATACCAGATCATGGACTAAATGCAAGACATATATTGGCACGTTTATGTTTCCTTAGACATTATTCCAAACCTAAGTTGCAACGATTATTCTAGGTTGCTCGTAGAAGTTCTTACGGCATATCCATCATTCTCATTATACATCATCCAACTCAAGGTGAGTTCATAGCCCCACTTTACATTACTTAATTGTTTTACAAACCCTTGGGGGGAATACATGCTATTTTAACCAAACACAATGCTTTCAAATTGTATGCTTGCCTGATTGTTTTATTATCACTAAGTACCATCCTTGCCAAACCGAGATCCCTTATTATGAACCATTTAATCACTAGAAATTGTGAGCGCGAATATTGTGAATAGGCCTATTGGGATTGACGCATCCCATTTGTATTGACTAAGTTCAAACAAATGCATTAATATTTGAGACATTAGGTATGACGGCAAAGTACCTACCGGGATAACTCCGCCGATCGATATTGGTACCCGTTAACGTTTTGGTGTCATAAGCTTAGTATTTGATAATAACTGTTCCGGGCATATAACAACGTAGCCCATCTTTGTTTTCTAACTATGAGTGTGAGTCTATAGCTCACACTACGATTATTGTTTCAATGATTTAACTACCAACATATTGTGTTCAAACATTAAACAAACTCTATGAATATCACTCAACCTTTGTGTTGACCTCTCAAGCATATATTTCAGGTTCATGACGATCAAGGATGGCACGAAAGGGCACGTATATTCAAGAGGGCTATCAATTTTATTATCATTCAAAAACTTATTTAATGTAAATTGTAAACATGGAACCATCTGGGACCTCATTTTGTAATCTCTGATATTTATATAATTTGAATGATAAATCTTTTAAAACGACTCAATTGGAGTTCGTTTTCTATTATTGTAACTATTGTGCCGTCGAGTATCACCCAGTTTGAATTCCGCTGCAACCATGAATTGGGGGTGTTACAGATTGGTACCAGAGCCATGGTTATAGAGAAACGGGTCTAATTGAGACCTAAACTATAACCACACATACAAGCAAAAACATTTTTATAGGCTTCCGCTCTTCATGTCTTCCATCCTCCAGACGATTATGGACTTAGTAAGCATGTTATGCTACACAAACATATTAGTATATTCATATATACCCATTTTGAGCATTTTCCCGTAGACATTTTATGCTACACAAACATAATTGCATATTAATATATGTACCCTAAACATAATTGAGCATTTCCCCGTAAGCATTTTATACTACATGAACATATTAGTATATTGATATATAAACTCGGATTATTTTCAATCATTTATCTAAACAATGGACTAAACATATCTGCGTATGCCTATTCTAGGGCATTACGACACAACCAGATTCTCCCAATCATGTTCCTACTCCAACATTTTATGTCAAAGATATTGTAACTGATTGCAATGGTCTTTCCTATTTTCCAAGACATTGTATTATACAATGGTCTTAATCATTTCTCAAATGTTTTGAGTCACACAATGGTTTAACCTACTTCCCAGACATTGTGAATTGCACAATGGTCTAACCTACTTCCGAGACATTGTGTTTTGCGCAATGGTCTCTAGAATCATTCCATCACATCATCAATATCATTTCATATGACATCAAAAACCCATCATAATCTATCGATTACTAAATAGAAATATGAGATTTTTAAAAGACAAACAAATCCATCACCTGCAAAAGCTGAAGTTTAGCCCTACATTCATCAAAGTTTTCTTCTGAAACCTTCATTATTAAAAGTTCGTGATCCTGGCCAAGTATGTTCTATTTTAGAACTACTTAAAACTTCCTTTCCACACGTACCTACCCGTACTATCTTCTATGCAATGGAATATGAAAACATACGTTACAAGTCTTGTATGACCGGGACTTGCAATTGAAGGGTTTGACATCGGCTTTGTTTAGTGGACAGTTTCCCGAAAGCAACGGACATATCAAAAGTATACCTAATTTAGGTATTTGAAAATTTTATCGAACCTTGGCTAAATATAGACTAGTCACCTATATTTAACCTAGGGACAGTGGAATATAGTCTGACTAACTATATTCGACTTAAAATTTTCAAATACTGAGAATAGTTGTACTAGGTTTATGTTTAGATTGATTTCCTACATGAACACGATAAACTACCAGAAGACATTAAAACAATCTAGAGACACGATAGTGCCTTACCACTCAGCAAGATCTTAACACCTTATTTGTATGATCTAAATTCATTCTTGAAATTTTTCATTTATGAGATAATCCGAACTACTATCTTGGGATAGTTATCAATTATTCTCTTCATCCTGTAGAAGTACTATCCTGTTTAGGTCCTAAGGATACCATCCCGTCATAAACCTTTAAAATTTCTTAAAATTTTAAAGCAAACTTGACATCTCTACCAATATTAACATTAAGCATACACTACGCACTTTTGTTCATCAACATATCACAACATTATCTTCACAACCGTGGCAAACACAAGCTCAAATCATCCTTAGTTACACCACAAGTACCCTCATCATCTTTACAAGATTAAATATTCATCTTGTACTTTTGGAACACCAGTATCATCTCGTAATACACTACCTTGTAACTCACCGGCTAATTGTGAATGTTGTGTTGGGAATTCTTAAGTAGGGTGATTTGTAATTATTTGAATGGATTGGGATGCCTTTTCATTTAAATAAAGAAATTGTAAATCACCGAACTATAAGTTTATATTCCCCTATTTACATTGCTTGGGTTGCCTCTCTATGTAAATAAAGAATTATAAACAAGTGGGCTTATTTGTATCCGAAATAACATAAGTATGAAGGCAATAAACACTAGGTACAACAACAGATTACCAACTAGGCTAAGAGTGCAACTACTATATCAATTCCTATTAATATTCGACTGCTATATCAATTTCCTTTGATATTCGACTATTACCACACCTTTCCTACATAAAAGTATGCCTCATCCTACACCATACACTGAAACGACAAATCAAACTACATCACCGGTAAATGATATATAAACTATACATGTAGAACTAGTGATTAGATCCACTTGGTTTATGATGTTTAGGAACCCATAAAAGTATGGTGTAGGATGGTACTTAGTGATTAGATCCACTTGGTTTATGATGTTTAGGAACCCATGACACCCTAATAAACACTCCTTTGGGGCCAATTTTAGTACGTCGAGCTTCGGTGCCATGAGCTTAAGAGACAATGTAGTACTTTTGACATTTTAGTACTTTACTTTATACTTGTGGTTATTGTACATACGATTTAACTATAAACCTATGATTATTCACCAACTTTATGTTGACCGTTTTTCGCAATGTATTTCTCAGGTAACTAAGGTAGCTCATGTGCATACATTTGGACCTTCATGGAGTCGCGGAGTCGACGCGTCTCACCTTATATTTTCTGCACTTATGAAACGTTTGATCTTGTGGAACTTATTTTAACTAAATTGGCAATATCTTTTGGGACCTAAGTTTTGTAAACTCTGAATGTTTTAATGATCAAACGATCCAAACGACACTTTAGGTCGTTCAATATAACTGTAACTATGGTGCTATGACAGTCACCCCCAGGTATTCCATTCCGCTGCCATTCAGGTATTTTGGGGGTGTGACAGATTGGTACCAGAGCTAAGGTTATAGCGAACTAGGATGTATCTTGGACCCTAGACTATAACCACATCATCATAGCATCTCATCATTTCATCATAGGTGCATATTCACTATACATGTTGCTTTACGCACACGCTGTACGAGTTATTCATACCCATACTCATATATATTTATGATTATATTGACCTGGTTCACAAGTGACATGTCTTCAGATACCCACGCTGTTATCCTTTCGTCGGATTCCGACATTGAAGATGCCTTGTCATCTTCCACTACCATTATACCACCAGCTGTACTTACACCACTATTAGCACTATTGAATTGTCATAAGAGCAAGGTTCTCATTCAGCCTATACATAGAATGCCGTTTCGTAGAGTATTCAGACTTAATTTTAATGGACTTATTAGGATGCTTATTACAAGGGAGATAGCATGTTTTCTTTCCTTCACTAGTAGGACGCTTACTACTTAGGTACTACCACCACCGTTGGTTACTTATTACACTATTGGTCATCCCATAGTGCGTACTTCAGCTTTACCTTTTAGATGTCGCGAGATAGCGCGAAAGAGGGTGGTATTCCATTCACTATTATCACCATTATCTCCTAACTCATCACTGGGATTTTATCGTCATCAATGTTATTCTCATCCTTTAGAATACCACCATTGTCAGTTTCCTTTTCCATTTTCACTTGCCATGAATTAGATAACACCTTTTGGATTATACCAAGATTACGGACTCAACAGGAACATCTGCAGGTTCCTCAAGAATGGCTTAGAATCTACACTATCTAGGACTTGATCGATGCACAGCTTCAGACACCACTTCAGGACTATCTCGACCTTATGATGCCATAAACCTGATTTCACCTAGAAGGACTACAGGAAATCTTTAGAATAGACTTATATCTTTACTAGCTTTTACTATTATCCTAGCCACGGGAGGTGTGGCATAGTTCAAAGAAACTTGTAGTATTTTGATTGTTGTACAAACGGAATCACCAAGTATTGACTCTACTATAGGGGAATGGTTGTGCTATCTATGATATTGGTCCATATAGACCGAAACTTTCATGTATTATATTCATGTGTTATGAATATGATGATTTTTATTACCTATAGATTCTCATGGACTCTTATGATTTGATGGAAATAGACTTAAGCAAACAACTCCAAGCATGACGCAAGCTGCTGTTGGACAATTCATTGCCAGGAACTAACTACCGCCCTCACCAAGGAACTTACTCACGTGGAATTTATGGGTTGTAATCCCTCCTCCTTTAGCGGAAATATAGACACAAAGGAATTTCTCAAATGGTTCGAAGAATTAGAAACAATCTTTCAATGTGGCGACTGCCGTAAGGAAGACAAAGTTAAGTTCGCCACTTGCACTTTTCAGGAGCATGCCCAGAAATGGTGGACTAAGTATGTCCAGGTAGTAGGAGTTGATGCTGCTTACTCACACTCTTGGGAGAAACTAAAAAGGATGATGAGTTTGAAATTCTGTGTGAAAAGCGAATTACAAGCAATTGAGCAGGAAACACTAAACCTTACCATGGTAGGAGATGATGTTGTTAAGTATACTGCTTCTTTTTATGATTTTGCTCGACTAGGCTCTGCAATGGATGAACCGGAAAGCAAGAAACTTGAAAGGTACATCGGAGGACTTTCTCCTGAAATTCGTATGTTGGTCAACTCATTGGAACCCGATACCATGCCTAAAGCTATAAGGATGGCGATCGAAGCAAAGGAACGCATAGCTCACCCCAAGATCTTAGGAAGCAAAAGTGACAATAAAAGGAAGTGGAACAACAACCGAGGTGAGAATGCCACACAAGGACCACACAAGAGACAAGGAGTTGCTAAACCTAATGCTACAGGTCTAAAGGAAAAGAATGATTACCTTGGTATTTTACCTAAGTGTGAAGAGTGCCAACATCATCATAACCCAGGACGTTGCCCGGACCCATGTGGCAACTGTAAGAAGGTTACCCACAAAACCAGGGATTGCAGGTTTCCAATTGTGGGTGGTAATCAGAAACCATCAATAACATGTTTTGGCTGTGGTGTAGTGGGACACTTCAAGAGTGAATGCCCAGAGTTGGGAAGCCAGAATTGGAAGAAGAAGTTTATGTTTTAATTATGTAAACCATAGTTTGAGCCCTCTAGGGTTGTACTTTTCTTTTGGTACTTTCCATAAGTACGTTGGTGTAACCTAGTAGTATTAAGCACTTTCCTATCTAATGTAATGACTATCTTTTGTTACCTTCTGTGATAACCATAACTTTCGTTTACTCCATTTTCTATCTCAATCGTTCAACATTTAATTATTTCGCAACATTATACCATTGTCTTATTAGGGATTAAGCCGAGTTCGTAGTTGACGGATTAATAGATTATTACCATTCCATAGTATTTACCCATGTATCCAATAAACCATTCAACGAGTTTTATTTCAAACTATTTTACTACCTTATGGGGAAATTGTTTTTACCGAATTTCTAAAATAAGCCGTTTTGTTACCGTACTATAAACTGATTTTTCCGATATTACGCCAAGTATTTACTATTACTACGCGAACCAATTTTTATATTGCTTTGAAAGGATATATCAGGATACCATTTTTAATAAGAATGCGTTGAACACCATCTAAAACTTTTGAGAAAAGTAATACTATTTTGACTAAATCAAGCATCGCATCATTAGTCCTCAACTATACATAGCCTGATCACCTATGTATACTTCAGGAAGGATTATGCCATGAAGGAAATAGTTACTTTTTAAAGTATTGCTAATAACAATCTTCATTTAAAAGCGTTTTAAACAAGTAAACTCTTTTATGAGTGTTTTTTTCTGAAAAACTCTCCCTAGATACTTACCCCACCTGTCACCCACTTAGTCATTAAGTTGGACTTTCCATTGACTTCTCTAGGAGAGACTTCCCATATCAAGTGCTAGGAGGATTCCTCGATACAAGAAAAACAATAAAAGGATTACGGAACTATAATACTTAGACTAAGAAAATTTATAATCCAACAACAATCCTAAGATACCACGAGACCATCCGACTCACCATCTCTGACCTAGTTGTCCAACTTATTATTCAAAGGTACTAGCTAGACTGAGCTATAGGATCGAACACATGGTGAAGGTAGGCTAAGCAACACTATGGAAATAAACCAAGCCTTCTAACCGATACTGTAGAGTGTTTTGAATTAACATGTTCTCATCCATACACAAACTTCCCTGTAATGAGTTTTCACCAAGGATAATTGATTTGAGTTAAGGATATCGATATAAATTCCCTTAAGGCATTGTGTTCTCAGGAAATTCTAGATAACCTCACCTATACATCAAGAGAGGCATCAGACTCAAGAATATCTCCCCAGCTACATGTGAAGACAATACGGAAATTCATCGACATAGTATCAATTGAAACCCTCATATTGCCAACATGATGACAATTTCAACGATAAAACCATCTCAAGACTTAAGCTGGTTGAATACCTAGGCTTGTAGTTTTACCAGATACCCACCAATAGGCACCATCCAATATCAGGAAACGAACATTAGACATCTATGCATTATGTGAACATTACCTATCCTATTATTTTATCCTTGTTAGTATTTTTACTTTTAAGTAAAGCTTATTTAAAAATTTGTATTTATACAAATCACATATCTTGTAGAAAAAAAAAATTTTGAATTGCCTATTTTGAATAAATATGATCCTTTTTAATCAATATTTAGCTAAACCATTGTACAATGGGAAATATATAAACATCAAACTTTGGTAAACAGTCCTATTCACAACCTATTTGAAAACCGAGTCACATTTCCTAACTATTGAATTTTGAATCATCAAGAAAGATATTATTTAGTAAACCATTTGCTCCATTTTCTAAAATTCGTTTATTCAGAAAAAGGATTTCGACCAAAAACTCAAAAATCGCGAGATAAATTTTGAAAACCAATCACCATGCTACATCGCTTATGCATTTAGGGCTTTGTGACTTGACAATAAGGAATATTGGAATATGTGATGACGGAAATCAGGAGGAACACCATAGAACGATTACAAACGTCAGTAATGGAGACCAAGCACAGTAGGCAAAGAATGACACATGTCTTAGCAATCCATTAGACCAAAACACAAAGAATCAAACATTGTTACCCATATTCTATCTTCTTCGTATAACGCCGTGTTCGAAAGACGTAACGTTGTGGAATTAGTCACAAGATTTATTGTACCAATTCAATTATTCCTGATAAAGGTAATCGAATCACCTTGGACTTCTAGCAATCATTTTAAGATTACCTTCAGAACCCTATTTAGACGAAAACACCGCCTACTATCCTCAGACCGATGGTCAGATCGAGAGAACGATTCAAACATAGGAAAGTTATGCTCAGAGCATAAGTGATTGACTCTAGAAATGGTTGGACTAACCTTTTATCATAAATCAGATTCGTTTGCAACGATAGTTATCGCACGAGCGTAGAGACTACACCATTTGAAGCACTTTATGGTCGAAGTACCAATTACCCATTTACAGACCGAAATCGGAAAGTTAAATTCACTGGTCTAGAACTAAACTATGGAACAACAAAGGAAATTTCACAAGTCAAGAACCATTTACAAGCAACGAGAAACTGGTAGAAGTTAGGTTGGTACATGACGCACATCATACGGATTGGGTATCCTTGAATAGCAAACTAACCAGGTTCACGTGAAAGAACGAGCTAAGTTGAAAGCTTTGCCTTGGAGAGGCATGATACGATTTTGATAACACAAGAGATTGAACCTTTAAGTATATTGGACCATTTCAGATTCATGTTAGAATCGACCAGCTGACATATAAGATTTGAGTTCTGACAGAGTTCAGCAACATATATTACCCATATTACATTATAAACCTGAAGAAGCACTGATCATCTATTGACGAACCAAACTCGGAAAAAGCCAAACTCACTATTCCTGTAGGCATTCATGAAATAACCAGAAATTTCCTACAAGTCAAGAATCAATTACAAATTCAACAAGTTGTAAACCATTAAAACTTCAAGTTGGTAGCCAGATCATGTTGAAAGTTCTGCCTAGGAAAGGCATGATATTATTCAGAAAAATTTGGAAAGTTAAAACCGATATACACTGGACCAATTAATAGTTCAGACAGAGTAGGCCTAGTGGCCGTCAGACTTGTGCCTTGATAAAGAACAGCCGGATTACACAACATGTTTCACATATTCAAATCCCAGGAAATGACTTTCAGATTTGTCACTCATAATCCCATTTGGAAAAGAATCCAACGCAAAGACAAACGTAAAATTGGTATGAACCAATAGAAATCTTGGACTGTTAGGTCGAACGGTTGAAGCAGAGTCGAATTCCTATCGTGGAAGTTCGCTGGAATTCTCAAATATTATTATCTTTTCACCAATACTGCTTCAGAGACCAACACAAACTGAACTTCGGGACGAAGTTCCTGTTAGAGGGGAAGACTGTCACAACTCGTAATTTCCGGTCATTTTCCAAACCTCGACAATTTACTATTCACAAGTTACTATTCATCATTTACTATTCATCAATCACTATTCATCATTTTTGAGGTCAATTTGACATTCTGAGAAGCGTTCAGAAATTTTACTATTCACTTGACACTATTCATTTCCAGAAGAAATATCACTATTCACGTGCATTACTCATGTCATCGTAAATTTAGTTTACGAGTATTCAAATTCGCGTAACCATATTGGTTCAGGAGCGAATTCATGCATTATCATTGGGACATTTCATACGGACTAGAAATAGTCTGCATATCCTCATTACGGCACTTGCATACTATTCCACTCGTAGGATAATTAAATTAATACTTTTGGTATAATTTACTTTTAAGTATAATTATTTCTATATAAACGTTAACAAACGATCAATAATGTGACTAACACGTCCGACACTCGCGATTATGATCCCAATATATTTTTATATTCATTTTAATAATATGAAAAATTATAATAGTTATTTACCCGGTATTTTGGAAATTTATTTATTTCGTATCGTACGCCTAATTTAATTACGACGGTTTTCATAGAAATTAAACGACGATTAACCAAACACTCAAAATTTATACCCAACCTATTTTTATAATTTTTACAACTTTATTTTATCCCGGTTAACTCCGTTAAAATTTATTTTTAGTTAACCCGGTACCCGGTACACCTTAAAATTTCAAATAAACACAATAATATACACAAAGTCTTCCAAGTCTTACACATTCATCCCCCCCCCCCCCCCCCCCTTGACTTGCCGCCCCCTCCCCCATTCCAATCAACTTACAAGCTTTGAAAATCCTACTAACTCATTAATACATGTCATAGTTTGTCTAAAATAAAATATATATAACATATACTTATGCATTTTTCTCTCATTTCACAAGATCTAGCAAGTAAAAGAAAAAGTTTTCATCTCTTTTTCTCTCTTCCTCTTGAACCGGCCAAACCACAAGACCAAGAAGAAACCAATTATTTTTCAAGATCTAGTGTTTTTCAAGTTCCATTAGTTACCTATTTTAAGGTTTTGAAATAAAAACCTTTAGGTTAATTAGGTTTTCATCTCCAAAACTCTCTAATCTCCAAGTAAGTTAACAAAACTCATTTCATAATTTTTACAAGTTATTACTATGGTTATATTTTTTTCTTACAAGATCTCATGCATGTATTAACTTATACCACTTCATTTTGTATATATTAAATTTTTAAGCCCTAGAAATGATTTTTGGTTAGATCCTTGTTAGATCCACTTGGTTTATGATGTTTAGGAACCCATGACACCCTAAGAAGGTGTATGGTAGGATTAGACTAGTTTTGTGGTGATTGAAAGTGGTTTGATTGAAGTTAGAACTAGTTTGGAGACTTGAAAATGGTTTTTGAAACTATATATTGACCTACTGTCCCTATTTTTATTTCGTGGGAAAATCAGTGAATGATGGGTAAATTTTGACCAAAAATTTAGAAAATACATTCAAAAACGAAACTTTAGGCGAAAGAACGGATTAAAAAGAGCTTATAACGAAGGAGATATGATTTTTGCAAATTTAATGACGAAAACTATTTTTATAAAAACTGTATGCTGTTTGGCAGTTTTCGACGGGCAAAAAGAGGTATTAAACGTAACCTAGAGGAGCCGAGTTATCAAAAATATATTACTACATACAAAAACGAATCCGTGGATATAAAGAACGAGGAAAATGAACCTAAAACGACCAAGTTATACGCGTTTTAAGATCACCAAAACTATATATATATTTGGTCACAAATAAAAATAATAAGTTACGCACTAAATGGTATATTTTCTAGAAACGTTACTAAGGACTATATTCTTAACAAATGAATACGTACGACCCAAGAGAATATTTATACGACTTAACGACGTTATTTTAAAGTTTTCGATACGAGGAATATAACGCTAACATTTTTATACGATATATATTACGACAAGTTTTTATAACTCCAATTGGACTTATTTTTCCTAAGTATGGAAAGTATTTTATCTTGACAATAACTAGTATTTCCAAGTCACGAGTGGTATAGGTATCATGTGCATGTGCATTCATTACATCACGGCATGATCTAAATTAGATCACAATTATTCATTTAGGTTGCGGCTAGTGTTCGTGCCTCATTGTCCCGATTACTTTACCATCGTTGAACCGTCTTTGTACTATCACTCCAGGTGAGTTCTCATAGCCCCGTTTTTAGTACTTATTTGATTTTAAATCCCATGGGGGAGAATACATTGCACAATTATTTTTGTACATGCCCAAGTATTAAATTCCATACATTGCTTAAGTTGTTAGTACTATCACTTCAAGTCCCCTTATTATCATGGACCGTTAATTATATTGCCAAGCGAGAGTGAGTGGATAGATCTATCGAGGGTGACTCCTCCATTCGTGTTTGGGTTGCTCCATAAGGAAAACGAATGCATTTCATGTCTGAATATTTAGAGTGCCTGATAAACACTCCATTGGGGCCAATTTTAGTACGTCGAGCTTCGGTGCCATGAGCTTAAGAGACAATGTAGTACTTTTGACATTTTAGTACTTTACTTTATACTTGTGGTTATTGTACATACGATTTAACTATAAACCTATGATTATTCACCAACTTTATGTTGACCGTTTTTCGCAATGTATTTCTCAGGTAACTAAGGTAGCTCATGTGCATACATTTGGACCTTCATGGAGTCGCGGAGTCGACGCGTCTCACCTTATATTTTCTGCACTTATGAAACGTTTGATCTTGTGGAACTTATTTTAACTAAATTGGCAATATCTTTTGGGACCTAAGTTTTGTAAACTCTGAATGTTTTAATGATCAAACGATGTATTTTTCCAAACGACACTTTAGGTCGTTCAATATAACTGTAACTATGGTGCTATGACAGTCACCCCCAGGTATTCCATTCCGCTGCCATTCAGGTATTTTGGGGGTGTGACACGCTTGTTTTCAATCCAGCCGCCCAATATCCTATCCTTTTTCTAACAATTATCTAGGGATATCTTTTTAAACCTTTTTGTGAAAAATAGATTTCCTTTTCACACTTGGCCATTAGTATTACCTTTTTACGTTTTAAGAGTTGGCATAATAGCCGGTACTTTGAATATTGAGGGCAATATTCAATTCTAAGTGTGGGGGCAATTCAATCGAATTTGATCACATGTGTACCATCTAGTGCCCTAGTACCCCTGTTTTGACCAAAACTTTAAAATTTTTACCGTAATTTCATAAAAAATAAGTGATTTTGCACGTATAATAAGTATGTTTAGTCTTGATTAGGTTAAAAAAAGGGGAATCCTGACTCTGCCAGAGTGTTGATCTGTCTGCTTCCTTAACTTTTAGGCTAAGTTTTTACGAATTGTGCAAATGAAAATGCTAAATGTGGAATAGTTGGATTTCTTTAGAGCTCATAACGGTTATTTGTAGTTCCTTGCTCCCTCAAGATTGAAAACTCAAAAATAAAATAATTAAAATTACGCGGTTCTAACAGTTATTTAAATTTCAGCTCACTTTACGTGTGGCATAAGCATTAAGCGAGCCTTGGATCCTTTATTCTGAAAGGCGTTTAGGTCTGGGAGTTTCACCGTGAAGCTTCGTATGATTGAGGCAAAGTAAAATAAAAATTATAAGTGCCAAAAATAACTGCGGTTCGACAAGTGGATCCTTGCATCCTTTATTCTGAAAGGTGTTTAGGTCTGGGAAATTCATCGTAAAGCTCCGTATGTTTGAGGTACAAGTTGTATATTTAAAAAAAGAGAAAAATGATGAAAAACGAAAAAAAATAATAAATATGGTGTGACCTTTTGAGCCTTTTGAGTTAAAAGTTAAATGATTTTTAAAACTGCCTAAATCTATGTTAAATGAGTTTTAAAACTGCCTAAATCTATGAGACTTAAAGCTATCGGAACGAAAATGAGAAATCGTTTCTTTAAAAAAGTCTAGATAAAATAAGACTTGGGAGCAGGAATTTACAATTATCATTTATGAGTAGTGTTAGCATTTTACTAAAACAATTGCACATAGAGTTTAAGCTTAGTTGGGAGTATAAAAAAGAGGATAACGATTACAATTCCCTGAAGACACCCAGTTTGCGTGAATCCCGTTCCATGATACCGTTTTTGAAAAATCAAGAACATTATATATGCTGTTCTTTTCGCATTAAATAAAAAGTCAAAACGGGGTATGCTTAGTATTCTTTCATTACTTCGTATGATTGGATTGCTATGGACTAGCAATAGTTTAGTGTGGGAGATTGATGAGTATGCAAATACTCATCATTTTAATACCTATTTTGATACGTAAAAATGCTAAAAACGGTCAAATACACTGCAGATATCCTTGGTTTGCATTTTTACGTGTTTCAGGTACGAAGAATTGAAAAATGAGCGACAACATACAATTTTGAACGAAATCGTGCAATTTTGAGCGACTCGGTACCAATTGAGCAACGGTGATATTAAAGGCAGAGTCAAGTCAACCCCGAGATATATTAAAGGTGTTATGTGATATTAAACCTAACTAAAACCTTAACCAAATCCAGTCTATAACAAACAAAGCCCAATTCATTGGCCCAGTCCAACATAAACCGTTAAACCAATCTAATCCATATCCTCCTTAGAAAACCGGAGTTATACTCCTTTTCCCTCCTTCCCCAACACATCACTGAACCTGAGAAAATATCTCACTCCCTCCCAGAAAATTGTCTCTCCACATTGTTAGCATTAAAAATATGTATTATGAAGTGATGGTCATTCTCATATTGTAACTTTGTGTCGTTGGTTAAGATTAGAAATAGTTTAGTCATTGGGCCTTGGACTTGGCAAGCTAATATGGTATGTGCAATGTTTCATAAGCCTTGTTATCTACCATGTAACCAAGTCCAAGCCCAAGCCCATAGAAAGCCCATAGGGCATCTCATGTTAAGAACTATTTAAACACCTCAAAGGCTCATTTGAGGCGTATGCTTGTGTGTGTAGTGTGTGTGTTTCTCTTTGAATAAAAGCTCTCATTTCTTATCTCTCTCTCTCTCTAAACGCGAATTACATATACATATATCAAGTCACCATCTTTCACATCTTTCCATCTTTCCTTCTTATTGTGCTTATATTGTGTGTGATAAAGTTGTGTTATTTAAGGTCTAACAAGTGGTATCAATCGCCTAACAATGATTTAGGAGGGTTGAGGGGTTGTTTGTTTCGTGTTTTTTTAAGCTTTATTCACGTTTTTGTTTTCAAAAAATCATTACTTTTCTTGTTTGTTTTGTGTTTTTAGCACTTTTTTGATTACAAACTAGTGTTATAAACCTTTCCCAACAAGAAAGTTTCAATCTTTTGAAAGATCTTTGCTTAAAAAACTTGATTTAGTTTTTATACTAGTTTTCTAGAACACAAAAAAGTTTTATAAAAATCATCAAGTTTGGAACTTTCTTCAAGTTTTGGTGTTTTTAAGCATAGAAGTACAAGAATCTTGGATTACAAACTTCATTTGGGAGTGCTTTTTGCATAATCAAAATCTGCCATAGTTTCGAAATCTCTAGTACCTGTTTTCGCAATCTTTGTTGTTTTCGAGAACACAAGAATCGGCTCCTTTCGTGATCATAGTTGGATACTCGGTACTTTCTCTCTTGTATAAGAAAGAAAATACTTCGACTTTTGGCCTAATTTCGTAATTGGATAATTTCGAAATTTTTTGTGAGATTGTATTTTTGAAAATCTGTTTTCGAGAACACTGTCTTGACAAGTTTCGCAAACTACAAGTTTCAAAATCTTCAAAGTTTCGCAAACTACAAGTTTCGAAATCTTCAAAGTTTCGCAAACTACAAGTTTCGAAATCTCAGTCTCGCAATAATCAAGAGTTTCGCAATCAGGCAAGGTTTCGCAATCATCCAAGTTTCACAATCAAGCAGATTTTCGCAATCACCCAAGTTTCGCAATCCAGAATCTCGCAATCCAGTGTTTCGCAATCTCAAAGTTTCGAGAACACAGCAAAGTTTCGAGAATTTTGACAAAAGTGAGGTTTTTGACTACCAAACTTCAAACGGCCATAACTTTTGAACCGTAACTCCGTTTTCGACGAATCAGCTGTCAAAACGACCGAGAGACAGAGGAGAACGACACGCTAAATGGATTTATCGATTTAGGCGAAGTTTCAAGGCCTAAAAACGCTCCGAAAAGAAGTTATTGAGGTTTTAAGGTTTTAAGTCAAAATTTTCACCATAAAAACTTGCATCAACTCACTCTAAACTCTACTCCTATTTCGTTGGAATGATCCAAGAATCAACTTTATCCATCTACACTTCATCAATGGCAACTCAGCAAGACGTTCATGCAGCCGGTGCGGAAAACCGACCTCCAATGCTTGAAAAAGATGGATATCTCCCATGGACAAGCCGTATGCTTCGTTACATCAAAACAAAGGATACCGGGCACCTTATGATCAAATCCATAGAAAACGGTCCATTTCAGCCAAAACAAGTTCAAATTCAAGGTAATCCAAATACCACACCTCCTACTGAACCATTAGTGCGTATATAAACAGAAGCAGATTACACTGATGAAGACAAGGCGCAGATCAAAGCTGATGATATGGCAATGCATTTAATCCAACTTGGATTATCACGGGAGATCTTTGTTGCGGTCGACAGTTGTGAAAGTGCTTATGCTATGTGGGAACGTGTTCGAAGAATATGTCATGGAACAGAAATTGGACAACAAGATTTTGAGAACAAACTTCTTACTGAATGGGAGAACTTTACATCCACTAAAGGTGAACAGATTGAATCTTACTACACAAGGTTTTGCACTTTGATGAATGAGTTAATCAGAAACAAGTTGACACCACGAGCAATTGCAACAAACATCAAATTCCTTAATAACCTTCTAGAAGAATGGGGTCGTTATGTTACAAATGTTAATCAGACAAAGGACTTACATCAGGTGAATTATGATCAACTCTATGACTTTCTGAAGCAAAACCAAGCTGAGGCTAATGAAGTTAGGAAAGAAAGATTGGCAAAGAATCATGATCCTCTCGCACTAATTGCTAATACACCAACACCATTACAAGTGAACACTCAACAACCATCATCACCTATTCACAACTACATGCAACAATCATGCATTCAACAACCAACAACGGCCTACCAACAACAATTCTACCCACAACAACAACAAGTTATTCCAAAACAGACATACCCACAATTCCAAGAACCAGAATTCACTGACAATGATGAAGCTGCTGCAGCATTGACACAAGCGTTTGCTTTTCTGTCAAAGGCATTCCAAGGACGCTATTCTACACCAACAAACAACAACCAAAGGATTTCATCGAATACTCGCAACAGGCAGATCGCTCAGCCGAGTTTCAATATGGACAACGGAGGCCAAATGGTTGGAGTTTATGGGAATCAGCAAGGATATGCTACTGGATTTAATATGGGCAATCAGAATATGCAGAATGCAGGTCAGTATGCAGGGAATCAGTATGGTCAGAATGCAGGGAATCAGTTGGGTCAGTTTGTTGGAAATTAGAGGGGTCAGAATGTTGGTAATCAGGCAATGGGTAATCAGAATAGAAATGTTGCAGCTCCAGTAGTTGGGAATTTGGGAAATGTGAATCAGGGTAATCCGGTAAAGTGTTTCAACTGCCAGGGTATAGGTCATATGGCACGGAACTGTCCTACTAAGCCAAACAAGAAAGATCTAGCGTACTTGCAGAAAGCAGTGATGTTGGCACAAAAGGCAGAGGTAGGATTTCAGTTGAACGCAGAGGAGAATGACTTTATGGCTCTTATGGATGACATGGAAGATAGAGAGGATATCGATGCGAACTGCATATTCATGGCGAATCTTCAGGAAGCTAAGTATGACACGGATTCTGACACACTTCCTGTTTATGACACCAATGCACCATCTGAGGTATCTAACTTCAACACATGTCATAATAATGATATATTTGATATGTCTCCTCATGAGGAACAACATTCTGAGAAGCTAGCACCCACTTATGATACATACCTGGACACGCCAAGTAGTAGCAATACTCCTTTAGCAACTCCAGATGTGAATCATAATGGAGGCTTCGTTTCATAGCATGCTGAGAATGATGAGGAAACACGTGCTTTGTTTGAATCATTATTGAATAATTGTCGTATTGAAATTGAGAATGTGCAAAAGGTCAATCGCGATGTTAAGGCCGCAAATGATAAATTGACCGCTGAGCTTGAGAGTTACAAATCAACCGTTAAAGCTTTTGAATTTCATAACAAAAGATTGTCTGAATTAGAAACTGGTTATCAAAATTCCGTTTCAAGGGAACAACAATTGCAACTCAAGTTTGATACACTTGATGTTAATTCTTTCAAAAAGATAAAATCTTTAAACACTGAAATTTCTGATTTACAAAACCAAGTTTCTAAACAAAAAATAGCTTATACCAATCTTGAAAAAGAAAGGGATGAGTTGAAAAAGGACTTTGCAAAGAAAGAAGACAAACTTTTGGAAGAAATCGTAGAGTCAGAACACATGATTGCACATTTAGAAGAATTAGTGGTTAAGTCGGGTCAGTCGAGTCAAACAATGAAAATGATTTTAAATCAAACCAATCCGATTTACCATACGAAACATAAAATGGCTCTTGGTAACAACACCCCTTGTAATCTCAAGAAAGCTCAGCAAGAACAGAATGTTTTGTACAATGGTAATGTGATTTATACCAAACATGATCCTCCCGTCGTCGTTCGGGATTCTGTGCTAACGATTGAACATGTCGAAGAGAGCATAAATAAAATGAAACAAAAGGATTTCAAACCCATTGATTACAACAAATTGAACAAACTTTCGGGAATCACATTTGTTCCACAAACAGAACCATCTGCGTTTTCCATAAAACGACCATTTGCGAAATTCTTGTCTAAAAAGAAAGTTGTTTCCAAATCTCTTTCAAAACTGGAACAACTGTCCTCTAACAACACTTTTAATACAAGTGAGGCTAGAGAAATTCTTGATGACGTGAAAAAGAGAATTCAAGAACTTCAAAATATTGTTGCATCGAAAACTACCATCAATATTAACAACTGGCATTCTAGTTTTCATATCGAACAGAAAAAGGTGTTTTAAAACGAAATTACTATCCCACTAAATAACATCAGTGCAAGGGTAATCCATTTTGAACAAGCTTTCTTAAAAGAAACAGCCGACTTTGTCAAGGACCACAAATCCCTGGTAAACGAAGCTAATGATACTCGTGAAAACATTAATGTTTTGGAAAACCTAAATGATTCTCTCTTCGAAGCTGTTATGACCACTGACATTATGTCCATAATTTTACAAACATATTCTGTTCAAGATGATGAACGACTAAGAGCTGAGACCTCCGCAATTGTTTCAAAATAAGAAAATGCTCTTATAAAGCTTGAAAAAGAAAATGTGTCATATTTTAAACAACTTGATCGAAAGAAGGAAGAATGTAAGTATGACAAATTGTCGTATGAGCGTGACTTAAAGAAAATGAAAGAGCAAAATGATCTTTTGAGGGCTCAGCTTGAAAGTCAAAAAGGAAAGGGTGAGGAAACTAAGTTTGCAAAACCATTGACTTCGGAGAAACCAAATGTTTCAAACACGGTTCAAAAACCAAAAATGTCAATTTCAAGTTTTGCTCCTAAAGTCGATGAGAAAAAGGATTTGACAAAACCAGTCACTCCAACACCCTTGCCAAAGAAAAGTGAAAATGTTAAGATTGTTGATAAAGGAAAAGCGGTTGTCAAACCTCCTAATGTGTTAGCACCTGGCTTTTTTAGGATTAACCCCACTAGTGCGTCTGCCTCAACATCTAAGACAAATGATAAGTGCATAAAGGCTAATTCTAACGAATCTAGGGATGCTAAAAAGGACAACAATATAAATCCTAATGTGTGTGCCTTACCTTCTATAGGATTAGAAAGCACCTCTAGGAGCAGCAGACTAAAGCCTAAGAGCAATACAAGGAACAATAGAGTCTCGCCTGTTTCTAAGAGTAGTAGCAAGAATAAAGTTGAAGAAGTAGAAGAACACCCTAGGAATTTATTGCTTTGTAATAAGAAACATGATTCATCTGAATGTAATGTTGAAAGTACTGGTTCTAATGCATGTAATGACTCTGTTTGTTTAATATGCAAGAAATGTTTAATTAATGATGTTCATGATGAATGTGTTTCTAAAAATGTGAATGTTACGCCTGAACAGAAGAATGTTCCAAAAAGACCTAGTGCTAGATCCAGATCTATAGAAAGATTAGTTGCACGATTTAGGACTACCACTATTAGTCGAATGCCTCGGAACTATCTTAAGTTTTGTATGTGGATTCCGACGGGTAGAGAGTTCACTTTTAAGGACGGCAAATTAGAAATAGCTCAAGCTAAACAAGTAGCAACTGTCTATGAGTGTGATTATGCTTTTACTCCTAACCCCATGGAACCAAATTCAACACGGTTTCCAAATACAAACTCTTCTGTTCTTGGCAGGTTATCAAAATATGTCTTTGGATCATCGACTCGGGTTGCTCCAAGCACATGACCAGGAATTTAAAGCTGCTGATCAATCTCGTCTGGAAATTCATGGGAACTGTACGATTTGGAAATGATCATGTAGCAGCTATTCAGGGTTATGGAGATCTTCAATTTGGGAATTTTTTAATCACTCGAGTTTACTACGCCGAAGGGTTGGGACACAACTTGTTTTCAGTCGGGCAGTTTTGTGATGCAGATTTAGAAGTGGCATTCAGAAGAAACACGGTTTTTATTAGAAATTTGGTTGGTGATGATCTCTTAACTGGTAATCGTGGTACAAACTTGTATGCTATCGACATCAACCAAATGGCTTCTACATCACCAATTTGTCTTATGACAAGGGCAACCGAAACTAAGTCCTGGCTGTGGCATAGACGTTTATCCCATCTCAATTTCGACACCATCAACAAGTTAGCCAAAGACAAAATCGTCATCGGTCTTCCTAAATTCAAATACACCAAGGAACACCTATGTCCATCATGCGAACAAGGAAAAAGTAAAAGAGCATCATATAAACCCAAAACCGTACCTAGTTTGGAAGCAAGGTTACATATGTTGCACATGGACTTATGTGGCCCAATGAGAGTTGAAAGCATTAATGGGAAGAAGTATATTCTTGTTATTGTTGATGATTATTCAAGATACACTTGGGCAAAGTTTTTGAGATCAAAAGACGAAGCACCAGGCATCATCATCACCTTTCTGAAGCATATTCAAGTTCTACTTCAAGCTCCAGTAAGGATTATAAGAACAAACAATGGCACAGAATTTACAAATCAGGAGTTAAGAACTTACCTCGAAGATGTTGGAATTACACATCAAACATCAGTTGTTAGAACTCCACAGCAGAATGGGGTAGTTGAAAGAAGAAATAGAACTCTTATGGAAGCTGCTCACACAATGCTAATTTTTTCTAGTGCACTACTATTCTTATGGGCTGATGCTGTAGCCACTGCTTGTTTTACTCAAAACCGATCCTTAGTCCATCCGAGATTCAATAAAACCCCATATGAGCTAGTGAACAACCGTAAACCTGACATCTCTTACCTTCACGTGTTTGGCGCTTTGTGCTATCCGACGAATGATAGAGAAGATCTAGGAAAGTTAAAAGCTAAGGGTGATATTGGAATCTTCATTGGATATTCAGAAAACTCGAGGGCATTCAGGGTGTATAATAGACGAACGAAAAGGACAATGGAGACGATGAATGTGAAGTTTGATGAGATTTCACAAATGGCTTCTGAGAGACTTGCTCTAGAACCCGCGCTTAATCCGATGGCTTCTAATCAAAATGGATTAGGACCCGCACCAAACCAGCAGACTTCTGGACACATTAGTTCAGGACTCGTACCTCAAGGAGCTCAGTCAACAAACACAGATAAACCTTCAGAACAAGAACTGGAAAATTTCTTCGAGTTAATGTTTGATGAATATTACGGTGGAACTTCGACAAATGCATCTCCACAACATTCCGCTGCACCCGCTCAACACCATCAACCACCACCACCATTGCAAAATGCATCTACAACAATCGCAGCTGAAGCACCAACTACATCAAGATCATCTACATCTACTCAAGTAACTCCAGTACTTGAAACTGAACTACCAAGAGTTGATGAGGAAAACCAAAACACAAATTTTCAAGAAGAACCAACAAATAATTCAAACGATGTTACGTTAAAAGAAGAAGAAGTATTTGAAAACCCGTTTGCAACAGACTCTACTAAATCTTCTTCAAGGTTACAAGAACCATCTAACACACATTCGTTACACCCAAGGTACCCTTCTGCATTTCAATGGACAAAAGACCATCCAATAGAACATGTTATTGGTGAACCTTCAAAGCCAGTTCAAACAAGGAGAAAACTTGCCACCGATCTCGAATTGTGCATTTACGTTTGCTCAATCAGCCTCAAAGAACCAAAGAACATTCGGGAAGCAATGGCAGAAAACCCTTGGATTGAAGCGATGCAGGAGGAATTTCTTCAATACCTGTTACATGATAGTTGGGAACTTGTTGAACGACCACTTGATAAACATGTTCTTGATCTCAAGTGGTTGTGGAAGAACAAACTGGATGAGGAAATGACTGTAATTCACAACAAAGCTCGTCTCGTAGCTAAAGGTTATCCACAAGAAGAAGGGATAGATTTCGAGGAATCATTCGCGCCTGTAGCTAGACTTGAAGCAGTCTGGATTTTCTTAGCCTATGCAGCTCACAAAAACATCACAGTCTATCCGATGGACATTAAGACTGCTTTCTTAAATGGAACTCTGAAAGAAGAAGTGTATGTGACTCAGCCCGAGGGATTCATCGACAAAGATCATCCAGACTACGTCTACAAGCTAAAGAAAGCAATTTATGGTTTAAAACAAGCTCCAAGAGCGTGGTATGACGAACTATCATCTTTCTTGCTCAAAAACAATTTCACAAAAGGAACGGTTGATGACACCTTGTTTATCAAAAAATTCAAAGATGACATTTTGATCGTTCAAATTTACGTGGACGACATCATTTTTGGATCAAACAATCCTAACCATTCAAAACATTTTGAAAATCTCATGAAAAGTAAATTTGAAATGTCCATGATGGGGGAACTAATTTTTTTTCTTGGTTTACAAATCCATCAATCCCCTCATGGTATTTTTATCAATCAAGCTAAACATACAATAGAGATTTTGAAAAAACATGGAATGGAAAATTGTGATTCTGTTGGTACACCAATGGTCACTTCACCAAAAATAGGTGCTGATTTGTTTGGGAAACCCATTGATCCGAAGAAATATCGGAGTATGATCGGTTCTCTCATGTACCAAACTGCTAGTCGACCAGATATTCAATTTGATGTTTGTTTATTAGCACGGTCTCAGGCAAAGCCTACCGAACTTCACCTCAAAGAGGTTAAATGGATCTTTCGGTACCTATGAAGCACCATTAACATGGGACTTTGGTATCCGAAGGATTCGGGGTTTCATCTAACAGCATTTTCAGATGCAGACCATGCTGGTGATCAAGTTACAGCAAAGAGTACATCAGGTGGAGCACAATTTTTGGGTGAAAAGCTTGTAAGCTGGTCGTCAAAGAAACAGGATTGTACTGTGCTATCAACCGCCGAAGCCGAGTATGTGTCTCTATCTGCGTGTTGTGCCCAAGTTCTATGGATGCGGACACAGCTCATAGATTATGGCTTTACTTTTGACAGAATACCTATGTATTGTGACTCAAAAAGTGTCATAGCCATATCGTGCAATCCCGTACATCACTCTAAGACGAAGCATATCAAAGTCCGCTACCATTTCATCAAAGAACACGTGGAAGAGGGTACTGTTGAATTATTTTTCGTTAAGACTGATTACCAACTCGCAGATCTATTCACTAAAGCCCTTCCAAAAGAACGGTTTGCCTATTTAGTTCGACGAATTAGCATGCGAAGCCTAACTCCTGAGGAGCTAGAACGTCTTCTCGAATCTTCTTGAAAATTGATTTCAAAATCGCTTAGCTGTAAATCTTTTGAAAAACAAAGTACAAAATTTGAAAAATCAACAAAAACAAAATACAAAAATATAAAATTTCAAAAAATACAAAAACAATAAAAAATAAAAAAATCCAAAAATATTCTTCTCACGACATGTCTCTCATATAAATCAATATTCTGTACATTTCTAGAAATGTCATTCAACAATGATACGGACATGTACAGATGCTTGAGCGGGAGTTCTTTTAATGTTTTTCTAAAACATGTCGTTTCTCAAAATTTTCTTCACAATGGCTTTCGTATACTTCAGTACGAAACCCGTACTTCAATGATGACTTCTGATTATTTTCAAATCAAGGACTCGCACGTTCAATGACGAAATCTTTTTCAAAAAGTTCGAGTCTAAACAAACGAAAAAGATTTCAAGCATAAACTCGTTTTCAAACAAAATTCTTGAGAACTTTTTCAAGATTGTTCAAAAGATTTCTCAAAATTTCTCGAAATTAGTGCCCTAGGTAACTCCCTCAAAACCCTTAAGTAATTTTAAATATGCTATCATTAAGGGGGAGTATAAACAACTAAAATGTTCCGATTTCATGCAAAATCAAATCTGTCTTTCTCTCCAAAAAGCTTTTTATTAATCAGTTGATATAAAAAATATCACAATATGCTATTTTTGAGGGGGAGAAGACATGATTAAAATGTGATCAAAGATGTTTAAAGATTGTGGCTGAATCTCAAAAGAGCTCGACTCAGTAAGTACCAATGAATTGACGAAGCGTAAAATGTCAGTAATCGAAAAGACTTGTCCTGGACGGGTAATAATTTCAAGCTAGTCTAACTAGTGATGTAAGCATGTCTCGAATAGGACTTGTCTGAGTAGAATGTACCGTATCGAGAGACTTTCTTTGGACCTGACCAGGACGGGTACTAATTTCAAGCTAGTCTAACTAGTGATGTAAACGTGTCTCGAATCGGTCATGTTCACTGAAAGTGGATCAATTCAAAAAGTGAAAACTCCTCACGCATGTGCAAATTTCTAAAAAGAAAATTCATGAGCACATGTGAAAGGGGAGTCCTTCAAAAGAAATGCAAAACTCTCAAAGTGGTAACAACAATGTGTTTATTATCATAAACACTTTGAGAGATTTTTCACAAATGGTTTCATGGCAATGATAAGATAGTCATGGAGTTATAAGGTGAATAAGGTTAGGAAAAACCGTCCTATGATCCGCCAGAGCCGGAGGGATCTACCCAAGGACAAATCCAATAGATTAGAATTAGAAGTCCTTAGGTATGATTGAAAAAAGGAGAAAATGAGAAAGGAGAAAGAAGGGGTTGAAGAATTAAAAAGAAAAGTTATGAAAAAGGGTGAAAAGAAATAGCCCTCCAAATGTTCAACCTTAGGGCAGACACCGGGTTCAATTCATATGCTACTGGTTGTTACTAAGGTGACACCGGTATTGAAGACAAAGACGTCATGGACCCAGTGACGCAATGCACTAAACCTTCTTAACCACTCAAGTTCTCTTAAAAGAGCTTGTTTCATTCTCACGGGGAACCAGTGTAATCTATCGACCTGTCTCTTAGAGATGGTTGATATTGAAGCAGGAGACCTCTCCCTAATCTCCGCATAGGAAACCTAATGTGCACTTATCGAGTCTAGAGCCCCGAGATTCATCAAAAGATCTCATAGGAACACATGATATTTCTACACTGGTTGTTCATCATTAAGGACGCCAGATGTAAACTTTAGAGTCCTACGCAGATTTAGCAATCTGCCAGAACATTTATGAGAGGATTCACTTTTGTGATTCTCAGTGATTGAATGGAAATTCCTGCCAGGGTCAATATCAAACAGCCCTGACAGTAGGTCACTTCGGTAATTCTTTATGGGTTACGCTTAGTGTTCGTGGTGGCTTCAAACGGTCACAGTCGTGGAGTGATCCCCAACGACTCACCCAGTCATTGAGCTACTTAGTAGGTCTTGTAAGCTCTCTCGAGAGTATCTGACATGGGAACGGCCTTGGGTTAGAAGGAGTCTTCACACTATGCTGTTGACGATCTCTAATTCTTATCTGTAAGTACCGGATGTTTTATTGCTAATTGTTTATATGCAGGGACACTTCATCTCCATGGCGACAGATTCCACATGCTCATACATACATCTGGAAGTCAAAGAAAGCTCCCTCAAAGATCTATACAACACAAAGTTCAAAGAAATATTCTACGCCAAAAAGAAGAATCTACAAAGTATAAAGACTAAAGATTATAGTGAAAGAAAAGGAACTACGTGCATATGAATATCAAAGTCCAAAGATGTATGAGCATGTTGGAATGGCAAACAACCACCACAGACGCAGAAGTGACGAAAGGCAGATAACTCGACATCACAAAGGAACAAAGAACGATGAAAATTCAGTTATCAAAGATCACAAAGCATGAAGGAACAAAGACTAAAGACTATTCTAAAATGACACACTAAGTTAAAGACAAAGAACACGGAAGACCCACTCACGTGGAGCATCATTCGAATGGCCACCCCTTAGGGGGAGATTGTTAGCATTAAAAATATGTATTATGAAGTGATGGTCATTCTCATATTGTAACTTTGTGTCGTTTGTTAATATTAGAAATAGTTTAGTCATTGGGCCTTGGAATTGGCAAGCTAATATGTTATGTGCAATGTTTCATAAGCCTTGTTATCTACCATGTAACCAAGTCCAAGCCCAAGCCCATAGAAAGCCCATAGGGCATCTCATGTTAAGAACTATTTAAACACCTCAAAGGCTCATTTGAGGTGTGTGCTTGTGTGTGTATTTGTGTGTGTTTTCTCTTGAATAAAAGCTCTCATTTCAATCTCTCTCTCTCTATACACGAATTACATATATATCATACAAGTTACCATCTTTCCATCTTTCCTTCTTATTGTGCTTATATTGTTTGTGATAAAGTTGTGATATTTAAGGTCTAACACACAGCCTCCAAGTAATTTGTCTCTTCTGCTCCCCAACTCGTCTGCTCCAGCCTCCCATTTGCCTCCTCATAATATCATTAAGATCTTTTGCCTCCACGCCGGCAATCCATATCCACTTTTGGCACCAAAAGTACAATAGAAGGCTGAAATTATCCAATGGCAATTCGACGGGCAGGATTTGCTCCAAAGAAGCACAAAACAGTTTCCCACTGGTTTTCTCTCACAAAAGAAGCACACTTGAAGACCCCCCTCGCTAGTCATATTTTAGTATAAATAAGAATACTATGTAAGCCTTAAGGGAGAGTTCAATTTAAGTATTATTTTTATGCTTTTATGCTTTACTCTTATAACTTTAGTTATAATCTTGTAATCGCTTTCGTTAATCTAATATAAATTTCAGTTTCAGTTCCAATACTTGTCATTAGTTTTCAGTTTCTTGTTAGTCGTAGGTGTAATTAGTTGGGTGTTGTTGGTTATTAATGTTTATTCAATACTAGTATAAACTATTTTTTTTCAGCTTCTTAGCTTAGTTCCAGACTACCTTCATTAAGTTTACTAAAACTAGTTTATAAGTAGCGTTTGGGATAACCTGTTATTTGGAGTTCTTGTGATTATGAGTGGTCAAAACTTGCTTAGATAACACATTTAAGGTTAGAGTAGTATATTCAAGGGTTAAAATCAGTAGTAAACTAGTAAGAAAGTCATATTGGGTTAGTATCTAAATTATTGCATAAACTTGTTGGAACCAGTTAGCATGATCATTTACATTAGGTGTATAAGTTGTTTAGTTATCTTAATCTAGTTTTCATTCAGCTTATTACTTCAATTCTAGTCATTTAGGATCATACAAAACTCGCTTTGGTCAACTCTTAGAAAAACATAAAAAGTCAAAAATTTTCATGTCAAGTAAAAATTGAGCAAAATGCTAGATCTTTTGTAGGCTTTTATATTGATTGGGAATGGATAAAGCTTGTTGATTTATGTTCATTGGTGGCTTGTGAACCTAAATCAACAGAGAAATTCGAATTTCAAGTTCATTTGGTTAACGAAAATCGGTCACAAAGTGACCCATTTGGTCGCTCGTCTCCCTTGCACCAAAGCTTTTTCACGACTGACCCATTTTCCTCAAGCCATAACTAGTTAAATCTTTGAGCTTTTTACTAGATTCTCGTTGTCGTGGGAAGCCAGTAGTACCAATTTGTTGGATCCAAATTTTTGTAATTGTTATCATATGATTGATTGTGTGAGGTTGGGATTGTATTTACTTATGTTTACCTTGGCTTTTACTCATGTGTTTGTTTTGATTAGCTGCAATACTTAATAACTTCACTTATACATAACCGGTGAACCTGTTGGTTTCTCCAGCTTGTATAAGCTTAGCAAAAGCCTTTCATCAAAAGTATTTTCATTAGAAGGGTATGTTTGGCAAAATTAGCTGTAAGCTGTAAGCTGTATGCTGTAAGCTGTTAATTGTCTGTAAACTGCAAAGTTGTTAACATAAGCTACAAGCTGTATCTTTTTTTCAATTAAAGTGTTAGGTAAGTTAGCTGTTAAATGTAAATATAAGATGTAAAATGACATAAAAGGACAAATCTATAATTGTAAACAAATGTTTGGAGAGTATATCACTAATTTAAAGTTTTAACAGCTCCAATATGTTTAAAAATCTTCATGAATCAGCTTTTCATTTAAGAGCTATTTGTTTGAAATGAAAGCTTGAAGTTAATGTACCCAAACGGTTCTATTTATTTTAGAGGAGATTAATTTTTAACAAAAAGCTAATAGCTCCCTCAAGAAGCTCCTACCAAACAGTCCCGAAGTCTTTCATTTTAGCTGTTATTAGATCTTTCAAAAAGAAATAATGGAAATAAAATGTTTGCAAGAAGTAGCAAAGCCAGGTCTTGAACCCATGCCACACAGATTCACAACTAGCATCCCCAGCCATCTGCTCTACTACTTGTTTCTAGTTATACTTTGCATACTTTAATTTTTAACCACCTTTGTTGTTTGTTAATTTTGCTTAATCAGCTTTTCTTTGCTTATTTTTTGGCTTATTTTTATACTACGCATCCCCTCCTTTTAATTTTCTTAGATTAAAATTATCTCGTAGCATTTGTAGAAAAAACCTCTGATTTATTTGATTAGTTTTAGTATTAATTTTGAATTAATTAGTAATTAATAGTATTTAAATCATATTAATTAGAATTTTAATTAGATTTTTAATTTTCTTTTTCCTAAAATATTGTCTTGTCATCTGGTACGTAGGAAATTTAGTTGTATGCCCGTAGGACTAGTCGTGCTTAGGATTCACTTTTTATTTTGCGCATTGACGTTACTTTTAACTAAAACGTGCGTATTTAGTTTATTAGCTTTTCGTTATTATTCCACAATACCAAATAATCAAAATCTTATCCTTACAAGCATTTTAATCTCGAACCTTACAAGATATCCTCGATTAACACCTCGTTGGGACACGACCCGGGTGATCACTTGCCCGGTATCTCTCTCACACACACACACACACACACACACACACACACACACACACACACACACATATATATATATATATATATATATATATATATATATATATATATATATATATATATATATACTACCTTATAATGTATTTAGGACATCTATATTTAGAAGTCTTAAAATTTTTAAGACCAAAAACATTTCTTTAATAGGAAAGATGCATACACATATAATTAAAAGCCTAGAAATTTAAGTGTATTTAAAAAGTTTGGGTTGTTACAAGTATAGCTTTTAATGCTTGTAATCATTTAAGAATTACAAGAAAAGAAGCATAGTGTACACCATAATGTTTAGATTTACAAGACAAAAAGCATAGAGTACACCACTTTAATGCATATATTAAAAAAAACATATTAATACTATTTAATGTAGTCAATTAATTAACTGGTCAATAAATGCAATTAATACAGTTATTAAAACACCCCTTTCATAAGAAATACAAATTATCAAGCATATTATACAACTAAATGAACCATAATTTATATACTAAGTGTCACTAATATAATAATAAAGCACATTATACAAATATATTCAAGCACGAACGGGCAACGGGCCAAATAGACTTGAGCCCGAACTGGTGCTGGCCAAATAGGCTCGAGACTAAATGGGCACGAGCGAACGGGCTAAACGAAATTCTTGATATCCGTAAATTTATTGTCAAAAAGAACATAATAAACTAAAATACATAATTCACCGGAAAATTTATTTCAGGGTAACCGCCGCTGCAACGCTCGGGTAACTGCTAGTATATATATATATATATATATATATATATATATATATATATATATATATATATATATATATATATATATATATATATATATATATCGTATTCACGGGTTTTGCAAGTCGGCTTTTTCACAAGGGTTGACCAGTCAATTCCTCACATACTTTGTATGTATCATTGATATCACATAAAATCACGAATCAATTGTCGTCGCTGCCAGGGAGGTTGTGTTGCGACAATATCGTTAAGGTTTTAACGATTAGTGACTTGTAGATCCTTCGTTAAGAAGTTTTCGCTTTCATAAAACATAAAACACAAAAATATTTTTCTTTTTCTTTGTATATATATATATATATATATATATATATATATATATATATATAATATATATATATATATAAAAGTTAAAAATACAAAAATATTTTCCGTTTTTCTTGTTAAATAACAATAAAAGACATTATCGAGAAACATTCGACAGAATACCTACCAACTCAGGGTATGACCATAATAAGTTCCCAAATAAAAGATTAAAACTTGCCTTTGTATATTTTGTGAAATTGGTTCTCTTTTGATTGATATTTTTCTAAGTGACCATTCATTTGTGATTACTGGTTTAAGTTCCCTGTGTTTCAATTCGGTCCTGTTTTAATTGATCTTGTTTTAGTGCATGCGCACTCGTTCTTCTACGTCATCATGTCCTTTACTTAGAAACGGCAACATTCCTCGAAGACGTAGGCGAAGATTATCCGAAATAGTCGAACCCGAGATTTTGTACTATTCCAAACATGAACGAACAACCTCCCCAGGATGACGCAGCTCTCGATCTCCGAACGATGGAGGAGTTGTGCCAACCAACAATGTACGGAAGAGGTGGACCTATTGCACCCCTCACCGTTGGGGCTACGGATTTTGGACTCAAACATCATATGATCCAGCAAGTCCAGAATTCATGCCAATTTCACGGGTAACCCGGTGACGATGCAAACAAGCATCTTGATAAATTTCTTACCGTCAACCAGAGTATGAAGCAAAATGGAGTCACCGACGATGGTCTTCACTTATATCTCTTCCCTTATTCTTTAACCCATCACACTACTGCTTGGTTTGATCGTCTTCCCAAGAATTCGATCCATAATTTTGATGAAATGGTTTCCAAATTTTTAGCAAAATATTTTCCACCATCAATGGTGGCGAAGTTGAGAAACGATATCAGCAACTTTCGACATCTTCCCGAAGAGTCCTTATTTGAGGCTGGGAACGCTATAAGATTGCAATCGATCGTTGTCCTAATCACAACATGCTTTTTGTCACCATCATAGACACCTTCTATAATGGTTTGACGCTGCGACATCGTGACACGATCAATGCTGCAGCTAGAGGGACCTTCATGAAAAGGACCCCCGAAGAGTGCTATGATCTCATTGAAAACATGACTGCCCCCCACAATTTTTGGGATTCCTCAGCTGAGAGGAATGATTCATGTAAATCTATCACTCCAGCCTCTAATGAAATAGCTTCTCTCACATAGAATCTTGATGATTTGTCCACTGCGATTTTATGGATTCACCAAACAAATCAAAATCATCAGGTTAAAGTTGTCAGTTGAAGTTGTGAAACATGTGGTGGTCCACATCCATATACTGAGTGCCAAGCCTCCGGTGGCTTCACTCAAGAGAACGCATATGTTGCTCAAGGTTCCTATAATACAGGGGGTAACACTTACCAACCACAAGGGAACCGTAATCTCTTAAGCTATCATTCCAACAATTATCTTGGACCTCCTGGTTTTAATCAATCTCAAAACCACCAAATGCTCAAAACCGAAACAGTTTCAATCAAAACCAAAATCAGATGAACCAAGGTTTCCAAAACCAAGGGAATTTCAATTCTGGTCAAAACCAGGGTTTTCAAAACCAAGGGAATTTTCAAAGAAATCAAGGTCAGGGTAATTATCAGGGAAACAATTTTCAGGGTAATAACAACCAAAATCAAGGAAATTTTCAAAACAACCGTGTTCAAAATTTTCCTAATCAGAATCAAAACGTTGTTCAACCCCAATCTTCCTCCAATGAATTGTTGAAACAATTCATGAAATCACAAGAGGAAACAAATCGGTTATTGGTCAGCCAGATCTCTGAACTAAAGAAATCTTTAAATGACCGACCCTCGAGCTCAGGTACACTTCCTAGCAACACGATCACTAACCCGAGGGGCAATGTGAAAGCGATCACAACCCGAAGTGGAATTACATATGATGGACCCATGGTTCTTTGTACCTCTTCTCCTCCTCCCGAGGTGGTGGAAAGTGAACCTGAGGTGACAGAGGACAAAGTACAATCTACTAGCCCATAAAGTACCGCACACGTCCATCCTCAAGTTGTCCTAAAACCCACACCTAAAGTTGTCTTTGAACCTCAAGAAACTCCCGTTGAGAGTTCTGAAGTTCCCTTCCCTAAATCCAAACCTTCTATTCCTTACCCATCATGTTTAAATGAACAAAAGCTCTGTGAGAAAGCCAGTCATCAAATGGAAAAATTCTTTCAAAATTTTCAAGATTTAAATTTTGATATAAGCTTTGCGAATGCAATTCTTCTGATGCCAAAGTTTGCATCAACAATCAAGAACTTGTTAAGCAATAAGGAAAAACTCTTTGAGATGTCAAAAACTCCATTGAATGAGAACTACTCAACAGTTCTATTGAAAAAGCTTCCTGAAAAGCTTGGAGATCCTAGGAAATTTCTCATTCCATGCATTTCCAGGGGATGGTTGAATGTTTCGCCTTGGACGATCTTGGTGCAAGCATCAACCTAATGCCTCACTCAGTATGGAAGAAACTTTCTCTTCCGGAACTCACTCCTACCTGCATAACTTTCGAGCTTATAGATCGTTCCATATCTCATCCCCTCGGCATTGCCGAGGATGTATTTGTGAAAGTAGGAAAGTTCCATTTTCCTGCAGATTTCATGATTGTTGATTTTGATGCAGATCCGAGGGTTCCTCTCATTTTAGGGAGAGGATTCCTAAGAATGAGTCCTGCTTTAGTCGATGTATTTGATGAAAAAATCACTCTACGTGTTGGTAATGAAGCCATCACCTTTAACCTTGACCAAAATTCGAGGTACTCTTCCAATTATGACTTCATGTCAATTAACCGAATCGATGTCATCGATATTGCTTCAGAAGAGTATTCTCAAGAAGTTCTTGGTTTCTCCAATAATTCTCCGAGTGACAATTCCACTCCTTTTTCTCAGCCTATCATTGCTAATTCTTCTCCTTGCCTCACTCCGTTTGAGGGAAGTGACTTCATCCTAGAGGAAATTGAGGCCTTTCTCAAAAGTGATTCGATTCCCGATGGAATTGATAACCAAAAGATTGACCCAGAAAGGGACATCCTTCTTCTTGAGAAATTTTTAAATGAGGATCCCTCTCCTTCACCTCTTCCTTCACAAAAACTTCATAATGACGAAATAAAATTTGTTGATAAATCTGATGATCCTCCAGAGGTTGAACTTAAGGACTTACCACCTCATCTCAAATATGCCTTTTTGGAGGGACCAGTAATTACCCGTCATAATTGCTAAAGGCTTGAATGATGAAGAAAAAGTCGCTCTCATAAAGGTTCTAAAGTTGCACAAGCGATCCATTGCTTGGAAACTTTCTGATATTAAGGGTATTAACCCAGAATTTTGTACGCACAAGATTTTAATGGAAGATGACTTTAAGCCAGCGGTTCAACATCAAAAAAGGGTTAATCCAAAAATCCTTGGGTAAGCCCCGTTCCTTGTGTGCCTAAAAAAGGAGGCATCACAGTCGTTCAAAATGAAAAAAACGAGTTAATTCCTACTCGACTGGTAACAGGATGGTGTGTATGCATTGACTACCGAAAGTTAAATGATGCCACCCATAAAGACCACTTTCCTATACCCTTCTTGGACCAAATGCTCGAAAGACTTGCAGGAAACGAATACTATTGTTTTCTGGATGGTTTCTCGGGTTACTTTCAAATCCCCATCGACCCACAAGACCAAGAAAAGACCAACTTCACGTGCCCCTATGGAATGTTTGCTTACCGACGTATGCCTTTCGGTATATGTAATGCTCCACCAACATTCCAAAGATGTATGATGGCCATTTTTCATGACATGATCGAGAAAACTGTGGAGGTTTTTATGGATGATTTTTCGGTCTTTGGAATTTCCTTTGAAACATGTCTCTCCCATTTGGACAAAATGCTTAAACCTTGTGAAGACACTAATCTTTGTCTAAATTGGGAGAAAAGTCACTTCATGGTCAAAGAGGGCATTGTCCTCGGCCATAAAATTTCAAAGAATGGAATTGAGGTTGATAGAGCTAAAGTTGATGTTATTGCTAAGCTACCTCATCCCACCATCGTCAAAGGTGTTCGGAGTTTTCTTGGTCACACCGGTTTCTATCGTAGATTCATTCAAGATTTTTCAAAAATCACCCGGCCAATGACTCATCTCATTGAGAAAGATACTCCATTCTTCTTCTCCCAAGAATGCATTGAAGCTTTTCAAACTCTCAAGAAAAGGCTTACTGAAGCATCAATCCTAGTTACCACCGATTGGGACCTGCATTTTAAGCTTATGTGCGATGCAAGTGATTTTGCCACAGGTGTGGTCTTGGGGCAGCGAAAAGCAAAACATTTTCAGCCTACACATTATGCTAGCAAAACTATGACCGATGCTCAAGCTCATTACTCCACAACGGAAAAAGAGTTATTAGCCGTGGTGTATGCCTTCAAGAAATTCTAGTCATACTTGATCTTGACAAAAAAACATAGTGTATACGGATCACTAGGCTCTCAAATATCTCTTTGCAAAACAAGATGCAAAGCCGAGATTGTTCCAATGGGTTCTCCTCCTACAAGAATTTGATATCATTATACGTGATAAAAAAAGGAGCTAAAAACCTAGCGGCTGACCATCTGTCCTAATTAGAAAACCCTCACCAAGATATGCTCAAGAAAAAGAAAATAAATGAAACGTTTCCTCTCGAGACACTTAATGTGGTATCCTTTCGCGGTGATTCTAGTGCCCATGGTTTGCTGACTTTGCGAACTACCATGCGGGTAACTTTGTTGTGAAAGGGATGATGTCCCAACAGAAGAACAAATTCTTTAAAGATGTAAAACATTACTTCTGGATGACCCCTACTTGTTTAAAATTTTTGCGGATCAAGTCATCCGATGGTGTGTTCAGGGCTAAGAAGTCGTTGATATTCTCAAGGCTTGTCACAATGGACCCACAGGGGGGCATCATGGCCCGAACTACACCGCCAAAAAGGTGTTTCACTCCGGCTTCTATTGGCACACAATTTACAAAGACGCCCATGACTTAGTCAAATCTTGTGACTCTTGTCAACGTCACGGAAACATTTTGCAAAGAGATGAAATGTCACAAAATGCTATTCAAGTTTGCGAAATCTTTGACGTTTGGGGCATTGAATTTATGGGGCCATTCACGTCTTCACAGGGAAACAAGTATATACTCGTGGCAGTTGATTACTTATCTAAATGGGTTGAAGCAAAAGCACTCCCCACCAACGATGCCCGAGTAGTTGTGAAGTTTTTGAGATCTCTTTTTGCTCGATTCGGAACTCCTCGTGCTATCATTAGTGATCGTGGTACTCACTTTTGCAATGAAAAATTTGCAAAAGTCATGCTTAAGTACGGCGTCACTCACCGTCTTTCTACCGCTTATCACCCACAAACCAGTGGACAAGTGGAAGTTTCCAACCGAGGTTTAAAAAGAATTCTGGAAAGGACCGTAGGTGAAAACCGTGCCTCTTGGTTGGTTAAATTAGATGATGCACTTTGGGCCTTTCGTACAGCCTACAAGACACCCATCAGGTGTACTCCATACAAGCTGGTGTACCGGAAGGCATGTCATCTACCGCTTGAGCTCGGACACAAAGCCTATTGGGCCTTGAAGCATGCTAACTTTGACCTAAAAACAGCGGGTGATCACCAAAAAGTTCAAATCAATGAACTAAATGAACTTCGTGATCAAGCCTACGAGAACTCTTTGATATACAAAGAGAAAACAAAGAATATCCATGACTCTGATGAGGCAAAAAATGAACCGTTTTTAAGGGGTCATTTAAGCCCGAATTCGAATTTATTCGATCAAATAATGCCCTAAATCGTTCCTTTTGTCATTTTAGGTACTTTTGGAGAGAAATTCAGAAAAGGAAGCATTTTGGACATTTTTGGAGCGTAAAAGTGAAGAAAACAGCAAAGTCTTAATTTTCCTTGCTGGGAACAGTACCTGACGGCGTCACACATTCCTTAATGACGGCGTCAAGAGTAACACAAGAGGTGGAAGTGGATAATGTCCATGACGGTCCAGTGAAAACGTGATGGCGTCACCCAAGGCCGTCACGGTTCAAGAGTTAGTGACGGCCCAAAACAAAATTACACATGACGGCGTCACAATTGGATCTAGGCAATACGATTTCATCTTAGGCGGCGAGTTGACGGCGTCAGAGATTCCTTCTTGACGCCGTCACCTGGTAAAATCTATATATAGTTTTACAAATTTTATTCATTAGTGTGTAACTTTGAGGGTGAAACTTTGAGGAAACCCTAGGTCGAATTTTCCAGCTTTTTCAAGGGTTTCAACCCTTTGAATCCTTCATGTTTTAATTGAGATAAGTTCTCTTTCAATTCAATCAATATGTCTATGTGTTGTTTGTATCTTACGCTTGTCTTTAATTTAACATACTAGGCTAGATTTTTTTTGTGTTTGCTTAGATGTAGTGAAACCTAGATGTTAATTATGGGTTGATTGTTTGTTTATAGTTATTATGGACGATTGCATTCGATGTTAGGCTTAAGAAAACTGGCAGACTTCCATTGGTAACTCGCTTGAACGTCGTAAGAAACATGATCGGAGGTGTACTACGATATTAGGTTGTATTTAATGCGTAGGAGAATTCTAATGATCCCATGTTAGGAGCTTCTAACGGCTCGACATGGAGTGAAGTAGGATCCTATAGAGTTAGGGAATATTGTACACGGCCCTACGACTAGTATTAAGGAATATGACTCGTCATCCATGCAATTGTAACAAATGACTAACCTGTAAAAGATATCTAGGGAGTAATGAAATCTAAGTAAACACAACTTTTCCTATCATTGTTTACACCATATTAGTATAATTAGTTTATTTTCATTTTTGTTATTTTAATTTGATTGCATTAGTAGTTAATTGGGTTAGTTGGCTAACAACTAATTCTACCCACTCTTCCAAAACATGAGATTTTAATTGCTTTTATAAAAATATAAAAATACAAAAAGAATCATCCCTCACCTCTAGACTTAGTTTAAGAGACTTTCTACTCCTAGCGACACTATTCCTGAATTGAACAATCAATCCCCCGGTACTTGTCACTATACTATACTACAACGATTAGGTACACTGCCTGGTGGGGATTGCAAGCTTCTCAAGATCTCTTGAGAGGTAAAACCTTTTGCAAGGTTGCAAAACCACGCATCAAGTTTTTCGCGCCGTTGCCAGGGAATAGTTATTGTCTAGGTTAGGATTTCTTTTTATTAGGTCTACTTGCTAGATTCCTTTCTTGTAAGATTTTGTTTTTATTTTTAGGTTTTCTTTAGTCTATCTTATTTCTTCGTCTCTTTGTTCGTAACCTTTACCATCCGACATCATGGAAGGTGGTAACATCTTTGAACCCATCAACCCACCAATTCAAAACCACCCACAAAACCAACCACTACCAAACCAACCTCCTAGGCCCCGAACCTTAGGAGAGTATTCCCGTCCTAGCCACCAAGGCTATCGAAACACCATTGAGCTCACCCAAGGAGCCAATGTGTCTCCCTTGCGATCCGACACCATCCGTTGGTGCAAAGCGGATGTTCATTCCATGGACTTCGTTCCGAATATCCTAATCAACATCTCAAGGACTTCCTTAAAATCGTAGATTCCATAGACCTTGATGTTACAACTTGAGAGTCGGCCCGATTATGCCTATTCTAATTCTCTCTACGTGATCAAGCTAGTCAATGGCTTGAACATTTACCCGCGGGATCCATCACCTCATGGGATGATCTCACCACTCGTTTCCTTGCTCAATTTTTCCCACCGGGGAGAACTACCAAGCTTAGAAATGATATCTTGATGTTCCAAAAACGTCAAGGTGAAACTCTATATGAAGCATGGACTCGTTTCAAGGACTTACTCCAAAAAGTCCCTCATCATGGCATAGATCTTTGGCTCCAAGTCCAAATCTTCTATGACCATATCGATCTCTCCACAAGGCAAACCATTGACCAATCGGCCGGTGGCAAGCTACGTGATCTAAGTGCAGAAGAATCATGGGAACTCATAGAAGATCTTGCTCTCTATGACAACGAAAGTTGGAATGATCCCCGTGATTTGAACAAAACGGTCAAGGCGATATCTCTGCCTTCGAACAATTCTAGCACTCCCGACCGTAGGATCATGGAACTTGAAGACCAAGTCAAGTTTCTCATGAAATCCTACGAAGCTCCTAAGCCTTCAAGCCAAGTGAACAAAATCACTTCTTCAGGCGAATTATGTAGTGGTCCCCATGACACTCGTGATTGCGTAGAACTCCCCGGACAAGCTTTTGTGGACTACGCATCCTCGCGTACCGACGAAGTGGTAGATAAGTGGTACACTTTTAAACCCGAGCCAAACCCTTACGGTGATTCCTACAACTCTTCTTGGAAAAATCACCCGAACCTTAGGTGGAAGCAAAACCAAAACATGCCCCAAAATAATTCTTCCAATCCACCTAATCGTTATCAACCAAACGGTCCACCATCTAACCGTACTTTCAACAACAATCCTTCCAATAACTATGGTAGTATCAATAATCTTAAAGGGTTGATGTCCAAATTTATGGCATCTCAAGAAGCTCGCATAGCTAGGTTTGAAACCAAATTCAATCAACAACAAATGGAGATGACCAATAAGATTGACAACTTGTTGAAAGCCCTCAACAACCAAGTGCTAACGACACCTAGGAAGGATACTAGGGACACTAGTAGTGGAATCCAAATTAAGGACCCCTCATCATCCAAACAAGTCCACTTTGTCAATGTTGTCACAATTAAGCCAATAGATAAGAATATAGAAGAAAGTGACAAGGATGAAGTTAGGACAGAAACCGAGACTAAGGATGAGGGTAAGGAAGTTGAGGATATTAAGGGAGAAGAATTAGAGGAGGTAGAAAACATGAAAGAATACTTTGATAAGTTACCCACTAAGGAGGAACGAGAATATCACAAGGATCTATTCGATGATCCCGAGACACCCCACATCCTTGGTTCACCCCTTATTAAAGTAGGAGATCCCTCTAACATCAACATACCATGCAACATTGGTGTCACAACTCGTAATTTCATGTCCTTTTTCAAACGTCGAAATTTCATTTTTATTTCAGAAGTTACTATTCATTTCTACTATTCACTATTACTATTCATTTCACTATTCATTTCTGAAATTTTTATTTCATATTCTCGTAAGTTAAACTATTTTAATGATAATCCGAGAGTTTGGCGCTCGTCGGACCATTTCTACAAAAATCACGAAGCCGTGTCCGAGATTTACTTTTGGGTTTAAATGTCGTTCCAACATCCCGATATGTCCATAAAACACTATAAACAATAGAAATATGATTTTCTCTCATTTTACGACAATACTAAAAGTTTTGAAATTTTACGTTTTCCAGTTCAGCGTTTTACGCGAATTACGCGTTTTAGACCCGTGTTTACAGTTTTAACAGCGTTTAAGCAACCCGATGGAACTTACCATTCATTTTATATTTTATTATGGAGTATTTAGACAAGTTTAGTCATTCTTTCAAGTTTCATATTTTTACGATACCCGGATTTACGTTTCGTGGCTTAACAATTTACGTTTAGCGATTATCGGAACCAAAACCGACTCCGGGAACTAGATATTAAAAAGTTTCCTACATACTCATCCAACATGTGCCGCCCCCCCTCCCCATGTTACTTCAACTTCAACCTTTATTTACCATTTTGCCATTGATTTAGATATTTTCATACATAAACATCTTTACACATTCATACTTGTTTTCTAATTATCAAAGTCAAGGTTTTCTCTCTTTTTCTTCCTCCCTAGCCACGACCAAAATAAGAACACCATCAAGGATCCATTATTTTTTTTCAAGATCAAGACATAATCAAGCTCTACTTTCAATCCTTGTTTGAGTTTTGAAATAAAAACTTAAGGTTTTATAAGTTTTCATCTCCAAAGCTCACTAATCTTTCAAAGTAAGTTGTCAAACTCTTTTTCATAATTTTTTCAAGTTATTTTCATGATTATATGATTTCCATACAAGATTTCATGCATACACTAGTTATACCACTTATATATATATATATATATATATATATATATATATATATATATATATATATATATATATCTTTGAAACACTAGAAATGGAAACCCTTATTAGATCTACTTGATTGATGATGTTTAAGAACCCATGACACCTTGAGAAGGTGTATAGTAGGAATAGACTAGATTTGTGGTGATTGGAAGTGATTTGGGTGGATTAGAAACTAGTTTAGAACACTAGAAATGGATTTGGAACCTATTTACAAACATACTGTCCCAAAATTTAAATCCTGGAAAACTCAGTAACTCAGGGGAACTTTTCAATCAAAGATTTAAAAAATACTTTCAAAAACGAAGCCGTAGGCGAAAGAACGGATTAAAACGAGTTTATAACGAAGGAGATATGATTTTTGCAAGTTTATTGACGAAAACTATTTTTCTTAAAATTGTATGCTGTTGGATGATTTTTGGTGGACAAACCGAGGCGTTAGACGTAACCTAGAGGCGCCGAGTTATCAAAAAAATATTAGTACATACTAAGACGAATCCGTGGATATAAAAAACGAAAAAAATGAACTTAAAACGACCAAGTTATTCACGTTTCAATATCGGCAAAACTCTATATAATTTGACAGCTTTTACTAGAAATAATAATAATACTACTTCTACGTACTAAATCCTAGATTTTCTAGAAATACTACCAAAGTGCCAAATTTATAACTAATGAAGTACTTATGATTACAATTTTATTATTACGACTATTAGACGTTACTTCAAGGTTTTCAAGGCGAAGTTTATAACACTATTTCTATATACGATATACTACGACAAGTTTTTACAAGGCTTGTTAAGACTTATTTTCTTAAGTATGGAATATATTTTCATATGACTATAACTAGTATTTTCAAGTTATGAGTGGTATAGGTATCATGTGCAAGCATATTCATTACATCATTTCACGATCTAAAGTAGATCATATTCATTCATTTAGGTTGCGGCTAACATTCGCGCCTTATTGTCCCTATCATTTCAAATCCTTGTATCATCATTTCGAGGTGAGTCATAGCCCCTACTCTTTTAATTGTTTTATAAATTCTTTGGGGGAGAATACATGCTCATTTTACTTAAACGCATTACTCGCTTTACATGGTTGATTACTCAAATATTTTTAGCCTTATCTAATACTTGTTTGATTATCCGAGTACAATACTATTCACTTGTTACCTACTTGCTATTCACTCATGGACATGAGTGCATAATTTAAACTATTACAGATTACCTATGATTGCCTAAGTTAAGAACCGTTAGCTACATTTCATAGGTATGTTTGATTACCTACATTTCATAGGTGTGTTTGATTACCTACATTTCATAGGTATGTGTGATTACCTACATTTCCTAGGTATGTGATTACCTACATTACTTGGGAGCGTAACCTCCTACATATAGCTAGAAAACCTTTATGGTCAGATTCATTTATATGGCGACATCGCCATGGCTACATTATCACTTTTACCTTCATATAGCGACATTGCTACACGTATCTTTGAATCTTGGTCCACATATTACACTTGTTTACACAAACCAAACATATTACTTTTGGCAGTGGGTCGTAAACACACATGTTACAAGTCACTTATGGCGGGACTTGCAACTGAGTGGATTTACGATGCCTTTGATGGGATATCTTCATTCATATGCATTACATTCTTTTTAGCAACACTCTATGAACTCACCAAACTCGTGTTGACACTTTAGCATGTATTTTCAGGTATTAAGCAATGGCACGCTACAAGAGGTTTTGGCAGGGCATGGCATGGTCATAGAAGACTCTGATTATTCATATGGGGACCGTTTAAACTATATTAAGGGCCTACTTCCGCACTACTTTTAACAATGTAAATTCAAAACTTTTGGTTAAACGATTTTATTTTAAATGATTGAAGTGAAAATCATTTTTGCACTTGTTCTGTAATACCAATTGAGTTACACCCCAGCTACATGTATGCTTCCGCTGGACCCGATTTTGGGGGTGTGACAGATTGGAATCAGAGCTTTAGCTGTAGCGAACTGAGTGTTTTTAAAACCTAGACTATAGCTACTTTCACAAAAACTTAACCCTATAACCGTCACGTGCCTGCCTGCCAAGCTGAAGCCTCATTTGTGGTTAGTTGCTGACATAGGTGATGAGATTTGTGTCTCATTATCTGATATATTATATTCATTTATTATAGTTGATTACTATAATTTTCGTTCATATAAGTATGTTCACGTATCATATATGTCACCGCGTTATGTTTTTCCTTGCATAATTTCATCATTTGACCTCGAGTTTGGTCACCTGCCTTTGTCATTCAGAACGTCTTTGTATTCGTGAAGGACATAGTATTAGTATGACTGAGCTGAATATTTCAAAATTCATGGAACCTCGGTAGAATATAGACTGGTCATCTATATTCGACCCGGGATAGTAGGACATAGGCTGACCACCTATATCCGACTCAGAAATGAATTTTGCAACACTGAGAATGGTTATAATAAAATTTTGTCTAGATTAAATTCTCAACCTAATTTGTCACACCCCCAGAAATCGGGTCCAGCGGAAACATACGTGTAGCTGGGGTGTAACTCAATTGGTATTACAACACAAGTTCAAAAATGGTTTTCACTTGAATCATTTAGAATAAAATAACTTAATCAAAAATGTTGAATTTACATTTTTAATAATAGTGCGGAAGTAGGCCTTTAAAATACTTTTAAACGGTCCCCATATGAATATCAGAGTCTTCTATGACCATGCCATACCCTGCCAAAACCTCCTGTAGCGTGCCATTGCTTAATACCTGAAAATACATGCTAAAAAGTGTCAACACGAGGTTGGTGAGTTCATAAGTTTATAATAAAACAGTAGTGTTGTGAGTTCAATAGAGAGTTTTGTGACCATTGTGTGACTCACAATGTCATGAGAAATAGTGTTTACTTTACAGTAAAATTAGAATTGTGGACCATGAGTAGAGTGTGTGATCATTACAACAAATATAATATCACATAGAAAAAATAGTCTATTACGCTAGCGCTAAGTTCATGCAACCGAAGCTATAACAGTGTGCATGCTCAAAGAGCATGTAATCATATATAGGTGCCCGGCAAGTGTTTATCCCAGACACTTGTGTTTCGACATGGTATACGTTCGTTTGCCTATCCGGCCAAACCGAACGGGGGCGTTACCCCCAATAGATCTATTTATAACATTCGAGCTTCCCAGCAGGAATTAACGGTTCATGAGATGGGCATAATTGGGACATAACAGGGCTTAGGCTAATCCGCGTAATAGTTTAAACAAAGCTTAAGTTTCAGTGTGGTCCATAAAAGTGTTTGCATAAAAGCAATAGTTCATAAAGTGTGTTGCATAAAAGCAAGAGTTCATAAAGTGTGTTGCCTAAAAGCAAGAGTTCATAAGTGTGTTGCATAAAAGCAAGAGTTCATAAAGTGTGTTGCATGTTTATAAAGCATTTGCGTATGCGAGAAAATAATCAAGTATGCAACCAATATACACATAGGTGCATTTAAATAATCAATCAAGCCTTCAAAGAAACAGTAGTGTTTAAGTAAACAATTGCGCATTCAAGCATTGTGTTTAGTCAAAAACGAGCATGTATTCTCCCCCAAAACAGTTATAAAAACAGATAAAAGTAGGGGGTAATGAACTCACCTGGTGCGATAGCTATGATGACAAAAGTGGATACACTGAAATGAGGCACGATCTCTAATCGCAACCTAATATGAATGACAGTTTCTAATGTAAGAAATGAAATGATGCTACACATGCAAATACGTATGTTATCGATACCACTCATTAGTTTTGAAAATAACGTTTATCGTTGACAAATACGTTTTTGACGTCTCGTTAAGTTAATAACCACTTTTCGTGTAAATATGTTGAAACGGTACTCCACGATCCTTGTTTGGTGTCTTATCAGCAAATATAAGGTTTTCGTCGCAAAAATAGCATTTTCATTACTTGAAAATATGCCCAAAATGGCCTCGCAAAACGAGTCGCGAAATGTTGTACGTTAAGGGTTAGTGATGAAACTCGGCGTTTTTGAAAACCTTGTGACAATATCTTGAAGTCGTGTCATTTAACTTTTGGCTATACGGGTCTTGATCGATGAGAAAATCGACTCTCATTATTGTTACTTGAAAGTGTTATGTTCAACACTTAGAAAATTTCATTATAGTAAAAGCTGTCAAAATTTATATACTTTATCGGGTATATAGATGAGGTCGTAGTTTATTCGTCATAAGTCTATTCGACGAACGGCCAATTGATTTGGAAAGCTTGTTGGAAGATCTTGATTTCATAAAACTACGGCTCGGACTCAAACTGATCCGATCATGAAGAAAAAGAGCCAAGAAAGTGGTGTCTCGCAAAGACAGTTTTTGCGGCAAAGTAAATATAGAAAAGCTGATGGAAATTTGTAAAAATCGTCTAAGTTCAAACGCTTGTATCTTTTTCGTTATAAGCTCGTTTTCTACGCTCTTTATATCCCCGGAATCGTGGGATGACATACTAGTATATTTTTGATAAGTCGGGACGGCTAGATCAAGTTTTAGGCCTCGAAACAGTCCAAGAAAATCGTGGGACAGCAAGTAATTTTTCAGAAAATAGTTTTCGTCGTTAATATTGGAAATATCATAACTTTTTCGTCGTAACTCGGATTTTATCCCCGTTTTCGGCCATAGTTTCGTTTCGGAATGTATTTTCTAAATCTTTGGTCCAAAGTAACCCAAAACCCACTGATTTTCCCACGTTTCATGTTTTTGGACAGAACCTTTTTATGGTTTGTAAAAATCAACTTTTCTAGTTCAAGACTTGTTCAAGGCTTAACCAATCTACTTCAAATCAACTCCACAAGTACCCAAACCTACCATACACCTTCTTAGGGTGTCATGGGTTCCTAAACATCACCAATCTTGGTGGATCTCATGAGATTACTAGTAAAAATCATAGATCTATTGTTTATAAAAACAAAATAAGTAATAAGTGGTATGGATCTTACATACTTGCATGTTTAACCCATATATCATGAAAATACATAAAAATATAAAGTAAATGAAAGTATGAAAAGATCAAAAGTATTCTTGAAGCTTACTTGAAGTTTTGATGATTTTTGAGCAAGAAAACTTAATAATCTTGAGGTTTTTATTTCAAAACCTTAACAAGATCAATACTATGACTTGATAAACACTTGGATCTTGAAAAATTGATGGTTTCTTGTTGGAGATCTTGTCTTGGCCGAAAATATGGAGAAGAGAGGGAGATGAGAGAGTTTTTGGTAGTTGTTGATGTGTTAAATGAAGAAAATGGTGAAAAATGAAGTTTATATTTGGTCTTGGTCAATTTTTTTGGTCTTTGTAATCAAGTGTACTAGCACAAAAAGGGGCTAGGGGGGCACAACAAGAGCAAAACAAGGAAAAATGTTTGTGGACTCATTAATGTTTATGTCTAGTTATGTAAGTATTAGTTAGATATTTTGTACATTGGGTGTTATCGGGTACCGAGTTAACTAAAAATAAATCATGACGCGATGAAATAAAATATGACGAAGTTGTAAAAGTTGTAAAATATTATTCTTGATGAGAATCGGGTGTTGAATAATTATTGAATTGAAATAACGCAAACCGACGGAGTAATAAGCTCCGACCGTAAAATGTAGCCATTGGTTTCAAAACACCGGGTAAATTAATAATATAATTCTTATATTATTATAATGAGTCTGAAAATATGTTAGGATCATAGTCGGGAGTATTGGGTATACGTTAGTAGTAAAACTGAGTGGTATCGTTAATCACAAATTAAGCATACGTAAATAGAAATATTGCATGTCCGTGTAGGTTCACATGTGATGATGATAATGTGTAGACTACTCCAGTCTATATGAAGTATCATTAATGAATGATGCATGAATTCGCAGCTAAACCTAACTGGTTACGCGAATTTGAAGACTCGTAAACTCAGTTTACGTAATGACGAACGATGATCATGAATAGTGATTTCTCTTCGGGAATGAATAGTGTCACATGAATAGTAAAATTTCTGAACGCTTCTCGGAATCACAAACTGACTCCGAAAATGATGAATAGTAAAATGATGAATAGTGACCGGTGAATAGTAATTGATGAATAGTGAATAGTAGAAATGTCCCGAAAATGCGGGTTGTTACAGTCTCACCCCCTTAAAAGGAACTTCGTCCCGAAGTTCAGTTTGTGTTGGTCTCTGAAGTTGTATTGGTGAAAAGATGATGATTCTTATCGTGTAAGCTATTGAGCTCTAACAAGGTTCAAGTCTGACGGCCACCAGGCCTACTCTGTCAGAAATGTTGAATGATCCAGTGTATATCGGGTTTAACTTTATGAAGTTTTCTGAATCGTATCATGCCTTTCTTAGGCAGAACTCTCAACATGATCTGGCTACCAACTTGAAGTTGTAAGGGTTTATAGCTCATTGAACTTGTAACTGATTCTTGATTTGTAGGAGATTTCTGGTTATTTCATGAATGCTTACGGGACTAGTGAGTTGGGTTTTTCAAAATTTTGATCCTTCAATGGATGTTAGCACTTCGACCATAGAGTGCTTCAAATGGTGTAATCTCTAAGCTCGTGTGGTAACTATGGTTGTAAAGGAGTCTGATTTATGGCAAATGGCTAATCCAACCATTTCTAGTGTCAATCACACCCGACTTGGGCATATCTCCCTATGTTTGAATCAATCTCAAATTCTGACCATTGGTCTACAGATGATAGGTGGTGTGGTTCCAAGGAGATCTTAATGAAATCGTTAGGAGTTGAGGTGAATCAAATTCCTTTATTAGGAATAATTGAAATGGGTATCATGAATCTTGTTTTGAAAGACTTACAGGGTTAGATCCGTCAAAAGGTGTTGTTGAAAATAATAGGTTAGGATAAGGTTGTGATCCTCCGCAGGATGTCAGGAATTGAGTCTTTCTCCACCTACGGTGCTTAGTCTCCATTACTAAGATTTTCCCCAAGTTATAGGTCATCAACTCACAAACTCCTAAAGGTATAAGTGAGGTAATATAATGATTGATTTTCAAAGTTTGTTTTGAGATTGCGTTTTGTTCATAAACCTTCCCCGAATAAGTGAATTTACAAGTTTAAGCAAACAGCTTTTTAGGTAACATCCTTCTTGATGTTTCAAAATTTAGTAGTTATGCAATATAGGAAAATTTTCAACATAAGGTGGATAGTATGATTTACCAAAGATCGATGTTTAAAATTTTGTAACATTCAATAGTTTTGTAAAAGATTAGCCAAAAGGAATTTGCTTGTCAAAATAAGTGCCTCAGAAAAGTATTTCTTACAAGATATATGTTTTGTATATCTGTAGTTTGGAGAAACATCCATTTAAATTTGAAAGTATTAAGAGGATAAAATAGTCAGGTATGTATGTCTGCACAAATGCATAGGTGTATAACATGTTTAAATAAAGTCTATTGGTGAGGACATGTTCAATCTATAGTCTTGGTTAGGGGGTTGGGTTTATCTCTATGGTATTGCTTAGTGAGCAGTTGCATCTAAACAAATCTTGTAATTCAGTCAAGCCAATACTTTCCAGATGGTGGAATTGTGGCAATCAGGCCAGTGATAGTGGTTCGAATGGTTTTGTGGTATCCTGAGATTTCTGTTGAGTTTTGAATGGTATTATTGTTCCGAGGGATCCTCCTTATAGATGGTATGGAAAGTCTTTCCTAGGGAGGTCATTGATAATATCTACTTATCAATATAGGGAGTAGTGAGGGATGAGTGACATCGGAGTGTATAGAGTGTTAGCTAATTCCTTATATATGGGGATGGGGAAAAGGAAATGATAATGATGGTGAGAAGGAAAGAGACTGTGACAACTACACATAATAAGATTGTGATGAAAGAAAAACACTATGATGTAAGTGTATCGTGCATGGACGTGAATGTCCATGAGATGAAACGTCCAGTTGACGTGCTTCCAATCGGTGGTTAACGAGATGGTAAAAAAAGTATGGATGTTCTGCCAACGAGTGTTTACACACACGTAAATGGAACATTTGGAAATTGAGTAGAGAATTCAATCCAGACAGAATTTTATTATAACCATTCTCAGTATTGCAAATTTCATTTCTGAGTCAGACATAGGTGGTCAGCCTATATCTCACTATCCCAGGTTGAATATAGATGACCAGTCTATATTCCACCAAGGTTCCATGAATTTTGAAATACTCAGCTCAGTTATACTAAGACTATGTCCTTCCCAAATACCAAGACGTTCTGAACGACAAAAGCAAGTGACCAAACTCGAGGTCAAGTTATGAAACTATGCAAGGAGAAACATAATGTGGTAACATATATGATACTTGAACATGCTTATATGAAAGAAAATTATAGTAATCAACTATAAGAAATGAATATAGTATATCAGATAATGAGACATAAATCTCATCACCTAAGTCAGCAACTAACCACAAATGAGGCTTCAGCTTGGCAGGCAGGCACATGACGGTCATAGGGTTAAGTTTTCGTAAAAGTAGCTATAGTCTAGGTTTTCAAAAACACTTAGTTCGCTATAGCCAAAGCTCTGATACCAATCTGTCACACCCCCAGAAATCGGGTCCAGCGGAAACATACGTGTAGCTGGGGTGTAACTCAATTGGTATTACAACACAAGTTCAAAAATGGTTTTCACTTGAATCATTTAGAATAAAATAACTTAATCAAAAATGTTGAATTTACATTTTTAATAATAGTGCGGAAGTAGGCCTTTAAAATACTTTTAAACGGTCCCCATATGAATATCAGAGTCTTCTATGACCATGCCATACCCTGCCAAAACCTCCTGTAGCGTGCCATTGCTTAATACCTGAAAATACATGCTAAAAAGTGTCAACACGAGGTTGGTGAGTTCATAAGTTTATAATAAAACAGTAGTGTTGTGAGTTCAATAGAGAGTTTTGTGACCATTGTGTGACTCACAATGTCATGAGAAATAGTGTTTACTTTACAGTAAAATTAGAATTGTGGACCATGAGTAGAGTGTGTGATCATTACAACAAATATAATATCACATAGAAAAAAATAGTCTATTACGCTAGCGCTAAGTTCATGCAACCGAAGCTATAACAGTGTGCATGCTCAAAGAGCATGTAATCATATATAGGTGCCCGGCAAGTGTTTATCCCAGACACTTGTGTTTCGACATGGTATACGTTCGTTTGCCTATCCGGCCAAACCGAACGGGGGCGTTACCCCCAATAGATCTATTTATAACATTCGAGCTTCCCAGCAGGAATTAACGGTTCATGAGATGGGCATAATTGGGACATAACAGGGCTTAGGCTAATCCGCGTAATAGTTTAAACAAAGCTTAAGTTTCAGTGTGGTCCATAAAAGTGTTTGCATAAAAGCAATAGTTCATAAAGTGTGTTGCATAAAAGCAAGAGTTCATAAAGTGTGTTGCCTAAAAGCAAGAGTTCATAAGTGTGTTGCATAAAAGCAAGAGTTCATAAAGTGTGTTGCATGTTTATAAAGCATTTGCGTATGCGAGAAAATAATCAAGTATGCAACCAATATACACATAGGTGCATTTAAATAATCAATCAAGCCTTCAAAGAAACAGTAGTGTTTAAGTAAACAATTGCGCATTCAAGCATTGTGTTTAGTCAAAAACGAGCATGTATTCTCCCCCAAAACAGTTATAAAAACAGATAAAAGTAGGGGGTAATGAACTCACCTGGTGCGATAGCTATGATGACAAAAGTGGATACACTGAAATGAGGCACGATCTCTAATCGCAACCTAATATGAATGACAGTTTCTAATGTAAGAAATGAAATGATGCTACACATGCAAATACGTATGTTATCGATACCACTCATTAGTTTTGAAAATAACGTTTATCGTTGACAAATACGTTTTTGACGTCTCGTTAAGTTAATAACCACTTTTCGTGTAAATATGTTGAAACGGTACTCCACGATCCTTGTTTGGTGTCTTATCAGCAAATATAAGGTTTTCGTCGCAAAAATAGCATTTTCATTACTTGAAAATATGCCCAAAATGGCCTCGCAAAACGAGTCGCGAAATGTTGTACGTTAAGGGTTAGTGATGAAACTCGGCGTTTTTGAAAACCTTGTGACAATATCTTGAAGTCGTGTCATTTAACTTTTGGCTATACGGGTCTTGATCGATGAGAAAATCGACTCTCATTATTGTTACTTGAAAGTGTTATGTTCAACACTTAGAAAATTTCATTATAGTAAAAGCTGTCAAAATTTATATACTTTATCGGGTATATAGATGAGGTCGTAGTTTATTCGTCATAAGTCTATTCGACGAACGGCCAATTGATTTGGAAAGCTTGTTGGAAGATCTTGATTTCATAAAACTACGGCTCGGACTCAAACTGATCCGATCATGAAGAAAAAGAGCCAAGAAAGTGGTGTCTCGCAAAGACAGTTTTTGCGGCAAAGTAAATATAGAAAAGCTGATGGAAATTTGTAAAAATCGTCTAAGTTCAAACGCTTGTATCTTTTTCGTTATAAGCTCGTTTTCTACGCTCTTTATATCCCCGGAATCGTGGGATGACATACTAGTATATTTTTGATAAGTCGGGACGGCTAGATCAAGTTTTAGGCCTCGAAACAGTCCAAGAAAATCGTGGGACAGCAAGTAATTTTTCAGAAAATAGTTTTCGTCGTTAATATTGGAAATATCATAACTTTTTCGTCGTAACTCGGATTTTATCCCCGTTTTCGGCCATAGTTTCGTTTCGGAATGTATTTTCTAAATCTTTGGTCCAAAGTAACCCAAAACCCACTGATTTTCCCACGTTTCATGTTTTTGGACAGAACCTTTTTATGGTTTGTAAAAATCAACTTTTCTAGTTCAAGACTTGTTCAAGGCTTAACCAATCTACTTCAAATCAACTCCACAAGTACCCAAACCTACCATACACCTTCTTAGGGTGTCATGGGTTCCTAAACATCACCAATCTTGGTGGATCTCATGAGATTACTAGTAAAAATCATAGATCTATTGTTTATAAAAACAAAATAAGTAATAAGTGGTATGGATCTTACATACTTGCATGTTTAACCCATATATCATGAAAATACATAAAAATATAAAGTAAATGAAAGTATGAAAAGATCAAAAGTATTCTTGAAGCTTACTTGAAGTTTTGATGATTTTTGAGCAAGAAAACTTAATAATCTTGAGGTTTTTATTTCAAAACCTTAACAAGATCAATACTATGACTTGATAAACACTTGGATCTTGAAAAATTGATGGTTTCTTGTTGGAGATCTTGTCTTGGCCGAAAATATGGAGAAGAGAGGGAGATGAGAGAGTTTTTGGTAGTTGTTGATGTGTTAAATGAAGAAAATGGTGAAAAATGAAGTTTATATTTGGTCTTGGTCAATTTTTTTGGTCTTTGTAATCAAGTGTACTAGCACAAAAAGGGGCTAGGGGGGCACAACAAGAGCAAAACAAGGAAAAATGTTTGTGGACTCATTAATGTTTATGTCTAGTTATGTAAGTATTAGTTAGATATTTTGTACATTGGGTGTTATCGGGTACCGAGTTAACTAAAAATAAATCATGACGCGATGAAATAAAATATGACGAAGTTGTAAAAGTTGTAAAATATTATTCTTGATGAGAATCGGGTGTTGAATAATTATTGAATTGAAATAACGCAAACCGACGGAGTAATAAGCTCCGACCGTAAAATGTAGCCATTGGTTTCAAAACACCGGGTAAATTAATAATATAATTCTTATATTATTATAATGAGTCTGAAAATATGTTAGGATCATAGTCGGGAGTATTGGGTATACGTTAGTAGTAAAACTGAGTGGTATCGTTAATCACAAATTAAGCATACGTAAATAGAAATATTGCATGTCCGTGTAGGTTCACATGTGATGATGATAATGTGTAGACTACTCCAGTCTATATGAAGTATCATTAATGAATGATGCATGAATTCGCAGCTAAACCTAACTGGTTACGCGAATTTGAAGACTCGTAAACTCAGTTTACGTAATGACGAACGATGATCATGAATAGTGATTTCTCTTCGGGAATGAATAGTGTCACATGAATAGTAAAATTTCTGAACGCTTCTCGGAATCACAAACTGACTCCGAAAATGATGAATAGTAAAATGATGAATAGTGACCGGTGAATAGTAATTGATGAATAGTGAATAGTAGAAATGTCCCGAAAATGCGGGTTGTTACATAATTTCCAAATGTTTCATTCATGTGTGTGTATACCCTCGTTGTTGGAACATTCATACTTTTTATCACTTTGTGAACCGCCGCCTGGAAGCACGTCAACTGGTCATTTCATCTCATGAACATTCACGTCTATGCACGATACACTTATATCATAGTATTTTGTTTTATCACAATCTCATTTTGTCGCAGTTGTCACAGTCTTTTCCCTTCTCACCATCACTATCATTTCCTTTCCCCATCCCCATATATATATAGGAATTAGCTGACACTATATAGTTTCCTATGCCACTCATCACTCACTACTCCCTATATTGATAAGTGGATATTATCAATGACCTCCCTAGGAAAGACTTTCCATACCATCTATAAGGAGGATCCTTCGGTACATTAAGACCATTCAAAACTCAACAGAAATCTCAGGATATCACAAAACAATTCGAACCACTATCACTGGCCTGATCACCAAAAATTCTACCATCTAGAAAGTATTGGCTTGACTGAATTACAGGATTTGTTTAGATACGAGTGCTCACTAAGCAACACCATAGAGATAAATTCAACCTCTTAACCGAGACTATAGATTGAACATGTCCTCACCAATAGATATTATTCAAACATGTTAGACCCCTATGCATTTTTGCAGACATACATACCTGACCATTTTATCTGTAACAATTCGCATTTTCAGGTTAACTTTTATTCCCGAAAATTTTACTATTCACTTTTTACTATTCACATCAAAAAATTTTATTTCATATTCTCGTAAGTTAAACTATTTTAATGATAATCCGAGAATTTCACACTCGTCGGATCATTTCTGCAAAAATCACAAAGCCGTGTCCGAGATTTACTTTTAGGTTTAAACGTCATTCCAGCATCCCGATATGTCCATAAAACATTATAAACAATAGAAATATGATTTTCTCTCATTTTAGGACAATTCCAAAAGTTTCGGAATTTTACGTTTTTCAGTTCAGCGTTTTACGCGAATTACGCGTTTTAGACCTGCGTTTCCAGTTTTAGCAGCGTTTAAGCAACCCGATAGAACTTGTCACTCATTAAATAGGCTAAGATAGGTTATATTAATAAGTTCTAATATATTTATAAGTTTCATATTTTTAGGATACCCGATTTTAAGTTTCATGACTTAATGACTTACCGTTAGCGATTACCGGGACCAAAACTCACTCCGTAAGCTAGATAATACCAAGTTTAAGTACCTAGTCACTCCTCCCATCATATGAACGTGTATATGATGATTCACCAAGCCTTGGTGGCTTGGTGATAAGCCTTGGACTTTAGGATACTTGTATATTAAGCAAACTTGGTCACCAAGGGTTCATTAGATCATTACAAGTGTACATCTTGGCCTCCAAGTTTAGGCAACTTCCTAACACCTTCCTAACCTCCTCATCTTCCTATAAATAGCAAGCTCATTCCTTCCTTTCATCTCCATAAAAATGCCACACAACAAATCCCTAGCACCATGATCCTTTGATCTTCAAACTATAAGTTACACATAAGAGTTCAAGGTCTTAGTATTCTCTACCTAGTTCTCAAGTTTGTTTGGTGATTCCATGGTTGAATTAGGAGCTACACAAGGTTACTAGGGCTGAAGTTAATGGGTTTTCACAAGGGTTATATCAAGGCTAACTAGGGTTCCAAGAGTTATGGTGAAGGGTTTACAAGCATAGATTTAGTGTCCTAGTTCATACTTGACTTCCTTTCTTAAGAGAAAGCCAAAAGTTGTAAGCAAACCCTAACATACTCCTTGCTTAATTATCATTTTCATGCTATTTGTGTTCCTTTCATGCTATATATGTTCTTGTTATTGTGTTCATGATGTTTAAAAATGGATAAAACAAGTTATTGTATACATATGTTAACTTATGACAAGTAAACAAGCAAACTAGTGATTTTTATGGAGAACCACGACCAAAATAGTATAACTATGATATTTGACACATACTTACTGTTATAAAGGACTTCAAAAAGGAAAACATAGCAATTTGAATCACCTAAAACGAGTACACGAGTCAAAAGTTATGGCCATAAGAAGTTAGCGACACCAAAACGCCGAAACTGCCTATACCCTACTGTTTTGCATTCTGCCAATTTGAAAGTCACCCTTCTGGTCCGATTCATCAAAAAGTTAAAACACGAAAGTTGTCCGGAACGACGTTTTCGTTCAGGAACAAAGAAGCTCGAGCCCTGAAAACGCTTTCCGAGTGATAATTTCTTCAAATTCTTAACAGCCCATTTTTAGATCAAAGTAACTATATAATGGTTATAATTAGATGAGACCAACAGGTCTAATGACCTAAAGCCAAGACCACAACCATGGCTAAAGCCAAGGTTGAGTCTCAAAACCATGGTAACAATGACCAAGGTCATGGCAAAGCCACGGCTAAAGACCATATAACTTTTAAAGATCAAAAAGCTTATATATATATGTTATCAAATACTACAATAGTAGGGAGCCTCATGTGAGGAGTTCATTAAGTAAGCCGTCGGGATGAGTTGTGGATTTACGAATTAAAGTGTCCTGGCTCCTCGAACGTTTACTCCATGACTTCTGAATTATGTCGGCCCGAACGGTAGTAAGAGATATACAACCTATACATGTTTCATAAACCATTTATATTCAAAGACTTACACTATATACTAAGTACTACATCATGAACATTATGCAAGACATATATAGGCAATTCGTCGTATTCTTAGACGTTACTCCAAACCTAAGTCGCAACGTTCTATTATAGGCTGCTCTTAGAGAGTTTCGCGATTCGACTACCACTTTCATTTCACATCACTTAAGCTTAAGGTGAGTCATAGCCCCTACTCTTTTTATACTTGTTTTTAACTCTTTGGGGGAGATACATGCTCAACTACTTGCTTACTTGTACAAATATTCTTAAACATTTATACTTGATTGTTTTATACTTGATTGTCTTATACTTGATCGCATTATACTTGATGTCATATATACATGATTGCGTTATACATACTTATTACACTATACTTGCTTAATTTAAATACAAGATTCGTATTTACGTGCATACATAATACTCTATTCTGTCGGAGAGGTATTGGTAGTACTCATGGGAAGATTCCCCTAACCTTGTGTCTATGCTTGACCTTGGATGTCGTAGTACTATTTGGGAGATGCCCCCACCATTGCCATATATTCCTGGCCTTGGGTGAATATAATCCGGTGTATTATGTAAACTATCTTTAAGCAGTGGGTTGTGAACACACAGGTTAGAAGTCTCTTATGGCGGGACTTGTAACTGAGTGGATTCACGATGCCTTTGCTGTGTGAACATTCTTTTAAGGCTTTTCAACTGTTTTAAGACAAACTCTATGAACTCACCAACCATTGTGTTGACACTTTAGCATGTTTATCTCAGGTTAGTAAGGCGATAGCTAGTGAGTGGAACTTAGAGTCAAGCTGCATATTCTGAAGACTTACGCTTTTATCATTTACCATTCAAAACTTTGTATACATTTATGTATCATACTTTGGAATCTCAAGTTTGTAACTCGGAATTTATTAATCGAATGGTAACTTTTCAAAACGTCTCATTTAGAGTTCATTTTCTATACCTTGTACTTTGTATTATGAAGTAGCACCCCTATGACACAGTCTTCCGCTGCGGTATTTTGGGGGTGTTACAGATTGGTACCAGAGCCTTGGTTATAAAGAACTAGGTTGCATTTAGTGCCTAGACTATAACTGCTATACACGTTAAGACTCTCCTCTTTATTTGCCTTACACACACTACATACGCATACGCTTCTTGCTAGTTGTTGGTTTAGTTCCACGCTGTTAGATGATGTGACTTTAGTATTATAAGGAGCCCCAGAGATTAGCCGAGTCATTAAAAACATGGAGCTCAGTAATAACTAATTATTTAACTTGATCTTGTGACAGTTCTTGTTTGATGAGACACAAGATTTGAGTTAAATAATATTATTGCTTAGCTTTAGGGATTTGATGACTTGATTATCTTACTATCGGCCTCAGAAGGCGGATTTTTGTGTCAGAAATTCTTAAGTAGGATGATTTAGAATCTCCTTATTTAAATTGATTGGGACGCCTCTTCATTTAAATAAAGAAATTGTAAATCACCGAACCATAAGTTTATGATACCTTATTTACATAAATTTGGACGCTTCTTTATGTAAGTAATGTGTTATAAATAAGTGGGCTTAATTGTAGCCGATAAGACTCCTTAACCAGAACCTTAGACGAATCAGAGTGAACACCACTATTTTAGAGATCCTGAAACCTCGAATTCTCTTAGACACACCGTAAGTAGTTAACATCAACTGAACATCGGGACGAAGTTCTCCTTAAGGGGTAGAGACTGTAATAATTCGCATTTTCAGGTTAACTTTTATTCTCGAAAATTTTACTATTCACTTTTTACTATTCACATCAAAAATTTTTATTTCATATTCTCGTAAGTTAAACTATTTTAATGATAATCCGAGAATTTCACACTCGTCGGATCATTTCTGCAAAAATCACAAAGCCGTGTCCGAGATTTACTTTTAGGTTTAAACATCATTCCAGCATCCCGATATGTCCATAAAACATTATAAACAATAGAAATATGATTTTCTCTCATTTTAGGACAATTCCAAAAGTTTCGGAATTTTACGTTTTTCAGTTCAGCGTTTTACGCGAATTACGCGTTTTAGACCTGCGTTTCCAGTTTTAGCAGCGTTTAAGCAACCCGATAGAACTTGTCACTCATTAAATAGGCTAAGATAGGTTATATTAATAAGTTCTAACATATTTATAAGTTTCATATTTTTAGGATACCCGATTTTAAGTTTCATGACTTAATGACTTACCGTTAGCGATTACCGGGACCAAAACTCACTCCGTAAGCTAGATAATACCAAGTTTAAGTACCTAGTCACTCCTCCCATCATATGAACGTGTATATGATGATTCACCAAGCCTTGGTGGCTTGGTGATAAGCCTTGGACTTTAGGATACTTGTATATTAAGCAAACTTGGTCACCAAGGGTTCATTAGATCATTACAAGTGTACATCTTGGCCTCCAAGTTTAGGCAACTTCCTAACACCTTCCTAACCTCCTCATCTTCCTATAAATAGCAAGCTCATTCCTTCCTTTCATCTCCATAAAAACGCCACACAACAAATCCCTAGCACCATGATCTTTTGATCTTCAAACTATAAGTTACACATAAGAGTTCAAGGTCTTAGTATTCTCTACCTAGTTCTCAAGTTTGTTTGGTGATTCCATGGTTGAATTAGGAGCTACACAAGGTTACTAGGGCTGAAGTTAATGGGTTTTCACAAGGGTTATATCAAGGCTAGCTAGGGTTCCAAGAGTTATGGTGAAGGGTTTACAAGCATAGGTTTAGTGTCCTAGTTCATACTTGACTTCCTTTCTTAAGAGAAAGCCAAAAGTTGTAAGCAAACCCTAACATACTCCTTGCTTAATTATCATTTTCATGCTCTTTGTGTTCCTATCATGCTATATATGTTCTTGTTATTGTGTTCATGATGTTTAAAAATGGATAAAACAAGTTATTGTATACATATGTTAACTTATGACAAGTAAACAAGCAAACTAGTGATTTTTATGGAGAACCACGACCAAAATAGTATAACTATGATATTTGACACATACTTACTGTTATAAAGGACTTCAAAAAGGAAAACATAGCAATTTGAATCACCTAAAACGAGTACACGAGTCAAAAGTTATTGCCATAAGAAGTTAGCGACACCAAAACGCCGAAACTGCCTATACCCTACTGTTTTGCATTCTGCCAATTTGAAAGTCACCCTTTTGGTCCGATTCATCAAAAAGTTAAAACACGAAAGTTGTCCGGAACGACGTTTTCGTTCAGGAACATAGAAGCTCGAGCCCTGAAAACGCTTTCCGAGTGATAATTTCTTCAAATTCTTAACAGCCCATTTTTAGATCAAAGTAACTATATAATGGTTATAATTAGATGAGACCAAGAGGTCTAATGACCTAAAGCCAAGACCACAACCATGGCTAAAGCCAAGGTTGAGTCTCAAAACCATGGTAACAATGACCAAGGTCATGGCAAAGCCACGGCTAAAGACCATATAACTTTTAAAGATCAAAAAGCTTATATATATATATATGTTATCAAATACTACAATAGTAGGGAGCCTCATGTGAGGAGTTCATTAAGTAAGCCATCGAGATGAGTTGTGGATTTACGAATTAAAGTGTCCTGGCTCCTCGAACGTTTACTCCATGACTTCTGAATTATGTCGGCCTGAACGGTAGTAAGCGATATACAACCTATACATGTTTCATAAACCATTTATATTCAAAGACTTACACTATATACCAATGTTGCAAAAATCGTGAATCGGTAGTCGGGCGGTCGACCACCCTGCAGCCTGTAATCGGTCAAGGCGGTGATTAATCGGTGATTAATCGGTTTGGCATTTCCTGCATGTTTTGGGAATTTCTGGAGAGCAAACTAAAGATCTTAACTGATTCCAAGCCTTCTATATTTACAAACCTCAATAAAAGGCTTCAATTCTGATTATGAGGCCCATTGTACGTTATAAGTGAAATAAACGATCCCCAAGTTAAGTAAAATGCCTAAATTTCTATTTTTTTTAAATTGACCGATTCGGCCGATTCAGCCGATTTTTGGCCGATTCGACCGATTTTTGGCCGATTCGGCCGATTTTTGACCCATTTTTTCTGATTTTTTTGCCTAGGCCGATTAATCGGCCGATTCGGCCGATTTTTGCAACATTGCTATATACTAAGTACTACATCATGAACATTATGCAAGACATATATAGGCAATTCGTCGTATTCTTAGACGTTACTCCAAACCTAAGTCGCAACGTTCTTTTATAGGCTGCTCTTAGAGAGTTTCGCGATTCGACTACCACTTTCATTTCACATCACTTAAGCTTAAGGTGAGTCATAGCCCCTACTCTTTTTATACTTGTTTTTAACTCTTTGGGGGAGATACATGCTCAACTACTTGCTTACTTGTACAAATACTCTTAAACATTTATACTTGATTGTTTTATACTTGATTGTCTTATACTTGATCGCATTATACTTGATGTCATATATACATGATTGCGTTATACATACTTATTACACTATACTTGCTTAATTTAAATACAAGATTCGTTTTTACGTGCATACATAATACTCTATTCTGTCGGAGAGGTATTGGTAGTACTCATGGGAAGATTCCCCTACCCTTGTGTCTATTCTTGACCTTGGATGTCTTAGTACTATTTGGGAGATGCCCCCACCATTGCCATATATTCCTGGCCTTGGGTGAATATAATCCGGTGTATTATGTAAACTATCTTTAAGCAGTGGGTTGTGAACACACAGGTTACAAGTCTCTTATGGCGGGACTTGTAACTGAGTGGATTCACGATGCCTTTGCTGTGTGAACATTCTTTTAAGGCTTTTCAACTGTTTTAAGACAAACTCTATGAACTCACCAACCATTGTGTTGACACTTTAGCATGTTTATCTCAGGTTAGTAAGGCGATAGCTAGTGAGTGGAACTTAGAGTCAAGCTTCATATTCTGAAGACTTACGCTTTTATCATTTACCATTCAAAACTTTGTATACATTTATGTATCATACTTTGGAATCTCAAGTTTGTAACTCGGAATTTATTAATCGAATGGTAACTTTTCAAAACGTCTCATTTAGAGTTCGTTTTCTATACCTTGTACTTTGTATTATGAAGTAGCACCCCTATGACACAGTCTTCCGCTGCGGTATTTTGGGGGTGTTACATTATTCTCTTAATACTTTCACTTTTAAATGGATTTTTCTCCAAACTACCGTTATACAAAACACATATCTTGTAAGAAATACTTTCCTGAGGCACTTATTTTGATAAGCAAATTCCTTTTGGTTAATCTTTTACAAAACTATTGAATGTTAGGAAATTTTAAATATCGATCTTTGGTAAACCACATTATCCACCTTATGTTGAAAACTGTCCTATCTTGCATAACTATTAAATTTTGAAACATCAAGAAAAATGTTACTTGGAAAGCCGTTTGCTTAAAGTTGTAAATTCATTTATTCAGGGAAGGTCTATGAACAAAACACCCAATCTCAAAACAAACCTTGAAAATCAATCACTATATTACATCACTTATACATTTAGGATTTTGTGATTTGATGACATAGAGCTTGGGGAAAATCTTAGTAATGAAGACTAAGCATTGTAGGTAGAGAAAGACTCAATTCATGACATCTTGCGGAGGATCACAACCTTATCCTAATCTATTATTTTTCAACAACACCCTTTGACGGACTTAACCTTATTTCATTAAGATTCCTTTGGAACCACACCACCTATCATCTGCAGACCAATGGTCAGGATTAGAGAACGATTCAAACATAGGGAGATATGCTCAGAGCATGAGTGATTGACTCTAGAAATGGTTGGACTAACCATTTACCATAAACCAAATTCAGTTGCAACCATAGTTACCACACGAACTTAGAGACTACAACATTTGAAGCACTCAATGGTCGAAGTGCCAACATCCATTGACGGATCGAAATTTGGAAAAAGCCTAACTCACTAGTCCAGTAAGCATTCATGAAATAACCAGGAATTTCCTACAAATCAAGAATCAGTTACAAGTTCGATAAGTTGTAAACCATTAGAATTTCAAGTTGGTGGCAGGATTATGTTGAAAGTTCTGCCTAGGAAAGGCATGATACCATTCAGAAAAAAAATAAAAAATTCAGATTGTTAAACCCGATATACACTGGACCATTTAATATTTCAGACAGAGTAGGTCTAGTGGCCGTCAGACTTGAACCTTGTTAGAACTCAGTAGCGTACATGATAAATATCATCATCCTTTCACCAAGTAAACTCTAGAAACCAACACAAACTGAACTTCGGGACGAAGTTCCTTTTAGAGGGGAAGAATGTCACAACTCGTAATTTCATGTCCTTTTTCAAACGTCGAAATTTTATTTTTATTTCGGGAAGTTACTATTCATTTCTACTATTCACTATTACTATTCATTCTCACTATTCATTTCCGAAATTTTTATTTCATATTCTCGTAAGTTAAACTATTTTAATGATAATCCGAGAGTTTGGCGCTCGTCGGACCATTTCTGCAAAAATCACGAAGCCGTGTCTGAGATTTACTTTTGGGTTTAAATGTCGTTCCAACATCCCGATATGTCCATAAAACACTATAAACAATAGAAATATGATTTTCTCTCATTTTACGACAATACTAAAAGTTTTGGAATTTTAAGTTTTCCTGTTCAACGTTTTACGTGAATTACGCGTTTTAGACCCGCGTTTACAGTTTTAACAGCGTTTAAGCAACCCGATGGAACTTACCATTCATTTTTAATTTTATTATGGAGTATTTTGACAAGTTTAGTCATTCTTTCACGTTTCATATTTTTACGATACCCGGATTTACGTTTCGCGGCTTAACAATTTACGTTTAGCGATTATCGGAACCAAAACTGACTCCGTAAACTAGATATTAACAAGTTTCCTACATACTCATCCAACATGTGCCGCCCCCCCTCCCCATGTTACTTCAACTTCACCCTTTATTTACCATTTTGCCATTGATTTAGATATTTTCATACTTAAACATCTTTACACATTCATACTTGTTTTCTAATAATCAAAGTCAAGGTTTTCTCTCTTTTTCTTCCTCCCTAGCCACGACCAAAATAAGAACACCATCAAGGATCCATTTTTTTTTCAACATCAAGACATACTCAAGCTCTGCTTTCAATCCTTGTTTGAGTTTTGAAATAAAAACTCAAGGTTTTATAAGTTTTCATCTCCAAAGCTCACTAATCTTTCAAAGTAAGTTGTCAAACTCTTTTTCACATTTTCTTCAAGTTATTTTCTTGATTATATGATTTCCATACAAGATTTCATGCATATACTAGTTATACCACTCATTTATATATATATATATATATATATATATATATATATATATATATATATAGGGTAGGGTTATAATAAAAAGTCTCTTAAAATAAAAAGTCTAGAAAGGCGAATTTTGGTGCATCACAGTTATAAATTTTAGTGCATCACAGTTATTGCATCACAGCTATAAAAAGTTACGACATCACAGTTAGTGCATTGCAGTTATTAAGTTACTGCATCACATTTAAATTCACTGCATCGTAGTTATAAATTTAGTGCATCAGAGACTTTTTATTCTTTTTATTTTAACCCAAACCTATATATATATATATATATATATATATATATATATACATATATATATCTTTGAAACACTAGAAATGGAAACCCTTGTTAGATCTACTTGATTGATGATGTTTAAGAACCCATGACACCTTGAGAAGGTGTATGGTAGAAATAGACTAGATTTGTGGTGATTGGAAGTGATTTGGGTGGACTAGAAACTAGTTTAGAACACTAGAAATGGATTTGGAACCTATTTACAAACCTACTGTCCCAAAATTTAAATCCTGGAAAACTCAGTAACTCAGGGGATCTTTTCAACCAAATATTTAGAAAATACTTTCAAAAACGAAGCCGTAGGCGAAAGAACGGATTAAAACGAGTTTATAACAAAGGAGATATGATTTTTGCAAGTTTATTGACGAAAACTATTTTTCTGAAAATTGTTTGCTGTTGGACGATTTTTGGTGGACAAACTGAGGCATTAGACGTAACCTAGAGAAGCCGAGTTATCAAAAATATATTAGTACATACTAAGACGAATCCGTGGATATAAAGAACGAAGAAAATGAACTTAAAACGACCAAGTTATTCACGTTTCAATATCGGCAAAACTCTATATAATTTGACAGCTTTTACTAGAAATAATAATAATACTACTTCTACGTACTAAATCCTAGATTTTCTAGAAATACTACCAAAGTGACAAATTTATAACTAATGAAGTACTTATGATTACAAGTTTATTATTACGACTATTAGACGTTACTTCAAGGTTTTCAAGGCGAAGTTTATAACACTATTTCTATATACAATATACTACGACAAGTTTTTACAAGGCTAGTTAAGACTTATTTTCTTAAGTATGGAATATATTTTCATATGACTATAACTAGTATTTTCAAGTTATGAGTGGTATAGGTATCATGTGCAAGCATATTCATTACATCATTTCATGATCTAAACTAGATCATATTCATTCATTTAGGTTGCGGCTAACATTCGCGCCTTATTGTCCCTATCATTTCACATTCTTGTATCATCATTTCGAGGTTAGTCATAGCCCCTACTCTTTTAATTGTTTTATAAATTCTTTGGGGGAGATTACATGCTCGTTTTACTTAAACGCATTACTCGCTTTACATGGTTGATTACTCAAATATTTTCAGCCTTATCTAATACTTGTTTGATTATCCGAGTACAATACTATTCACTTGTTACCTACTTGCTATTCACTCATGGACATGAGTGCATAATTTAAACTATTACAGATTACCTATGATTGCCTAAGTTAAGAACCGTTAGCTACATTTCATAGGTATGTTTGATTACCTACATTTCATAGGTATGTTTGATTACCTACATTTCATAGGTGTGTTTGTTTACCTACATTTCATAGGTATGTGTGATTACCTACATTTCCTAGGTATGTGATTACCTGCATTACTTGGGAGCGTAACCTCCTACATATAGCTAGAAAACCTTTTCGGTGCCTTGAACTTAGTGCAATCAATATTCTTTCCTAAACTGGTGCTATGAAACTTTGTTTGATAAACTATTTATGCGTTTTGCTTATGGTCAGATTCATTAATATGGCGACATCGCCAAGGCTACATTATCACTTTTACCTTCAAATAGCGACATTGCTACACTTATCTTTGAATTTTGGTACACATATTACAATTGTTTACACAAACCAAACATATTACTTTTGGCAGTGGGTCGTAAACACACAGGTTACAAGTCTCTTATGGCGGGACTTGCAACTGAGTGGATTTACGATGCCTTTGCTAGGATATCTTCATTCATATGCATTACATTCTTTTTCACAACTCTATGAACTCACCAACCTCGTGTTGACACTTTAGCATGTATTTTCAGGTATTAAGCAATGGCACGCTACAGGAGGTTTTGGCAGGGCATGGCATGGTCATAGAAGACTCTGATTATTCATATGGGGACCGTTTGAACTATTTTAAGGGCCTACTTCCGCACTACTTTTAACATTGTAAATTCAAAACTTTTGGTTAAACAATTTTATTTTAAATGATTGAAGTGAAAATCATTTTTGCACTTGTTCTGTAATACCAATTGAGTTACACCCCAGCTACATATATGCTTCCGCTGGACCCGATTTTGGGGGTGTGACAATTGGGCATATGCATGTGTGGAAAGCTTACATCGATCTTAGGTCCCCTATAAATATCATGACTAGGACCTATTATAATTGGGTAATGAAGAAGCAACTTGAATGTAGGATAATGCCCATCACGAATTGGATGAGCAACTTTGTAGGAAGAGTGAAAGGATTACATGTCTTTGTAGGAAACTTCACTTATGTTATCGACTTTGTGATTGTAGAGGATATTCGTCCGGTAATAGATGAATGCCTAAGTCAAGTAGTGTTCGGAAAACTGTTTGTTGAGGCCTCTAAGATGAGTTATGATCTGTCCTTAGGGATAGTTAAATTCAAGGAAGAGAATGATGAGATCGCTTACCAAATGCTCTATAAGATTGAACAATATCGTCTTCTATCGGACCTAGAAAAGGAGCACAAGCAAGCCGTTTACTATAGGAATGATGAGGATAGACGTAGAAGAGTAGATTATGTCATGAGTAGAATATTCGGTTTCTACCAGGAATGCTTGCAACTAGGCCCGGAATACAAAACTAAGGTTGGAGATGACCTAGAAAATGAGACCAATGATGAGGTCACGTGATAGCCCATGACCTTGATTCTAGCTACAAGACTCGTAAATAAAGAAAAGCGCTTCTTGGGAGGCAACCCATGTTTTGTGTGATTTTTATTTGTTTGATTGTTATTTGTTTCCGTATGCATGCTTTATTTTTGTTGTTGGTAGATCATGTTTCAAACTAAATTGTGAAAATGCTTTATTTTGTTGTTTAACTTTGTCTTAACTTCATATAAAGGTATTTTGCAAAAGCTAAGTGGAAGGGGAAACCCCAAATTTGTTTGTAAGAATGAAATTGATCATGATTCTCCACAATAGTAAATGAACATGTATATTAGTATTTGTTAGACTCAAATGCTTGTATCGAGTCATAATGATGTTTTGCAGGATTTTCCAGGAAATAGGACATAAGTTTTTACAGAAATTTTCCGGAAACTTAATGAAAATATTTCTGCAGGTCACTTCTGACGGCGTCAAGAGTTAACTCCTGACGGCGTCATGTGTAAAATTCTGGAAATTTTGCGAGTTTTGTTTTTCTAACGGAGTCTTTAAATTTTTGTTAATTCTTTAGTTTTAAAAACTCCAGGAAATCTGCAAGCATTCATTCCGCAAGCATTATATCTTACATTGCTTTCTAGGACTTGTTAGTATATATAGATTGCCGCCGATTATATGCGAGGTTGCCTTGTTTTTTTTCTCAGGTTTAACAGGTTATATATGACAAGAAGATGATTTATTTTTCTGGAAGGGAAGCTTTGAACGTTCATTTTCTTGGAGGAAGATCTAACCTTGTTAACGCACTATCCACACCGAACGAATCAGGGGAGTATTTACTTTCATTCTTTTACCTGTTTTACTTTTACATCCTTTAATTGAACATTGGGGACAATGTTCATCCTAAGTGTAAGGGGAGGGTAAATGATGATACCTTATAGGATACAATTGCACTTGAGTTTGTTTGTTTGATGGTAGGTGTGTAATAAAACTAAGAGAAATACTTGTTAGTGTAATTTTAGCGCCAAATTTATAATTTTTTACAACATTTAGGAGTGAAACTTTAGCTTTAGCAAGCGTCTCATGGATAAGAGTTGTATGACTAGCACAAAACCGTACCACTTAAAAAAAATTCCACCCAGATATGTGAGGTTCGCCTTTAGATTTGATAGGAAAAGCATTCATTGTTAGTGCTTATGTGTGTACCGGTAGCATTTAGATTCCATAACTTGAGTTAGTGATGCATCCCGAGACCTCTAGTGAGACTACATTCGTGTAGTAGGATTTACTACATGATAAGAGGCATTAGGATCACCCTTGTGTTAAACCCGTATCATAATTACTTGACCATTTAAGTCATATTACTTGGTTGGCATGAATATTACGATATTTAATCAAAACATTCTCTTCATGTTTTGATAATGACAAAGATGTAACTTACAACATATAACGTAAAGTGCCTAAGTTACTTGTGATCACAATTCATCTATGCATTCTTACGTCAACAAGCCTCGACGTCTATAAGGTATGTACAAACAAATATCTAATACAGTTTATGATCAAAGGGATTTTATTTAAACATTACAAAGTTTATAAAATGATATAAACATGTCATATATTTTTGAAAAACAATTTTGGTAATTAAAGAAAAATGTTTAATTCATAACAAATATATGAATTCAAATTTTTAACCAAAATCAGTTAGTTTTTCACCAAATAAATTTTCACCAGAAAAGACAAAGATTTCTGACCGTTTCAGTAGGGCGGCCCCCTTAATTATGGGCGGCCCCCTTAATGATTAAGGGGACCGGCCATACAATTAAGGGGACTGGCACGCTCCAGTTGTCAGGAATTTTTGCCTATAAATACTGGTTCATTTCTGCAATTTTTCTTCACCTTTTGCACGAAAATTTTCAGTCCCAATCCCTTCAAAACATCCTTCTAAATCCTTTGATCATAAGATTATAAGTCTTTGTTTCAAGTGATCCAATCCTTCAAAGTGCAAGAGAAGAGTCCTCCCTATCATAAAGTGAAAGATGTATTAGGATCTAGTTAGTGCTTATGTGAAGTTGTGAGTTATGTATATGTAATAAGTAGATCAAGATGATCTTACTTAATAGTGAGTTTATGAGTAAGTAAGAAGTAGTGGGAAGAAGTAGTAGTGTGGAGAAGTTACGTAGTTGTGAAGAAATAGATGTGTGAATGTGTAGTGGAGTATAGAAGAAGTTGTGAAGTAGTGAAGAAGTCGTGAAGCCGTGAATAAGTCGTGTAGAAGTTGTGTAGTGATTGAAGTTGTGAGATTGCTTCTAGCTACTATTAGAACTCAACATTTAGCTTAGTGTCATTAATTGGTGTAATCAATAGTTGTATAAGGTTTTCTCCGCCAAAAGGGAGCTTGTTGAGTAGTGAAGAAAACTCTCGAGTAGGTGACTCGGGGAGTGGAGTAGGGCAAGGAAGGTGTCCTTGTAGCCGAACCACTATAAATCATCGTGTCGGGTTTGCATTTTCTTTCTCGTATCTCTTTACATTTATTCTTGCACTTATCGCTTTATATCTATGCTTGCACATATGCGTTGATAGTTGCTTATATTGTTATAATGATTAATTGTGTTATAGTTACAAGTTAATATTGTGATTGTGTGTATAATTATATGATATAGTCTAATAGATCATTATTCACACTTCTCATATTGAGTTTAACTTGATAGATAATTTGATACAAAACGTTTTACGATTTTAAAAGGAAAACGTATTCACATAAAGATCAACCAAAGCTTCATTCATAAAACTAAGTTTGGAAAACTAATCTGTCACACCCCCAGAATCGGGTCCAGCGGAAGCATACACGTAGCTGGGGTGTAACTCAATTGGTATTACAACACAAGTTCAAAAATGGTTTTCACTTGAATCATTTAGAATAAAATAGCTTAATCAAAAATGTTGAATTTACATTTTTAAAAGTAGTGCGGAAGTAGGCCCTTAAAATAGTTAAAAACGGTCCCCATATGAATATCAGAGTCTTCTATGACTATGCCATGCCCTGCCAAAACCTCCAGTAGCTTGCCATTGCTTAATACCTGAAAATACATGCTAAAACGTCAGCATAAAGCTGGTGAGTTCATAGAGTTTAGTGTAAAATGAAATACATTGCATTGAAATGAAGATTTCCCAGCAAAGGCATCGTAAATCCACTCAGTTGCAAGTCCCGCCATAAGAGACTTGTAACCTGTGTGTTTACGACCCACTGCCAAATATGAATTGGTTTATGTAAACAAAAGTAATAAGTATTTTGCGGAACACGAGATTTTCAGTAGGGTTAACCATTATAACAAATACAACGTTAACCCAAAAGTAAAATACAATGCCTTAAGCTCATGACCCCGAAGCTCGACGTAATCGTATGCAATCAAGCATAAAATGCCCCAAGTAAGTGTTTGCCAGACACTCGGAAGTAATCCGAATGATATGCGTCCGTTTGACAGGTTGGTGCGACCAACTCGGACGGGGTGTCAACCCAAATAGATCTATCCACAGCATTCGCGCTCACACGCATGTAATTAACGGTTCATGATAAAGGGGACTTCAGTGGCAGTAATAGGTAACTCAGGCAATGTAACAGTTTTGTACTTATGTCCGCAATAAAGTAATGCACTTGTGTCCATAAGAAAGTAATCAAGGATGGAATAGGTAATTCATAATGTATTCAAGTATTCAATCAAGTATTTCAACCATCCAGTAATGTTTGAGAAAATGAATCGCGTTCAAGTAAAACAAGCATTGAATTTAAATAGTAAGGAGCATGTATCTTCCCCCAAAACAGTTGTAAAACAAGTAAAAGTAGGGGTTATGAACTCACCTGGTGCGATAGCTACGATGACAAAAGTGAATACACAGAAATGAGGCACGATCTCTAACCGTAACCTAACATGAATGGTATGATCTAATGTGATAAATGAAATAATGCTACACATGCAAATACGTATGTTATCGATACCACTCGTTAGTTTTGAAAATAATGTTTATCGTCGAAAAAATATATTTTTGACGTCTTGTTAGGTTAATAACCACTTTTCTTGTAAATATGTTGAAACGGTACTCCACGATCCTTGTTTGGTGTTCTATCGGCAAATATAAGGTTTTCGTCGCAAAAATAACATTTTCATTACTTGAAAATACGCCCAAAATGGCCTCGCAAAACAAGTCGCGAAATGTTATACGTTAAGGGTTAGTGATGAAACTCGGCGTTTTTGAAAACCTTGTAACAATATCTTGAAGTCGTGTCATTTAACTTTTGGCTATACGAGTCTTGATCGATGAGAAAATCGACTCTCATTGTTGTTACTTGAAAGTATTATGTTTAACACTTAGAAAAATTCTATTATAGTAAGAGCTGTCAAAAATATATATATAGTTTATCGGGTATATAGATGAGGTCGTAGTTTATTCGTTATAAGTCTATTCGACGAACGGCCAATTGATTTGAAAAGTAGGCTGGGAATACTTGATTTTACTTAACTACGGCTCGGACTCAAACCATACCAATCATGGAGAAAAACAGCCGAGAAGGTGGTGTCTCGTAAAGACAGTTTTGCGGCAAAAATTGTAATAGAAAAGCTGATGGAAATATATATATATCGTCGGATTTTAAACACTTGTATCTTTTTCGTTATAAGCCCGTTTTCTGTGTTCTTTATATCCCCGCGAAGGTAATCAAGTATACTTTAGGTTTATCAAGGTCTCGGCTAGTCTAGATATCATTAAATCTCAGTTTTTCTAGCTAGAAAAATCGGGACAGATTCAATATTTTCAGAAAATATAGTTTTCGTCATTAATCTTGAAAATAGCATATCTTTTTCGTCGTAACTCGGATTTTAGTGATTCAAGCGGCCACGGTTTCGTATTTGAGAGTATTTTCTGAATATCTAACCCAATGTTACCCAAAAACCCCTGAAGTTTCCACGTTTGGCAAAGATGGACAGCAACTATATTTGAAAATATTTTTCGTCGTTAAATTTCGGAAAATCATATCTCCTTCGTTATTAACTCGTTTTTATCCCCGTTTTCGGCCATAGTTTCGTCTCGGAATGTATTTTCTAAATCTTGGGTCCAAAGTTACACCCTAGACCCTGAGTTTCCCACGTTTTACAAAAATGGACAGATCTATATATATAGTGTTTAAAACTCATTTTTAAGGATCAAGACTTGTTCAAGGCTTAACCAATCTACTTCAAATCAACTCCACAAGTACCCAATCCTACCATGCACCTTCTTAGGGTGTCATGGGTTCCTAGTATTCACCAAAAATGGTGGATCTCATGAGATTGCTAATAAAATTTATAGATCTATGTTTATAAACAAAAATAAACAATAAGTGGTATGGATCATAGTATATTTGCATGTTTTTGTTACTAGATCATGAAAATATATAAAGTAGATGTTTAAAAGAGTAGGAAAGATTATTAGTAACTTACTTGAGTGATTATTGAAAGATGGTGATGAAAACTTAGTTAATCTTTGAGGTTTTTATTTCAAAACCTAAGCTAGATCACTACTAAGACTTGTTTAAGCACTTGAGATTAAAAAGTTTATGGTTTCTTCTTGGTCTCCTTGCCTTGGCCGATTGTGTGAAGAAGAGGAGAGAAAGAGAGAGTTTTTGCTAGATCTTGATGTGTTAAATGAAGATTGTGGTGAAATGAAGTATATATATATCTAGATGTGGTCAATGGTCAAAAATATCTCTTGATCTTGGTCCTGGGGGGGCGGCACATAAGAGCAAAACAAGGAAAGTGTTTTGTGGGCTCATTAATGTTTAAGTCTAATGGTGCAAGTATTGGTGGGTTTAAGTTGGGTATTAGGTGTTACCGGGTACCGGGTTATCTTGAAATAAATGTTAACGAGGTGAAATAAAATACGACGAAGTTGTAAAAGTTGTAAACTAATATTCCTGATGAGAATCTGTTGTTAAAATAATTATCAGGTTGAAATATCGCAAACCGATAGAGTTATAAGCTCCGACCGTAAAATATAGTAATTGGTTTCAAAACACCGGGTAAATTAATAATATAATTTTTATATTATTATAATGAGTATGAAAATACGTTAGGATCATAGTCGGGAGTATTGGGTATACGTTCGTAGTAAAAACTGAGTGGTAACGTTAATTACAAATTAAGCATACATATATAGAAATAATGCATATCCGTGTAGATCTAATGTGTTGATGATGTTACTAATGATATATAGACTACTCCAGTCTATACGACGTGTCATTAATGAATGATGCATGAATTCGCAGCTAAACCAATCCGGTTACGCGAATTTGAAGACTCGTAACTCAGTTTACGCAATGGTGAATGATGATCATGAATAGTGATTCCCTCCGGGAATGAATAGTGTCACATGAATAGTAAAATTTCTGAACGCTTCTCGGAATCACAAATTGACTCCGAAAATGATGAATAGTAAAATGATGAATAGTGACCGGTGAATAGTAAAATTTCTGAACGCTTCTCGGAATCACAAATTGACTCCGAAAATGATGAATAATAAAATGATGAATAGTGACCAGTGAATAGTAAATGATGAATAGTAAATAGGAGAAATGTTCTGAAAATGCGGGTTGTTACATAATCCAAAACCTCATATATATAATTGATCATATTGATTATATGTTATTTTCATACTATACTCTAATTGAAGGTTTTTCAAAGAAACAATTGAATAAATTCGTATAAACATTTTGAAACAAACTTTTTATAAACAAAAAAGAGGGGAAAACTATTCAACCCCCCCCCCCTTCTAGTTTTCATCAATTGGTATCAGAGCCACGTCGCTCTAATTTTCAAAACAAATGGTTTTAAAAATTGAGTACGATCCATGTATCAAATTATCCATTAAAGAGGATTAAATATGAAAAGTGTTTTGTTGATTAACTTGTATTAATTTCGATGTTATATGCACTAATTATACTAGCTCGAAATAATATTATTCTTAAAATTAGTGTTATATGTTCGGTATCAAAATCAAAAAGTTACACACCTTTCTAAAAAGTCAGAAAACAATTTTTTTTACAAAATAATGAAATTTTGAGTACCAGATGGGCGGCCCCCATAATTGTCTGGGCGGCCCCCTCAAATACTGGGCAGTCCCGTTAAATATTTAAGGGGTTAGCCTGTCTGTTCGCAGATTTTTTTCAGAAACTTTGAAAAATCATATAAAAATAACCGTAACTCCGTAGAAGTCGCGCCACCCGGCGTTTTAAAGGTAATTGAGTCTACTTTCATTTAAAAATACTTACAAGTAACCATTACAAACTTAAATAAGTCAGAAAGTCATAATACTACACGGAGGTCAAAAATTTAAGTCTTGTTTTAAAGTAAAACTTGTATCTTACCTTTTCCTTCGAGTTGGGCATTCCTAGTCGGAATATCTTTGAAAAATTAAGTATTTATGCTTTCAAAGTATTGATCTTAATTAAAGTTTAAAATGGGTAGGAAACTATTTTATTTTCAAATAAAATCGAGCTAAATAAACATTGGTATATATAATACACAAAACGACGACAAGTGTCTTATGTGCTATGTGAACCCATTTGTGATTTTTTGAGTATATTAGATAATCGTTGCTATTTGTAATTTAGATATTTGAATATCTTAGCATATGTGCCATGTTTTCTATTAGTTCGTAGCTAGTTGTCCGTTTTTGCCTAACTAGATCTTATGCTAAAATTCTTGCATTAAGTTTGCATAATTAGTCTTGCATTGCATATAGGTATAGATGGCTTAACGTTACTTAAACATCTTGTAAATGAGTTAAATCTAGTTACCTAAATATTTCAAACAATCTAATCTATTTTCAACAAACGCTTAAATATTTTCAACAAATTACCTTGTTTTACCTTAGATTGTTTAAACAAGAGAAATTGGATCATTTTAAAACATTAGTAGTTATATAAAAGAAAAAGTATTTTCAAAATCTAAGTGTGTTTATTACACGTAACAATAAATAGTTTTTCACATAAACAAAACATATAACAATCATGAAATGATAAGTCAACTTTCAATCATTCACTAATCTCACTCATAAATAATCTTAGGATTAATTTCCATCAAAATGTTTATTTATTTTAAATAAGTGTTCGTGAGGGTCAAGAAAGATATTAATATTATATCAATTCATTATTCAAATTATGATCGATATATTCATCAAATCTAATTGACATGTCTTTGAGTGTGGACAAGATATTTGATTGTTATTTGTTTAGTTTCAAGATTATATCAAATTATAATAAAAGATATAGTCTTGAATCTGCATACTCAATCACACTAGATTGATATGAAAATATTTACATCCTTTGTAGATGAAAAGAATATGCATTGGATCATAACTCACACTTGTGTTGATAATGTCATATTGAATCTACTTGTCCAATAGTTGTGTTCCAAATATTATAATAACATGTTTAACACATGCATAAAATATACAATGAAGTAGGATTGACGACTTGGATGTTTCGTCCGAAATATTCAAGCAATTTACATTGCAATGCAATGGATAAATGTGTCATATCCGAAAAAACCAAACATGAGCAATGATGCGTAGGGATTGCACCAGGCTTTACTTCTCGAGGGATCTCGAGAAGCTTACAACCCCCACCAGGCAGTGTACCTGATCGATGTAGTATAGTATAATGACAAGTACCGGGGGATTGATCGTTCAGCTAGGAATAGTGTCGCTAGGATTAGAAAACCTAAAGACTAGGTCTAGAGATGAGGGATGATTCTTTTTGTATTTTTTATATTTTATGAAAGCAAGTAAAAATCTCAGTTTGGAAGGAGTTGGGCGGAATTAGTTGCTAATCAACTAACCCAATACTAAAGATACAATCAAAATAAAATACTAGAAATGAAAATAAACTAAATTATACTAGTGGTGTGAGCAATATATGGGAGAATTGTGTTTACTTAGATTTCACTACTACCTAGATATCTTTTACATGTTAATTACTTGTTACAGTTGCGTGGATGACGGATTGTATTCCTTAATACCATTCATGGGGTGGCGTACTTACTTCCCCAATCCTATAAGCGCCTACTTCACTCCTATGTCGAGCCGGCTAAGAAGCTCCTAACATGGGATCATTAGAATTTGCTCATGCGTTAAATACAACCAATAAAACCTAGTACACATCGGTTCATGTTTCCTAAGACGTTCAAGCATGTTACACAATGGAGATCTGCCAGTTTTCTTAAGCCTAACATCGAAATCATTCATCCAATACAACTATAAACAAGTAATCAACACATAATTAACATCTAGGTTTCATTACATCTAAGCAAACATATGATAGATCTAGTCTAGCATGTTGAAATCAAGACAAGCATAAGATATATTCAAACAACACATAGACATATTGAATGAATTAAGAGAAGACTTATCTCAATTGAACATGAAAGGATTCAAGGGGTGAAAACCCTTGAAAATACAGTAAAAAACGACCTAGGGTTTTTAGGGTTCGGCCCTAGTATTCTCCACACAAGTTCCTCACTTATGAATGAAAAATAGAAAGTATATATAGTTTTTCTGAGGTGACGGCGTCAAGAACAAATCTCTGACACCGTCATCTCGCCGCCACATAGTTTCTCGGACTGCCTAGATCTGGGTTGGACGCCGTCATGTGTATCCCTTATGCAGGCCATCACCATATTAACTCTTGACGCCCTTCTTGTGACGCCTTCAGGTTTTCACTCGGTCGTCACGGATTTTACTATTGACGTCGTCAGGTTTTTCTTCTTGACGCCGTTAGGTACAGTTCTCAGAATGGAAAATTAAGTCTTTGCCGTTTTCTTCACTTTTATGCTCCAAAATGCTTCCTTTTCCAGAATTCACTCCCAAAGTACCTAAAATCACAAAGGGAACGATTTAGGGCAATATTTGATCAAATAAATTCAATTCCGGGCTTAAATGACCCCCTAAAAACGGTTCATTTTTTGCCTCATCATATAGCCTTACACTTGAGATTTGCTTGTCCTCAAGCAAATGCGCTTTTATTCTAATCAAAATACAAGTTAGGGGTCATTTAACACTAATATAAAAGTAATTACACCAAATAATCGTTCCACTAAAGACCAAAGACAAGCACGGAGGTCATATACTAGCACCTCACAAATAGTGTTTAGATACTCACATCTCTCGGGTGTAATAAAGTATATATCACATTATGGAAATGGAAAACATCTCTCACTACCTGTCATAGCAGAATAGATTACCATAGGCTTGGGAAAGGATCAAACCTCCACCACATGGCGTAAGCACCTAGGATAAACTATCAAAGAGGTCTTTTAAAGTTTTGTAACGTTAGGTGTAGGGATATGGAATACACGGTTTTGTTGGATATAGGCAGTCTTTACTGGTGGCGAGTTAACAATCTTGGTTAATTACATGTACAATGTGGCGTTGCTAAGCCAAGACTAGACTCGACTTAAGCTAATAAATAAAAATTAACAAAAACATAAAACAAACATAGAATGAAACGGGATGGTAGTCCGTATGTTTTTCTCTTTTCTTTTTTCTTTTTTTTTCTCTTTTTTTCTTGATTTTTCGAGTTTTTTTTTTTTTTTCTTTTTTTTTTTTTTTTTTTTTTGCATACACTCTTACCCTACCATCCAAAATAATACGGGTTTTGTCCGTACAATAGCTGTCTACTTTCTCAAATTTACCGATATGGTACGTGTACTATTTTTAATACCTGTATAGGAGGTCTACTTTCAGTTTCGTGCTAATATGGCCACTTTTTGACCGGCTACCGGTTGGCAACCTGGAAAACAGGTACAAGTTTTATTTTATTGATTTTTTGGACAAAAATGGTCCCTAGTGATTTGTTTCTTTTGCAATATAGGTCCTTTGCGATTTTTTCAAAAATGGTCCTTTGTAATTTGTTTCTTTTGCAAAATAGGTCCTTTTTGATTTTTTTTTTCAAAAATGGCCACTTGTGAATTGTTTCTTTTGCAAAATTGGTCCTTTGGGATTTTTTCAAAAATGGTCCATTGTGATTTGTTTCTTTTGGAAAATAGGTCCGAAAAAGATTTTTCCGAAAATAATTTTATAGAAAAAGATTTTTTTTTTGTGGAAAAACTTTTCTTATTTCATCTCTAAAGAAATTTTGGAAAAACTTTTTCCGAAAAAGATTAAAAAAAATCTAAAATTTTTTTTTGTGGAAAAACTATTTTTTCGAAAATAATTTTATAGAAAAAGATTTTTCTTATTTCATCTCTAAAAAAAATTTTGAATAAATTTTTTTCGGAAAAAAGTTTTTCAACAATTTTTTTTCTAATTTTTTAGAAATTTTTTATTTGGATTTATTTTTCTAAAAAAAAGTTTGAATTATTTTTTGGGAAAAAAGTTTTTCCACAAATTTTGTTTTATAATTTTTTTCAAAAATCTTGTTTTGTTTTTTCTTTTGAATTTTTTTTTTCTAAAAAAAATTTTCCAAAGATTTTTTTTGGATAAAAAGTTTTTCGACAAAAATGTATAAAAATGAACGAAAATGTATAAAAACTTTTTTCTTATGAAAACTCTCCAAATGCCAAGTTTTTCGACTAATTTTTTCTAAAAAAAATCTTTATAAAATTATTTTCGGAAAAAAAGTTTTTCCAAAAAAAAAATTAATCTTTTGTTAAAAAAAAATTGGAATTTTCTTTTTACCTTTTTTTCTAAAAATAATCGAATTGTTTTTTTCTGGATAAAAATGCATGGATGAAAACGAATGAAAACGAAAAAAAAACGGATAAAAACAAATGAAAACGGATGAAAACCAATAAAACAGAAGAAAACATGTAAAAATGGATGAAAATTTTGCAAGTCAAAAAGTTGTTTTGAAAAAATTCATGCTAACATACTTAATCACAAGGCACCATTTTTGAAAAAATCACAAAGGACCTATTTTGCAAAAGAAACAAATAACAAGGGACCATTTTTGCTCAAAAATCACCTTTTAACATGTTTTTGCAGGTTAAAAGGTTACCCACGTACCATATTAACACGAAACTGAAAGTAGACCTCCTATACTGGTACGAAAAATAGTACACGTACTATATCAGTACATTTTTGAAAGTATACAGCTATTGAACGAACAAAACCCAAAATAATACATTATAGGGAATGAAAATTCCACTTACACTTGAATTTTACATACTTTACAATAACTAATCTAATGACTCGAATTAAGATAATCAAAACACTTGGAGTACTTTTAAGATTAATGCACATACGGGGGTAATAATATTATGTTCTTCCCCATTACTCCATAAAATAAGTACTTTACCCATGAGTCCCAATCGTCCCAAAACAATATGTACAAAGATATGACTCGACTTAGCAATCATGTAATCAATTAGATAATTAACTAAGGGTTTAACAAATAAGAGTAATACACTAAAGATGAGTACATACACGGAAGGCTAAGGCGATTTCGGTGTACATTTAAGTGGGGTGTAACAAATTCTTCCTTTAAGTAAGATGCTTAAAGTCAAAAAAGAAAAGACAGGCTCGGAGGGGTGTACTAGGGGTTTCGTGTACTAAAAATGAGTACAACGCTAAGGTGTGGGAAAAATTAATTGACTTAACTAGCCAAGTAATATGACATAAATGGTCAAGTAATTATGATACGGGTTTAACACAAGGGTGATCCTAATGCCTCTTATCATGTAGAAAATCCTACTACACGAATGTAGTCTCACTAGCGGTCTCGGGATGCGTCACTAACGCAAGTTCTAGAATCAAAATGCTACAGGTACACTCATAAGCACTAATAGTAAATGCTTTTCCTATCAAATCTAAAGGCGAACCTCACATATTTGGGTGGAAATTTTTTCTGAATGGTACGGTTTTGTGCTAGTCATACAATCTCCTATCCATGAGATGCTTGCTATGGCTAAAGTTTCACTCCTAAATGTTGTAAAAAAATTTAAATTTGGCGCTAAAATCGCACTAACAAGTATTTCTCATAGTTTTATTACACATCTACTATCAAACAAACAAACTCAAGTGAAAGTGTATTTGTAAGGTATCATCATTTTACCCTTCCCTTACACTTAGGATGAATATTGTCCCCAATGTTCAAGTAAAGAATGTAAAAGTGAAATAAGTAAAACGAATGAAATCAAATACTCCCCTGATTCGCTCGGTATGGATAATAAGGTGGACAGGTTAGATCTTCCTCCAAGAAAATGAACAATCAAAGCTTCCCTTCCAGAATAGAAATAATCTTCTGTCATACATAACCTGTAGATCCTGAGAAAACAGAGAAGGCAACCTCGCGTAAAATCGGCGGCAATCTATATATGCTAATAAATCCTAGAAAACAAAATAAGATATAATGCTTGAGGAATGATGTTTGCAGATTTCCTGGAGATTATAAAACTAATAATTCAACAAAAACTTTAAGACTCCATTAGAAAAACAAAACTGGTAAAATTTCCAGATTTTTACACGTGACGCCGTCAAGAGGAAACTCGTGACGCCGTCAGAAGTGACTGATGCGTGGGAATCGCACCTTGCTTTACCTCTCGAGGGATCTCGCGAGGCTTACAACCCCCCCCAGGCAGTGTACCTGATCGTTGTAGTATAGTATAGTGACAAGTACCGGGGGATTGATCGTTCAGCTTAGGAATAGTGTCGCTAGGATTAGAAAGCTTAATTAATAGTTCTAGAGATGAAAGATGATTATTTTTGTGTTTTTATATTTTTATGAAAGCAAGTAAAATCTCGGGTTTTGGAAGAGTGGGCGGAATTAGTTGCTATTCAACTAACCCAAAGCTAAGATGCAATCAAAATAAAATAATAAAAATGAAAGTAAGCTAATTATACTAAGGTTGTGAGCAGTAATTGGAGAAATTGTGTTTACTTAGACTTTATTACTCCCTAGATATCTTTTACATGTCAATTACTTGTTACACTTGTATGGATGACGGATTGTATTCCTTAATACCATTCGTGGGGTGGCATACATAACTCCCCAACTCTATGAGCTCTTATCTCCTCCTACACCATGACCCAGCACAACTATAGGGATTGTAAACAGTGGCTCATGCATTAAATACAACCAATAAAGACCTAGTACGCCTCGGTTCATGTTTCTTAAGACGTTCAAGCATGTTACCATTTGGAGATCTGCCAGTTTTCTTAAGCCTAACATATAATATCATTCATCCAATAACAAGAATAGACAAGTAATCAACACATAATCAACATCTAGGTTTCATTAGATCTAAGCAAACACAAAGTAAATCTAGCCTAGCATAGTAGAATTAAGATAAGAACAAAAGATAAACAACCAACACATAGACATATTGATTGAATTAAGAATATACTTATCTCAATTACAATGCAAGGTCTCAAGGGTTTGGAACCCTTGAAAAACCTGTAAAAGAGGCACCAAAATCGTCTTTAGGGTTTCACCAAAACTTCTCTTTTTTTTTAATGAAAAAAACTAGAAAACTATATATAGGAAAATCGTTCTGACGGCGTCAAGAGTTAAGTCTGACGCCGTCACCTCGCCGCCATATACTTCCTCGGACGCCCTAGATCCACTTGTGACGGCCTATGTGACGCCGTCACCACCTTCGGTATTTTATTCTTGGCCACTTTGACGCCGTCACCTATCCATCTGACGCCGTCACCAGCTACGGTGTTTAATTCTTCATGTCTGACGCCGTCAAGAAGGAAGTCTTGACGCCGTCACCTTGTATCTTCAGCATGGATTTTTGGTACTTTGCCGTTTTCTTCACTTTATGCTCCAAAAACGTCCAAAATAGCCTCTTTTCCAGAATTCACTCTCCAAACACCTAAAATCACAAAAGGAACGATTTAGGGCAATATTTGATCAAATAAAGTCGAATTCGGGCTTAAATGACCCCCTAAAAACGGATCATTTTTCGCCTCATCATATACCCTTACACTTGAGATTTGCTTGTCCTCAAGCAAATGCGCTTTTATTCTACTCAAAAGACAAGTTAGGGGTCATTTAACACTAATATAAAAGTAATTACAACAAATAATCGTTCCACTAAAGACCAATAGACAAGCACGGAGGTCATACACAAGCACCTCACAAAATAGTGTTTAGATACTCACATCTCTCGGGTGTAATAAAGTAATATAACATTATGGAAATAGAAGATATCTCTCACTACCTGTCATAGCAAAATAGATTACCATAGGCTTGGGAAAGGATCAAACCTCCACCACATGGCGTAAGCACCTAGGATAAACTATCAAAGAGGTCTTTTTAAAGGGTTATAACGTTAGGTGTAGGGATATGAATTACACGGTTTTGTTGGATAAAGGAAGTTTTACTGGTGGCGAGTTAACAATCTTAGTTAATTACATGTACAAGATGGCGTTGCTAAGCCAAGACTAGACTCGACTTAAGCTAATAAATGAAAAATAACTAAAAACATAAAATGAACATAGAATAAAACGGGATGGTAGTCCGTATGTTTTTCTCTTTTCCTTTTCTATTTTATTTTATTTATTATTATTTTTTTCTTTTTCTTATTTTTTTCGTTTTTTTTTTTTTTTTTTTTTTTTTTTTTTTTTTTTTTTTGCATACACTCTTACCCTACCATCCAAAATAATACATCATAGGGGTATGAGCAATCCCCTTACACTTGAATCTTTACATACTTTACATTAAACTATTCTAATGACTCGAATTAAGAAAATCAAAACACTTGGAGCACTTTTTAGATTAACGTACATATGGGGGTAATAATATTATGTTCTTCCCCATTACTCCATAAAATAAGTACTTACCCATGAGTCCCAATCGTCCCAAAACAATATGTACAAGGATATGACTCGACTTAGCAACCATGTAATCAATTAGAAAGTTAACTTAGGGTTTAACAAATAACAATAATGCACTAAAAATGAGCGCATACACGGAAGGCCAAGGCGATTTGGGTGTACATTTAAGTGGGGTGTAACAAATTCTTCCTTTAAGTAAGATGCTTAAAGTTAGAAACGAAAAGATAGGCTCGGAGGGGTGTACTAGGGGTATCGTGTACTAAAAATGAGTACAACGCAAAGGGTGTGGGAAAGATTAGTTGACTTAACTAGCCAAGTAATATGACTTAAATGGTCAAGTAATTATAATACGGGTTTAACACAAGGGTGATCCTAATGCCTCTTATCATGTAGTAAATCCTACCACACGAATGTAGTCTCACTAGCGGTCTCGGGATGCATCACTAACGCAAGTTCTAGAATCTAAATGCTACCGGTACACTCATAAGCACCAATAATAAATGCTTTTCCTATCAAAACTAAAGGCGAACCTCACATTTTTGGGTGGAAAATTTTTCTGAATATACGGTTATGTGCTAGTCATACAACCTCCTATCCATGAGACGCTTGCTATGGCTAAAGTTTCACTCCTAAATGTTGTAAAAAATTTTAAATTTGGCGCTAAAATTGCACTAACAAGTATTTCTCATAGTTTTATTACACATCTACTATCAAACAAAACAAACTCAAGCGAAAGTGCATATGTAAGGTATCATCTTTTTACCCTCCCCTTACACTTAGGATGAACATTGTCCCCAATGTTCAAGTAAAGAATGTAAAAGTTAAAAGTAAAGAGAATGAAATCAAATACTCCCCTGATTCGCTCGGTATGGATTATAGGTTGGCCAGGTTAAATCTTCCTCCAAGAGAATGAACAATCAAAGCTTCCCTTCCAGAATATAAATCATCTTCTTGTCAAAAATAACCTGTAAATCCTGATAAAAGTAGACAAGGCAACCTCGCGTAAAATCGGCGGCATCCTATATAAGTTACTAAATCCTAGAAAACAAAGTAAGATATAATGCTTGTGGAATGAAGTTTGCAGATTTCCTGGAGATTATAAAACTTAATAATTCACAAAAACCATAAGACTCCGTTAGAAAAACAAAACCGGTAAAATTTCCAGATTTTTTTGACTCCTGACGCCGTCAAGAGCAATAGCCTGACGCCGTCAAGAGCAATAGCCTGACGCCGTCAAAATGGACCTGCAGAAATCTTTATGTTAAGTTTCCGGAAAATTTCTGGAAAAACTTTGTCCTACTTCCTGGAAAATCCTGCAAAACTTCATTATGACTCAATACAAGCATTTGACTCTAACAATTACGAATATACATGTTCATTAAATATTGTGGAGAATCATGATCGGTTTGTTTCTTAAAAACATATTTGGGGTTTCCCCTTACACTTATCTTTTGCAAAAATACCTTTAGGTTGAAGTTAAGACTAGGCCAAACAACATAATAAAGTATTTCCACATTTTAGTTGAGAAACATGATCAACCAACAATAAAAATAAAACATGCATACGGAAGCAAATAACAATCAAACAAATAAAATCACACAAAACATGGGTTGCCTCCCAAGAAGCGCTTTTCTTTATTTACGAGTCTTGTAGCTAGACTCAAAGTCGTGGGTTACTACGTGATTTCATCATTGGTTCCACTCTCTAGGTCGTCTTCTAAACCAGTTTTGTATTCCGGACCTAGTTGCAAGCATTCTTTGTAGAAACCAAGCATCCTATTTCTAACATACTCTACTCCTCTACGTCTATCCTCCTCATTCCTATAATAAGCCGCTTGCTTATGTTCCTTTTCGAAATTAGAGAGAAGGCGGTATTGTTCGATCTTGTAGGGCATTTGATAAGCGACCTCATCATTGTCTTTCTTGAATCTAACTATCCCTAAAGTCGGATCATAACTCATCCTAGTGGCCTCAACAAATGGCTTCCCGAATACTACTTGACTTAGGTTAGCATCAATCACCGGACGAGTGTCTTCCACTATCATAAAATCAATCTCATAGGTGAGATTTCCTATAATCACATGCAATCCTTTCACTCTTCCTGCAAAATTACTTATCAGATTCTTACCGGGCATCATCCTAAAGTTGAGTTGCTTCTTCATCACCCAATTGTAATAAGTCCTAGTCATGATGTTCACGGGTGATCTAAGGTTGATGTAAGCTTTCCATATATGCATGTGCCCTATATTACATGGGATGTTAATGTTGGAGGGATCTCCCATTTTGATCAGGGGGTCGCCAAAGATATATGTTTTCTCGGGACTATCGAATAAATCCTTATGGTATTCCCGTTCCTCCTCGGGTGGCAACTTATCAAAGTATTTCTCTATAGGTTCTATCTCCTCCAATTTCTCATCCTTTTTAACCTCAACTTCCCTACTCTCATCCTCACTATTGGCTTCTACCTTAGCTTCATCCTTGTCACTCTCATCTATCTCTCTATCTATTGGCTTAATGGTGACAACATTGACAAAGTGGACATGTTTGGATGATGAGGGGTCCTTAATCTGAATTCCACTATTGGTGTCCCTAGTGTCCTTCCTAGGTGTGGCTAATGTTTGGTTGTTGAGGGCTTTCAACAAGTTGTCGATTTTGTTGGTCATCTCCGTTTGTTGTTGGTTGAATTTGTTTTCAAACCTAACTATGCGGGCTTCTTGAGATGCCATAAATTTTGACATCAATCCTTCAAGATTGTTGGTACTACCATAGTTGTTAGAAGGATTGTTGTTGAAGGTACGGTTGGATGGTGGACCGTTTGACTGGTAACGATTAGGCGGATTGGAAGAATTGGGTTGATTTTGTTTCCACCTAAGGTTTGGGTGATTTTTCCATGAGGGGTTGTATGAATCACCGTATGTGTTTGGCTCGGGCTTGAAAGTGTACCACTTATCTCCCGCTTCGTTGGTACGCGTGGATGCGTAGTCCGCAAAAGCTGTTCCGGGGAGTTCCATACAATCATGAGTGTCATGGGGACCACTACATAATTCGCATGAATAAGTGATTTTGTTCACTTGGCTTGAATGCTTCGGAGCTTCGTAAGATTTCATGAGAAACTTGACTTGGTCCTCAAGTTCCATGATCCTACGGTCGGGAGTGCTTGAATTGTTCGAAGGCAAAGATATTGCCTTGACCGTTTTGTTCAAATCACGGGGATCATTCCAACTTTCGTTGTCATAGAGAGCAAGATCTTCTATGAGTTCCCATGATTGTTCCGCACTAAGATCACGTAGCTTACCACCGGCCGATTGGTCAATGGTTCGCCTCGTGGGGATATCGATATGGTCATAGAAGATTTGGACTTGGAGCCAAAGATCTATGCCATGATGAGGGACTTTTTGGAGTAAGTCCTTGTAACGAGTCCATGCTTCATAAAGAGATTCATTTTGATGTTGTTGGAACATCAAGATGTCATTCCTAAGCTTAGTAGTTCTCCCCGGTGGGAAAAATTGAGCAAGGAAACGAGTGGTGAGATCATCCCATGTGGTGATGGATCCCGCGGGTAAACGCTCAAGCCATTGACTAGCTTGATCCCGTAGAGAGAATTGGAATAGGCGTAAACGGGTAGTCTCTCTAGTTTCAACACCTAGGTCTATGGAATCTACGATTTTGAGGAAATCCTTAAGGTGTTGGTTTGGATCTTCGGAACGAAGTCCATGGAATGCACATCCGCTTTGCACCAACCGGATGGTGTCGGATCGCAAGGGGGTCACATTGGCTCCGGTGAGCTCAATGGTGTTTCGGTAGCCTTGGTGGCTAGGTCGGGAATACTCTCCTAAGGTTTGGGGCCTAAGGGGTTCTAATGGTGGGTTTTGTTGTGGTGGGATGATGGGTTCAAAGATGTTACCACCTTCCATGATGTCGGATGGTAAAGAGTTACGAACAAAGGCACGAAGAAATAAGATAGACTAAAGAAGACCTAAAAATAGAAAATAAAAATCTTACAAGAAAGGAATCTAGCAAGTATACCTAATAAAAAGAAATTCTAACCTAGACAATAACTATTTCCCCGGCAACGGCGCCAAAAACTTGATGCGTGGGAATCGCACCTTGCTTTACCTCTCGAGGGATCTCGCGAGGCTTACAACCCCCACCAGGCAGTGTACCTGATCGTTGTAGTATAGTATAGTGACAAGTATCGGGGGATTGATCGTTCAGCTTAGGAATAGTGTCGCTAGGATTAGAAAGCCTAATTAATAGTTCTAGAGATGAAAGATGATTATTTTTGTGTTTTTATAATTTTATGAAAGCAAGTAAAATCTCGGGTTTTGGAAGAGTGGGCGGAATTAGTTGCTATTCAACTAACCCAAAGCTAAGATGCAATCAAAATAAAATAATAAAAATGAAAGTAAGCTAATTATACTAAGGTTGTGAGCAGTAATTGGAGAAATTGTGTTTACTTAGACTTTATTACTCCCTAAATATCTTTTACATGTCAATTACTTGTTACACTTGTATGGATGACGGATTGTATTCCTTAATACCATTCGTGGGGTGGCATACATAACTCCCCAACTCTATGAGCTCTTATCTCCTCCTACACCATGACCCAGCACAACTATAGGGATTGTAAACAGTGGCTCATGCATTAAATACAACCAATAAAGACCTAGTACGCCTCGGTTCATGTTTCTTAAGACGTTCAAGCATGTTACCATTTGGAGATCTGCCAGTTTTCTTAAGCCTAACATATAATATCATTCATCCAATAACAAGAATAGACAAGTAATCAACACATAATCAACATCTAGGTTTCATTAGATCTAAGCAAACACAAAGTAAATCTAGCCTAGCATAGTAGAATTAAGATAAGAACAAAAGATAAACAACCAACACATAGACATATTGATTGAATTAAGAGTATACTTATCTCAATTACATTGCAAGGTCTCAAGGGTTTGGAACCCTTGAAAAACCTGTAAAAGAGGCACCAAAATCGTCTTTAGGGTTTCACCAAAACTTCTCTTTTTTTTTTAATGAAAAAAACTAGAAAACTATATATAGGAAAATCGTTCTGACGGCGTCAAGAGTTAAGTCTGACGCCGTCACCTCGCCGCCATATACTTCCTCGGACGCCCTAGATCCACTTGTGACGGCCTATGTGACGCCGTCACCACCTTCGGTATTTTATTCTTGGCCACTTTGACGCCGTCACCTATCCATCTGACGCCGTCACCAGCTACGGTGTTTAATTCTTCATGTCTGACGCCGTCAAGAAGGAAGTCTTGACGCCATCACCTTGTATCTTCAGCATGGATTTTTGGTACTTTGCCGTTTTCTTCACTTTATGCTCCAAAAACGTCCAAAATAGCCTCTTTTCCAGAATTCACTCTCCAAACACCTAAAATCACAAAAGGAACGATTTAGGGCAATATTTGATCAAATAAAGTCGAATTCGGGCTTAAATGACCCCCTAAAAACGGATCATTTTTCGCCTCATCAGTGACCTGCAGAAATTCTTATGTAAAGTTTCCGGAAAATTTCTGGAAAAACTTGGTCCTGCTTCCTGGAAAATCCTGTAAAACATCATTATGACTCGATACAAGCATTTGACTCTAACAAATACGAATATACATGTTCACTTAATATTGTGGAGAATCATGATCGGTTTTGTTTCTTAAAAACATATTTGGGGTTTCTCCTTACACTTATTTTTTGCAAAAACACCTTTAGATGAAGTTAAGACTAAGCCAAACAACAAAATAAAGTATTTTCACTATTCTAGTTTTGAAACATGATCTACCAACAATAAAAATAAAGCATGCATATGGAAGCAAATAACAAACAAGCAAAAATAAAAATCACACAAAACATGGGTTGCCTCCCAAGAAGCGCGAGTCTTGTAGCTAGACTCAAGGTCATGGGTTACTACATGACCTCATCATTGGTTTCACTTTCTAATTGTAAATGTTCTTTGTAGAAACCAATCACCTTTTTCTCAATCGCTCCTATAATTCTATGGGCAAATTCCTTATCGACTTTATACTTTGGTCCTAGAGTCAAGCAATCTTTGTAGAAAAGATTCTTCTTTTCCCATACATAATCCATGCCCTTTTTTCTTATCTTCTTCATTGATGTCCTCAAAAGCACCAATGTTATCCATGTCAAATCGGGGCGCAAAACGAAATTCTTTCATCCTATTAGGCATCCTATAAGTGATCCTATCGGTGTTACTTGCAAATCGGATTGTCCCTTCTATCTCATCATATTCTAACTTGGACTCTTCAACAAACGGTTTACCAAACACAGCATTAGATAATCGACAATCAATAACATTAGCAAGGTCTTCAACAATCATAAAGTCAGTGATATAAGTAAAATTCCCAACAAAGACATGTAGACCTTTAATTCTCCCGACAAAGTTACAAACTCCACCGGGGTATTTGGGATACCTTCTAGGTCCAAGTCTTGTTTTCACTATATCATTATAAACACTTGAGGACATAATGTTGATTGGGGATTTATAGTCAATGTAAGCATTGTCAACGTGTCTATACCCAATCATACATGGTATCTTAGCATTCTTAGGATCACCTCTCTTTATCTTAGGTTCGATTTTAGTAAAAGGAGATCAAGGGTTATCAATAAGATTATTATAGTACACAATCTCCTCCTTAGTGGGGTATAGATTAAAATAGTCATCTGGCTTTGGATCAATCTCCCCTTCTTCAAGCTCCTCAACAACATTCTCAAAATCATTAGGCCCTAGTTCCTTATTTGAATACAAGGCGGTCGCTAGGTCACTAAATGCATGGTCGAGCTCAACTTTAATCAACCTATTAAGCTCCCTAAGTTCCCTAATCTCACTCTTGATGCGTGGGAATCGCAACAGGCTTTACCTCTCGAGAAGCTTACAACCCCCACCAGGCAGTGTACCTGATCGTTGTAGTATAGTATAGTGACAAGTACCGGGGGATTGATCGTTCAGCTTAGGAATAGTATCGCTAGGATTGGAAAGCCTAAATACTAGTTCTAAAGGTGAGGGATGATTATTTTTGTATTTTTATTTTATTTTATGGAAAGCAAGTAAAAATCTCGGGTTTTGGAAGAGTGGGCGGAATTAGTTGCTATTCAAATAACCCAATACTAAGATGCAATCAAAATAAAATACTAAAAATGAAAGTAAACTAATTTATACTAAGGTTGTGAGCAGTAATTGGAGAAAATGTGTTTACTTAGATTTCACTACTCCCTAGATATCTTTTACACGTTAATTACTTGTTATAATTGCATGGATGACGGATTGTATTCCTTAATACCATTCATGGGGTGGCACACATAACTGCCCAATTCTATGAGCTCTTATCTCCTCCTACACCATGCCCAGCACAACTATAGGGATTGTAAACAGTGGCTCATGCATTAAATACAACCAATAAAGACCTAGTGCGCGTTGGTTCATGTTTCTTAAGACGTTCAAGCATGTTACCAATTGGAGATCTGCCAGTTTTCTTAAGCCTAACATATAAATCATTCATCCAAGACAAGAATAAACAAGTAATCAACACATAATCAATATCTAGGTTTCATTAGATCTAAGCAAACACAAAAGAGATCTAGCCTAGCGTGATAGAATTAAGACAAGAACATGATATGGACAACCAACACATAGACATATTGATTGAATTAGAAGAACACTTATCTTGATTAATCATGCAAGGTATCAAGGGGTTGGAACCCTTGAAAAACCTGTAAAGTTACACCAAAATCGTACTAAGGGTTTCTCCCAAAACTTCTCTCTTTTAAATGTGAAAAATTAGAAAACTATATATAGAAAAATAGGTTTGACGACGTCAAGAATAAACTCGTGACGCCGTCACCTCGCCGCCAAAACTGTCCTCGGACTGCCTAGATCTACTTCTGACGCCGTCAAGACTTATACATTTCCAGGCCGTCATGACTCTTTTACTCTTGACGCCCTTCCTACGTGACGCCGTCAAATCTTCTCTGGGTCGTCATGGAAATTCATGAAATTTGCTCTTGACGCCGTCAAGGTGTTGCTCTTGACGCCGTCACCTACTGTTCCCAGCATGGAAAATTAAGACTTTGGCGTTTTCTTCACGTTTATGCTCCAAAAACGTCCGAATTGCTTCCTTTTCCAGATTTCACTCCCAAAGTACCTAAAATCACAAAAGGAACGATTTAGGGCAATATTTGATCAAATAAATTCAGATTCGGGCTTAAATGACACCCTAAAAACGGATCATTTTTTGCCTCATCAACTCTCAATTTGTTCACGTAACAAAGCCACTTCTCTAGGGGAAAGGGGTGGATTCGCGTTTTCCATAATGGTCAACAGAATAGACAATGAATTTAATTTACTAACAAAGGCACGAAGAAAAAGATAGACTAAAGAGAACCTAAAACTAAAAATAAAATCTAACTAGAAAGGAATCTAGCAAGTAGACCTAATAAAAAGAGATTCTAACCTAGACAATAACTATTTCCCCGGGTTGCGGCGCCAAAAACTTGATGCGTAGGGATTGCACCAGGCTTTACCTCTCGAGGGATCTCGAGAAGCTTACAACCCCCACCAGGCAGTGTACCTGATCGATGTAGTATAGTATAATGACAAGTACCGGGGGATTGATCGTTCAGCTAGGAATAGTGTCGCTAGGATTAGAAAACCTAAAGACTAGGTCTAGAGATGAGGGATGATTCTTTTTGTATTTTTTATATTTTATGAAAGCAAGTAAAAATCTCGGTTTTGAAGGAGTTGGGCGGAATTAGTTGCTAATCAACTAACCCAATACTAAAGATGCAATCAAAATAAAATACTAGAAATGAAAATAAACTAAATTATACTAGTGGTGTGAGCAATATATGGGAGAATTGTGTTTACTTAGATTTCACTACTACCTAGATATCTATTACATGTTAATTACTTGTTACAGTTGCGTGGATGACGGATTGTATTCCTTAATACCATTCATGGGGTGGCGTACTTACTTCCCCAATCCTATAAGCGCCTACTTCACTCCTATGTCGAGCCGGCTAAGAAGCTCCTAACATGGGATCATTAGAATTTGCTCATGCATTAAATACAACCAATAAAAGCTAGTACACATCGGTTCATGTTTCCTAAGACGTTCAAGCATGTTACACAATGGAGATCTGCCAGTTTTCTTAAGCTTAACATTGAAATCATTCATCCAATACAACTATAAACAAGTAATCAACACATAATTAACATCTAGGTTTCATTACATCTAAGCAAACACATGATAGATCTAGCCTAGCATGTTGAAATCAAGACAAGCATAAGATATATTCAAACAACACATAGACATATTGAATGAATTAAGAGAAGACTTATCTCAATTGAACATGAAAGGATTCAAGGGGTGAAAACCCTTGAAAATACAGTAAGAAGCGACCTAGGGTTTTTAGGGTTCGGCCCTAGTATTCTCCATACAAGTTCCTCACTTATGAATGAAAAATAAAAAAGTATATATAGTTTTTCTGAGGTAACGGCGTCAAGAACAAATCTTTGATGCCGTCATCTTGTCGCCAAATAGTTTCTCGGACTGCCTAGATCTGGGTTTGACGCCGTCATGTGTATCCCTTATGCAGGCCATCACCATATTAACTCTTGACGCCCTTCTTGTGACGCCTTCAGGTTTTCACTGGGTCGTCACGGATTTTACTCTTGACGCCGTAAGGTTTTTCTTCTTGACGCCGTCAGGTACTGTTCTCAGCATGGAAAATTAAGTCTTTGCCGTTTTCTTCACTTTTATGCTCCAAAAACGTCCAAAATGCTTTCTTTTCCAGAATTCACTCCCAAAGTACCTAAAATCACAAAAGAAATGATTTAAGGCAATATTTGATCAAATAAATTCAATTCCGGGCTTAAATGACCCCCTAAAAATGGTTCATTTTTTGCCTCATCAAGCAAACTAACAACGTATGTAAACTTTGCTCACACTACTTAAAATCATCACTTCAAGATAAAATACATATTTAAGAATAATACACACCATATACTCTATGTATTTCATTTCCTTTGTAGCATGAATGGTTGTGTTACAAGATAATGCACCACACTTTCCTTTTGAAATAATATAAGTTCTTAAAATTGAAAAATAACTTGTCACAATCCATAAACAAGTAAAATTTATTTTTCAAATACTAGTTAAATTATGATATATAACAATGGTAAAAATCATAGAAAACAATATTTGTCTAAGAATATATTAATGTCTTGTTTTGATATCATTTGAGAATCACAAACTCATTTAAGATAAATAATCTTAATGAGATTCATTTCACAAGATATGCTAAAGAGCACTCTTAAGTCTAACACATTTATTAAATCAAGTAATATGCCATCAAAACCAAACAACTGGTAAATCATGAACAAAAGATTAAAACTTTGTGTTTACTCTTATCTAAATATTCAACACATCTCTATTGGGATAGCGAGTAAAATATAGATTTACCTTCATAAAAACATGATGTTTGAGTCACATTAAGCCAAGTATTAGTGAACCAAGCAAACTTCATATTTGGTACTCTTCGATAGGTGAATTTAGGAATTTAATTTCTTCTAAAAAGAGAATGAATACTGGAGAATCTATTGACTAGAAATTCAATTTAACCTAACGGTTGAATTGCTTCTATGTGAGAAGTTGGGTGTGTGTAACCCGTAAAAATGGTCGTGTTTAGCCTGAATTGAGCACCACTAGTAATAGTCTCATACTCATTCTCCAACTTGATTAAATTGCTATTCCTAAATATACCTAACGCTAAGCTTACTTTTATGAACATTTTTTCTCATTAGATTCTGTCATTCCTAGATTTATGGCATATTGCATATATGTTGTTTCTAGATGTTTATTTGCTCCTATGTGATTTGATTGTATGCCTTTACATGCTTAACTCTATATATCTCATTCATCTAGGTATATATTTCTTGCCATTAGATCTTACACCCTTATTGCATATGTCCGGATGAGCACGAATTTAATGGGAAGGGAAAACACACTCACTCACATATATCCTTCTACCTTACACTCAAACCTCATAACCCTTCTTCAGTACATCCTCAAACCACCCATGTGAAATGAAAAACCGAATCATCCTTTATACTACCAATCTTGTGGAAAACTAGAAGGGGGGGTTGAATAGTTTTACCTCCTTTTAAAATTTATAAGTACAGGTTTGTTTTAAAAACTTCGATTCTAGTTTATGTGAATTCAATACTTGCACTATATGATCAATTTGTATAGTAACTAACTAACACAACTAATATAGTAAAGATAAATAAATAAGTAATGAGAAGAGTTAGAAAGATCAAACCACAACACAAGGATTTATAGTGGTTCGGCTACAAGGACACCTTCCTTGTTCCTACTCCACTCCCCGAGTCACCTACTCGAGAGTTTTCTTCACTATGTCAACAAACTCCCTTATGGCGGAGAAAACCATACACACCAATATACACACCAATTTACACACCAATCTACACACCAATCTTCACACCAATCTTCACACCAATCTTCACACCAAGCTTCTACACACCAATCTTCTACACACCTTCTTCTACACACCAATCTTCTACACACCTTCTTCTACACACCAATCTTCACAACTATCCTACTTCACTACTAATCAACTTCTACTATCTACACAACTTCTATATCTTCTAAACAAATAATAACAAGCACAACACAATATTCACAAATGAATATATATATACACTATACACAACAACTCTTCAACACTTCTTGAACTTGGTTGTAGAGAGTTCTTCTTTTGCACTTAGAATGAGAATGGATGATGAGGGATTGAATCACTTGAAACAAGGATTAATATACAAATGATCAAAGGGTTTTTGATGGGTTTAAGATGATTGTAGATCTGAAAATTTCGTGCAAAAGGTGAGGTAAAATTCCAGAATTAAGGTGGTATTTATAGGGGAAGAAATCTGACAGTTTCTGACAGGGGAGCCTGGCCGGTCCCCTTAAAGCATGGTCGGCCCCCTTAAAATTAAGGGGACCGCCCCTTATAATTAAGGGGGCCGCCCAACTGTAACGGCCAGAAAACCTGTCTTTTAGTGGGGAAAGTTTATTTGGTGAAAAACTAACTGATTTTGGTTAAATATTTGAAATCATATATTTAGTATGATTAAAACATTTTTCCTTATTACCAAAAGTGTTTTTCAAAAATATATAATAAGATTATATAATTAAATAAACTTTGTATTAGTTAATTAAATACCCCTTTGATCATGAGATGTATTAAGCACTTGTTTATCCATACCTTAAGTGATTAAGTTGGATATAATGATATAGACTAGCTTAATACTTGTTTACGTAGTAATCAAACGATTGACTAGTTTACATTTTGTGATCGTCAAAATATAGAGATATCGAAAAATATAAATAACGTTTTCATACATTATTTATGTCAACAATCTCCCCCTTTTTGATGATTACAAAATTTAAACTCATTAGTCGAAAATTAGTCTATATACAAGTATTAGAGTGAGTTTATATCACTTCTCCCCCTTTTTGTTAGCATCAAAAAGGTTTTCCCAAGTTGATGGAAGCTCCCCCTTGAAGTATACTCCCCCTCATTTTGAGGCCAAAAGGAATTGGGATATGGATATCTTGCAAAAATATTTAGTGGCAAGCAACATATATATATGGATATAGCATGCAAGAGTAAAAACATAACCATAATATTAATGATATAAAAGAAAGTTACATCAAACATAACAAAAGCCTTAAAGGCTTACAATCATCATAGAAATAATAAACCAAGTCTCAAACATGAGAGTCCTCTCTAGAGCTTGCCATCCAAAAGGGTTTAACACAATTTTATTTGTGAATCACCATACATGTTTAATTGGGAGGAATGGATGGTGAACATGGAGATGGTGATGGTGGAGGTGTGTTTGTTGATGGTGGTGGAGGTGTTGTGTTTGTTGTTGGTGGTTGATGCAACATGTTTTCAATATGAGAAAACATGTATTGGATCTCATCTCTTAATCCAAACACAATTGTTCGGTTGTGAATGCAACAAAGGCAAGTGTCTCCATGAGCTTCAAGTAAGCTCCATGGGACGGGGTTATAGGTTGGTGGATTGATAGGAGATGATGAGAAATGTGCATCAAGGGGTGTTAATGGTGATAATGAGAGAGTGAGTGCAAGAGATGTGTTCTCATTGGTAGGTTGTGATGGTTGATCAATTGTTGGAGGAGATAAGTGGGTGTTGATGTAGTCATTTATGGATGAAGTGGATGGTATGGAGGAAGTGGAGTTTCCATTTGTTGAAGGTGTTTTTGAGGGTGCATTTGGTGCACTAGGAGATGAACATTGAGGTGGTGGAGATGGAGTGGTGTTGTCTTCATTTGTAAGATCAATGAAGAGTTGTTTGGGTGGTATAATGACAAGTTTTTGTTTCTTGGCATTGTTTGAATGAGTGGTTCTTGGTGATGACATGATGATGGTTATGAGTGATGAGGATGATGAATTTTGAATTAAACATGCATGGGGATTATATAGTGGGAAAACATGTTTAGAAGTGGAATTATTTTGAAATTGTAATGTTTTATTTCAAAATCAGTTTGGTTTTTAAGAGTAATGGTAGCTGGGACTAGCAAAAGGGATCACATGATGCAAAAGAAAACAGTGTAAAAACTGTTTCAGATGGCCGGTCCCCTTAAATGGTGGCCGGTCCCCTTAATTTTAAGGGGGCCGCCCTTTATGATTTAAGGGGGCCGCCCATCTGACGACCCAGAAACCAAAATTTTCAAAAATTTTCTGGAAAGATGTTATGTTCTGGTTTGAATATGCAGCAAGCTCAATTTGGACATCTCACATTTGTTTTGGTTTATTAGAAAGCATACATGTCATATAGTTATATAACCATTAACCAATCATGCAAACATATATATATATAGATCAAAAGAAACATGCATAAAAATATCAAAGACAATCAAGTAATCATCCTAAACACATATTCACATAACAAGTATTTCCGAATAAACTTCGGACAAATAGCACACAAGACATAAAAATAAAACATTGTTAAACAAACATAATCCGACCATATCATTTCTTTTTCTTCCCGAAGATACCCTTCAAAGTCTTCCCAATAGATTTGAAGCCACCTCTAACTTCTTCGTGCAAGCTCTTTTGTCTTCTAAGCATCTCGGTAGTTCGTTCATGAAGCACTTCTTCAGTTTGATCACTTGGAGATGGAGTAGAATAGTTGGGATAGTCAAGATCCTCTAAATTGTCAACGAACTCAGAAAACGAAGGGGTACTAGCATCATCGATGTTTTCCTCCTCATCGTCATCATCTTGCCTTGAGGATGATCCATGAAAGCTATGACGACGAGGTTTACCCTTGTCACTTCGAGTTCGTCGAGCTTGTTTTAGAGCGAGAGTACGTAGAGTGGGGTAGATGGACTCATAGATACTATTGTCAAGATCGGGGTAGTACTCGATAACATGACGATAGATACGAGTAAGGAACATTCCATATGGAAGGTTGGCTTTGGGAGTTTTTCTAGCACACTCAATCCGTTTGATAAAGAAGTAGGCCAAATTGTACGGCTTTTCGACAGCTATACAATACAACATGTGAGCAAGGCTAGCCGGGAGATGGTCCCGGTGACCTCCAGTACCAAACGCATTCTCACGAATGAGTTCTTCCCAACGCTTCATGTGAGGGCTTAATTCTTTGAGGAGAAGTTGGTATGGAGAAATTTGAACGTTTTTGGATTTTTTTTTTTTCGACTTGTGGTGGCACGATCTATACCAAGGATTTGACGAATTTCGTCGGGATGAGGAATTTCGTCGAGATATGGGCCGAAGGTTGGTCGATAGCGATTAAGAGATTCGAGGTCCCACTCGTTTGAGAAAACGGCTTGACCTCTAAATGGAATTTGGAGGATATGACCAAATTGTTCGAGAGTGAGGGTGATAAATTCATTTTGAATCATGAAAGAGATGGTGATGAAACCAAGATCATTGGTTTGGACGGTGACTTAGCTATAGAAATCCATTATGAAACGAGGAATGATAGGTTCATTTATTTCGTAAAGACAATTGAAGTTGATGCTTGTAAACACGCGGTTTATGTAGTCGGATTGAGCAAAAGCAAGATCTACTACACGTCCCTTATGAATATTTCTATCTTCAATTTGACGATAGATAAGTCCAATGGAAGGAGATATGGTAGGGAGTTGAGAAACTTTGGGAATGTAGTTTTTAGTGTGAGAAAGATCTTCGGTAATTGCTTTGGGCATTTTCACCTAAACACATCAACAATTCAAAAAAGACCAAAATAAATATAAAGAAAGATAAAAATATATGTTTATTTTCAAGGCTTATGTTGGAACGTAAACATACTTCGTTACTAATCCTAAGAAGTAGATTACCATGTTCCTTAATATTGTTTTTAACTCGTTCTAGATATACTTTACGATGTTTAATTAGTAGTTATGGACAAATCCAAACGCCCCTTTAAACATCTTAATATATCATGAAATTTACTAGATTTACATTAGATTGTAAAACTAGCTATTTCTTGCGAGTTTCTTATGCATGTGATTTGTTTTTGAAAAAGATGGTTTGTATTTTTACTTAAAAATGTCATTTTTAGTAATAAACCAAACGCTCCCTTAACTAGTGACTTATAACTCAAGTGCGTCAATATACATATGAATTATATATCTTGACGAGTTCGAAAAACAATTTAAAGATTTATAATTATAACAAAGTTTTATAAAAATTATAATGACTATGTTTCGATATTATTTGGACATAATCCAAACACCCCTATATTGTGAACCAATATAATTTTTCTTAGTCGAAAAATGTAATTTCAAGTTTTACAAGTTACAAACGTACAATGTGATTAGTTTTAACACGTTTTCAAATCATTATTCAACAATGTGTTTACTAAAATTTTGAAAAGGAGTGTATGAAATTTTTCAAAAATTTTCGACATGATAGTTCATAATAACTAGTTTCTAGTGTTGACAAATCATCCTAATCCTAAGGGAAGCATTTGGTTATGGAGTTTTAAGGCTTAATTCGAAAGAAATTATGAAATTTGACGAATTTTATAAAACATGCATAATCATGAGTATGATCAAATAAGATGAAATTAGATGAAATGTGTTATGAAAAACTTACAATAAGTAATGGTGATTGTGTTAGATGAATTTGCCCTTTGCGAATTAACCCGAATTATGTGATTTGGAAGTGATTTGAGAGGTTTTTGGGTTTTGGTTTTCGTCACAACAGAAGCAGTGGAAGGGGTATGTGAAAAAGTGGAGTGTTTGGCAAAAGGAAAAAGGAGAAAAACGGATTTGAACAATCAGATGGCCGGTCCCCTTAAACATTAAGGGGGCCGCCCTTCATTTGGCTGCCGGTCCCCTTAAACATTAAGGGGGCCGCCCTCCAAAATTCGATTTTTGTGATTTTTGTTTTTGTAAAAAAAATATCTATTCATATGTATGTATTAGATTTATATTTAATCAAAAATACGTTGGAGGGTATTCGCACGAAAGGAATTACTTGACACTTTTAATCGACAATTTGCCAATTAAATTTTCTTGATCATTTCGGATGAAATTTATCAAGTTATCAAGTACACGAGAACGTTGTGGAAAGTTCATAAGTATATATATATATATATTTATATATATTTTATTAGTATGGGCTTATAAGACGAGAACATAGGAGGGAGACGTATGCAACGGAAGCTGGGAGTTTGTTTCATCCATAGATTTTTCGACTCGTCTCACTTCATCAGCATGAGTGTTGATTGAACATTAAAGTTCAATAAGGCAAATGGGGAAAAGAAATGTTCGTAAACGAACAATCTCTAGTTCTAGAAAATCAACAAATGAATTTTCTAGGTTATAAGATCCTAAATATAGCTAAGTATATAAATATATATATATATATGTATATATGTATATTTAGATATAATATAGTTAAAAAAAATAGAGGTTAATAAGTCAAGTAAAATCACATAAATATAACACACTAAACTAAGCATGCATTTCTAGACAAGGAACTTAAAAGGAAATGTGTACCTTTTAATGCGTTAATCTTCAAGGTCTTCAAGAAGTAAATTGGACAAGAGGTGACAATGAAAAGTTCCATGTTTGGATGGCGAATATTATTTACGTTGGTGCCCATTGTTTCATTTGTACAAAGTTATTTGGTCCGAACATGTTTTGTATTTGACTTGGATGCATATAAGGTGGAAACACTCCCCACGGATTGAAGTCCCACATTTGTTGATTATAGTTAAAGTTTCGTCTATTGTGGTTTGTTCTTGGTTGAGGTGTTTTAGGTCTAGGATGTGAATTATTTGGTTTCCTAGGTGGTGGAGTTTTAGATCTTGTTTTAGATTTAGATGATCCAACTTCGGTTTTTAAAGATGGTTTATAAAATGGTTTTATTTCTTCATTACTAGCTATAGGTATTATTTTATTTTTTATGAGTAAATGTTTGGGATTAAGTATTGAAGGTTTTGGTTCATTTTCAAATTTAACGTTTTTAGCTCCACTTGTTGAAGATTCAGTTGAGTTAAATCCTAGTCCGGTTTTATCTCCTGATATTCTCTGAATACTTATAATTTTACTAAGTGAGTTACTACTATTTTCAAATTTATCAAGTTTGCAAATTTCATCCTTAAGTATGTTGTTTTCACTTTTAAGCTCTTGACATGTTTTACATTCTTCAACAATTTCTTTTCCTTTTTCAAGTTGACGTATTTTAATTTTTAGTTCAAGCACTTCATTTTCTAGTTGGTTGTTTATGTATTTTAGTGATTTATTTTTAGCCATAACTAGTTGTCCTATTTTACATAATCTATTGTATTCACTATCTAAATCTTTTTCATCTAATGATAGATTTTCATCACTAAAGTATTCGGATTCGGAACGTACCTCACTTGATGATTTGGCCATGAGACACTTTTCATCCTTTGTTGTTTCATTCTCATCTTCATCACTATCACTCCAAGCACCTCCAACGAATGCTCTTTGATTTTGATCTCTTGTCATCATTGGACATTTTCCAATGAGGTGATTCGGATCACCACACTTGAAACACTTTCTCTCATTCTTGCTATACTTGTCATCATTATTCTTTTGAGATGTTCTTCTTTCATCGTGTGGTTGTCTAACGAATCTTCCTCGCCTTTTGAAGAATTTCTTGAAGTCTCTTACGGCCATGGCATATTCTTCGTCATCACTTTCGGAAGATGAGCTATCTTCGTTGTTGGATTCCTTTCTAGCTTTCAAGGCGATTGACTTGCTTTGCTCACGTTTTCCTTTAACCATTTCAGAGTCCTTCTTTATAATTGCTTCGTATACTTTCAGATTTCCAATTAATTCATCAAGTTGTAGTGTTGACAAATTCTTTGATTCTTCAATAGCCGTCACTTTAGCTCGCCATTTTGGGTGAAGAGCTCTAAGAAATTTCCTAACAAAATTCTTACTAGAGAAATTCTCATCAAGTGCTTTTAAACTTGTGATGATAGTGTTAAATCTAGCAAAAGCATTATCAATTGATTCCTCTTCCGGAATCGTGAATTGCTCATATTGTTGAACAAGTAGATCTATTTTGTTATCTTTGACTTGATTATTACCTTGGTGAGTTATTAATAAAGAGTTCCAAATTTCTTTTGCGGTTTCACACATAAAGATCCTTTCGTACTCTTTACGTGGTAGCGCATTATAAATAACCATTTTTGCTTCATTATTCTTAGCAAGTTTTCTTTTTAAATCATCATTTTGTTTTTCAAAAGGTACGATTTCATCTTTCTTAGTTTCAGGGTTATTTTGAATAGGTAAAAAATCACCATTGGTAATAACATGCCAAAGATCTAGATCTTTTGATTTCACATAAGTTTCGAATCGATTTTTCCAATATAAAAATCCATCACTTTCAAATAGTGGTGGTCTTTGCATAGATTGCCCTTCTAAATATTTTTCAGATTCCATTGATCGTTACAAGTTTTAAAATACAATATATTTTAAAAATCTTGCTAGACGTGGCTCTGGTACCAATTGTGGAAAACTAGAAGGGGGGGTTGAATAGTTTTACGTCCTTTTAAAATTTATAAGTACAGGTTTGTTTTAAAAACTTCGATTCTAGTTTATGTGAATTCAATACTTGCACTATATGATCAATTTGTATAGTAACTAACTAACACAACTAATATAGTAAAGATAAATAAATAAGTAATGAGAAGAGTTAGAAAGATCAAACCACAACACAAGGATTTATAGTGGTTCGGCTACAAGGACACCTTCCTTGTTCCTACTCCACTCCCCGAGTCACCTACTCGAGAGTTTTCTTCACTATGTCAACAAACTCCCTTATGGCGGAGAAAACCGTACACACCAATATACACACCAATTTACACACCAATCTACACACCAATCTTCACACCAATCTTCACACCAAGCTTCTACACACCAATCTTCTACACACCTTCTTCTACACACCAATCTTCTACACACCTTCTTCTACACACCAATCTTCACAACTATCCTACTTCACTACTAATCAACTTCTACTATCTACACAACTTCTATATCTTCTAAACAAATAATAACAAGCACAACACAATATTCACAAATGAATATATATATACACTATACACAACAACTCTTCAACACTTCTTGAACTTGGTTGTAGAGAGTTCTTCTTTTGCACTTAGAATGAGAATGGATGATGAGGGATTGAATCACTTGAAACAAGGATTAATATACAAATGATCAAAGGGTTTTTGATGGGTTTAAGATGATTGTAGATCTGAAAATTTCGTGCAAAAGGTGAGGTAAAATTCCAGAATTAAGGTGGTATTTATAGGGGAAGAAATCTGACAGTTTCTGACAGGGGAGCCTGGCCGGTCCCCTTAAAGCATGGCCGGCCCCCTTAAAATTAAGGGGACCGCCCCTTATAATTAAGGGGGCCGCCCAACTGTAACGGCTAGAAAACCTGTCTTTTAGTGGGGAAAGTTTATTTGGTGAAAAACTAACTGATTTTGGTTAAATATTTGAAATCATATATTTAGTATGATTAAAACATTTTTCCTTATTACCAAAAGTGTTTTTCAAAAATATATAAAAAGATTATATAATTAAATAAACTTTGTATTAGTTAATTAAATACCCCTTTGATCATGAGATGTATTAAGCACTTGTTTATCCATACCTTAAGTGATTAAGTTGGATATAATGATATAGACTAGCTTAATACTTGTTTACGTAGTAATCAAACGATTGACGAGTTTACATTTTGTGATCGTCAAAATATAGAGATATCGAAAAATATAAATAACGTTTTCATACATTATTTATGTCAACAAATCTCTAGTCATCCACCATTTCCATGCCCTCAAAATTTACCTACCTAAACCACACCTTTCCTACAGTTTAAATACATCTCCTTCATCCTTAATGATCATCCAACCAAACATGTCATCCCCAACAACCCAAGATCTAAATTCTCAAGAGTTGCTAAGATCTCCATAAAACCAATTTGGAAGAGAAAAATTGACTCTTGTCAAAGCTCTAGTGATGTTGTTCCAAATCAACCAATACCTAAATCTTATGCTCATAAAAATAACCCATCTCACAAACAAAGCCAAACACCCATGCTTGGTTCCACCAATGCTTCTTCTCATGATGAGCATGCACAATCCCAAAACAACAATCCAAACCTCATCACCAATGCTTCACTTGATGCTCATTCAACAAAAACACCATCTACTCATGAAGCCTATCTTCCATCCATATCATGCTTTCATGATTACCCAAGCTCAAACATGTCTCCACCACCAAGAGTGTCACCACCACACCATATAACTTCACATGTCATTCCTATGTTGCATGTCCAATCATCCATCCCTAATAACAAGAACATTCCACCATCATCACCTTCCTCCAAACACTTGAAGTTCATTGAAGAACTCAAGGAAGCCCATGAGCTTTATGCTCTTCTTACCTTACACCTTGCTCAATGCAACTTGGAACAACTTTCCTCTAGCTCTCCTTCATCACCCCACAACTTGAATCAAGTTGAAAAACATGTCAACAATTGACCTTGTTGCATCTTTCTCCTAAAAACCATTGCATTCAATGAACACTTCACTTGGATTGAATATCTTCTCACTAGATCACATCCAATACCCTCACTTGAACAACATCCAAAACCTCAATCAACCTCTTCCGCTCCTAACTCTACACCTCTAAACTCTCCACCACCAAACTCTCCAACACTCATGCACCCAAACATATACCTCCATTAATCCAACAAGAGTAACATCACTCTTTCGCTTCCACCTGGTCATCTCCACTTGACCCTCATTTCCCATATTCACAAGAAGATTCCACCATGTAACCATTCCCTACATTCTACTAAGTGAGTCATCACCACCTCATTCACATATCCATCTTCGGTCGTCAACCAACAAAACCCCTAAAAATCCAATGATTCCCAATCATCCACCCTTGTCAAACGATATAGTAATCTAAACCATATTTGTCAACCTTTTGTCATTACCTTCTGATGGATCTTAACACCTTGAACTTGTGTTAGATTGATACTTTGAATTATATCACTAAGTATGCGGAATCTACTTAGTAACACTTAGAAGTATGATTGTGAGTAAGACAGTTGTATATGAACAATGTATGTAAACAAACTATTAGCTCCAATATTATTAATGATAATAATACGAGTGATCTTGATATCACAAGGGTTACACCTTGAAGCTCTAGAAAACGTATATCAAACCTTTAACCTAGGATCTCCTTTTATAGCACAAGGAGTCCTCTTCTACAAGATAAGTGTAATGCTAATAGAATAAGATATACACAAGATCTATTCTATATTTGTCTAAACACGTTTCCCAACAGTTATCTAATAAGCAGTGGTAATATATGTTCTTGCAGTGGTAATGAGTTTCCACTGCAAGTACAATCTTCTGCAGTTGTAACATCTTCTCTTAACCGTGGTAACTGTTAGTATAATTCCCAACAATCCTCCCTTAACTTATGATTAATAATAAATCAATAAGTTTCTTCAAGTATGCAGCAATCATGAGGATATGGGAATTCTTCCAAACACTTATCTTCTTCTTAATAACTCTTTATCAGCTCTCACACTTTGATCATAAATCCTTTGTATCAAATCATCTATGACTTGAGTTCTTTCCCAGCACCTAAGCTTCTCAGTCAACATCACTGTCAATACTCCAGCTCTCAATGGATATTCTTTCTCAGCCAGCATAAAAACATCAACTCCATCTTGAGTAGAAATATGATGCACAGAACTTGAATCATAGAATTTCCACAAAGTTCTTGTACCATGAGCTTCAAATCTCCAATATCTATCACTTGGATCAGATTCATATAATCTTCTGAAGTGAACCCATAACTCCTTAGCTTTGACATCAACAAGTTCATTCTTCTTAAACTGATCTTGAACAATTCTCCACAAAGTATCCAAATCTTCTCTATCAAAGGTCATTGATACACCATTGGGATTGTTTGAGGTGATGGTTCCTTTTGGTTTCCATTCCCAACGTGCTGAGGCCTTAACAACATTTCCCATATTTACCCTTTTCTTGTTAACAGACCTATCAGTGGTAACCTTTGGTCTTGCAGTGGTAACTGCTGGCATAGCAGTGGAAACTGCTTGTTTTGAAACTTTAGGTACCCACTTCTGATTATTGTTAACTTTCTTTTCAAAATTGGTCTTTTTCCCTGTTTGAGAAGATTTAACAAAAGTAGTAACAGGGGGCTTAGGGTAAACTCTGTTTTTATTTCTGACAGTGGCAACTGCTGGTCTGGCAGTGGAAACTGCTGGTCTAGCAGTGGAAATTTGTTTTATGCCAGAATGAAGCAAAACAGACCTGGGAATCATTTTGCTAAGTGGATTTGGGTGAGTTAAGTTATTAGCATTTTGTCCATGCCCCCTAGTATTCCCAAACACTTCCCTTCTTCCCAAGTGGTAGGTACAGCTATAAGACAAATGGTCAAAGCTACCACATATATGACAGGGTTTGTTATTGAACACAAAGTCACTACCAAATTGCCTAGATTTAACATGATTCCAACTCCTCATATTACCCCTAGGAGTTGGTGACCTACTTCTGTACATCCCTGCATATCTAGTAGTGGGCCTAGTGAAATTAGGTTGTAACCTAGGCTTCTCTTTGACTACATCAGGAATACTTCTTTTAACCTCCACTTTAACATTCTCAGGAACACTAGGTTTAGACTCAACATTTAAATTTTCATCTTTAAGAGATGAGTCACTAGCACTATCAAATACATCAACTTCAACCTGAACCTTCTCAATTTCAACTGGTTTAACAAATTTTGGTCCATAGGTCATAGGTGGTTCCTGGAATTCCTCTAATCCTGTGTGAGCTAAGTCAATGCCAGGAGGTGATGGAACACCTCTTAGAGGTGGTGGAACAGTTTTGTTTCCAACTCCTGATTTGGCTTTGCTCACAACTTGGGCTTCCCAAATCTTGTCAATACACTTGGATTGATGATCCAGTGTTTGCTTAGTTATCATTATTTTCTCACTAGCCATCTTAACCTTTTCTAGTTCTTCTCTAAGAACCTTATTAACAGCAACCTGATAATCTAAGTCTCTTCTTAATACTACAATATCATCATTGAACTTAGATTCATTTGCCATATAATGCTCTAATTGAGTTTCTAAAACACCTAGGCCTCTTTTATGATTTGCTAAGTTGTAATTAGTATGAGTTAACTCTAGCAATTGTTCATCATATTGTGCTTTAATTTTCTCATACTCTTTTAAGGCCTTACAAGATTTAGAACAAGCATTATCAATTTGTACCTCAAAGTCAGAAAAAGCCACTAGTGCAAGCTCTGCAGCAACCATTGCAGACTCTGAATCATCTTCCTCTTCCTTAGTCATAAAACTCCAATCAAAGCTCACTCCATCAATAGCCAATAGCCCCTTTGGCTCATCAGTAGTAGGTTCCTTCTTCTTGTCCTGCTTGTACCAAGTTGACCTGTTGTCAGACTTCCTTGGCTTTCTGCACTCCCTGGCAAAATGCCCCTTCTTGTGACAATTATAGCATTCTACCTTCTTTTTGTCAAAACCTACTTTTCATTGCCACTGATGTTGATCTTTCTTCCAGTCTTCTTCCAAAACTTCTTTGTCCTTAGGCTTAGTAATGCTACTTGCCATTTGATGTCCATCTCCTCCATATCGTCCTCATCAATTTGATCTAAATCCTCATGATTGAGAATTGAACCTCCCACTTGACTTGATATAAAGGCATAAAAAGTAGTGTCACTAAGTCCTGCAATCTGTCTCTTTGAGCTACCAGTGGAAACACTTCCACTACCATTGGAAACAATAATGTTAGCACTGTCATCATCACTATCACTTTCTTCATCTGAACTATCATCAATAGATGATGATATGAGTACTACACTTCCTGAACTTGAGCTTATTTTGCCAGCTTTCTTCAATCTTTGTTCAATAACCTTGAAGTTATTGTACAAATCATTAAGTTTCATGGTCTCCAACTCTGGCTTATCTTCCCATACAGCAACATTGGTTCCAAACTCAGAGGGTAAGCTTCTTAAGAACTTTAGATTAAGGTCTTCCCTTTCCACCTCTATTCCAAAAACAGTGAGTTGAGTAACAATCTTTTGTAGCCTTGTGAAGATGCTATCAAGAGATTCATTACTTGTTGAACCAAAGTTTTCATAAGTCTGCTTTAGCAAGGTCTTTTGAGTCTTCTTGGTGGAATCATTACCACCAAAAACTTCACAGATCTCATCAAAAAGAGTCTTTGCAGTCTTGAACTTGCTGAATGCAAGAACTTGGTCTCTGGGAAGTGTCATCAGCAACAAACCTCTGGCCTTTAGATCATTCTTCAGTTGAAGTCTTTCATCATTAGTAACAGGTCCAGTGTTGCCCTTAATTACTTCCTTGCCACCAACCATCTCTGAAGTAGAACTTGGTTTGAAAGAATTTCCAACCATAATGATCTCCCAAAGTATGTAGTCTTGGACCATAAAGAATTGTTCGATCATTAGCCTCCACATCTCAAAGTCATTCAACTTAAGCTTTGGAAGCTTAGCAGCAATGTTTGAGTTACTGGTTTCTGTCTTCATTGATTCTTCTGAGTGAACTAGAGTCTTCTAAATCAAAGTATCAAAGCTTGGCTCTGATACCACTTGATGGATCTTAACACCATGAACTTGTGTTAGATTGATACTTTGAATTATATCACTAAGTATGCGGAATCTACTTAGTAACACTTAGAAGTATGATTGTGAGTAAGACAGTTGTATATGAACAATGTATGTAAACAAACTATTAGCTCCAAGATTATTAATGATAATAATACGAGTGATCTTGATATCACTAGGGTTACACCTTGAAGCTCTAGAAAACGTATATCAAACCTTTAACCTAGGATCTCCTTTTATAGCACAAGGAGTCCTCTTCTACAAGATAAGTATAATGCTAATAGAATAAGATATACACAAGATCTATTCTATATTTATCTAAACACGTTTCCTAATAGTTATCTAATAAGCAGTGGTAATATACGTTCTTGCAGTGGTAATGAGTTTCCACTACAAGTACAATCTTCTGCAGTTGTAACATCTTCTCTTAACCGTGGTAACTGTTAGTATAATTCCCAACACCTTCCCTTTTCATTCACGCTCATCCTTCTTCATTTTTCTACGTTTTTAAAAGAACGTATCATTTTCATCTTCATTTTTTTTTTCTTTAACTCTTATAGAATATATATTTTGGCATCTTTCGCCAAAATATGTCGGTAGAATCTTTGCATTAGGTTCTAATCATTATCATGTCTTAAGCTTTGGTCATGGTAAAATTCTTTTTTTTGGAGTTAGGTTGTTGTTTTTAAAACAATAATTGCATGTGTCATATTTTTAGTGCATATACCTAATACGTCCATATATTGTTCCTCTATTAGTATCATGCATATATCTATTATCATCATTATATATATGTGCACTTGTCTACTAACTTTGTTTTGAAGGAATACTTCATCGCTCGATTCTTTGGTAGCCAAAACAAGTTTTGAGCATACACCAAGGGGGAGAATACAAGAAGGGGGAGCATACACCAAGGGGGAGCATTAAGGTTGATAGGATCAAGGCTTCACTTATGATGATGCATGTAACAATTCGCATTTTCAGGTTAATTACTATTCCCGAAAATTTCACTATTCATTTTTACTATTCATTTTCTGGAATTTGATTTTTATTTCATATTCTCATATGATAAATCATTTCCATGGCAAAATAAAAGTTTGACACTCATCTGATCATTTTCGCGAAATTTATTAAGGAACTACACGTTTTAGGGTAAAACGTCATTCAAAAATCCTACACACAACGAAACTCGACCGCGTTAATTTTCCCCGCATCAAAAAAATGTTTGATACACTCATGATTTATTTGAGAATTAATCATGATTGAGAAAAATGTGACCAAATAAACCTCGGCCGTGAGAAACAGGGATTTTCGTTTTTAATCACTTTTACTTAGCCGCAACCTTAGCCTATACCTGCACCGCATTTCTAAGATAATTTGAGTTTTCACATTTTTGGAAAAAGTCAACATATTTTTCCCTCCTCCTTTGACCAAAAATCATTCCTTGATTTTTAGGCTTACGGTTTTATGTCTAAAAGACATTAAATACCAACCGATACTAGACTGAGCCCAGTCTAGACATTATAAGTCATTTTAAATCATTATTATCGTATTAGAAAAGTAACATTTTACTTTTCTCAATTTTACATAATATTCATACGTTTTACATATTACGCGTTTTAGACCCGTGTTTCCAGTTTGAGCAGGGTTTTAGCACCCCAATGGAACCTACCACTCATTTTATATTTTATTAGGGAGTATATTAACATGTTTAACCATACTTTCAAGTTCCACATTTTTACGATACCCGGTTTTACGTTTTGAGGCTTAATCATTTACGGTTAGCATTTCCCGGAGTCAAAACTAACACAATATCTAGGATAATATCATCCAAGGCACACCTCGCCCTCCCTAGCCTCATGAACCGCCTATAGGGGGGATTCACCACCCTTGTGGCTTGATCTCATGCATAGAGCTCTTAGATCATTACATGTGTTAAACTTGGTCACCAAGTTTAGGAAAATATCCTAATCTTGTAACCTCCTCAAGCTCATATATAACCCCCTCCCCATCCTTTGTACGCCACACATCACACACACAAACACCATAACCTTAGCTCATTTACTTCCAATTTCATGCAAGTATCATGTGCTACAACAACATAGAAACTCTAGTTTGGTTTTGATTCATCAAACTACTTCCAAACCCTAGAAACTTTGGTGATTTCTCTTGAGTTTGAATCTACTCAAGTCACCTCAACTTTCATCATCTCTCTTTCAAGAATACAAGTGTAGAAAGATTGCTTGAAGTAAAGTAGGGTGAAGCTTAAGTCTATCAAAGTCCTTACCTTACATGTTAACTTCCTTTCTTAATTGAAAGCCAAAAGTTGTAAGCAAAACCCTAACATAATTCTTGTTAAATATCATATTCATGCTATTTACATATCATTCATGCTATATATTGTCTTATGATTATGTCCATGATGCATAAAAATGAGTAAAACAAGTATTGGTATATATATGTTAACTTATGTTAGTTAAACAAGTAAACTAGTAACTTTCATGGTAAAATCTAACCAAAACAGTATATAAATGATATTGGACAATTACATATTGTAGTAGAGGACTTAACAAGGAAAACATAGCAATTTGAACCACCTAAACTGAGTACACGAGTCAAAAGTTATGACCATTTGAAGTTACCAAAACTTTACGGCAAAACTGCCTAAATACTTTCTGTGACAGAACCTTAAACACGCAAAAAGAGGCCCTTCTGGTCCGTTTCATGAAAAAGTTAAAGCACAAAAGTTGTCCATAATCACGTTTTCTTCAAAAACTCAGGAGCACGTCTCCAGAAAACCAATAACGAATGAGATTTTCTTCAGTTTCTTAACAGCTATTTTATATATATAAGTCACTATATAATTGTTATTGTTTAAAAAGAACAAGAGGTCTAATGACCTAGATTCAAGACCACAACCATGGCTAGAGCCAAGGTTGAGTCTCAAGACCATGGAACAATGACCAAAGGTCATGGCAAGGCCATGACTAAATGACCATATAAACTCACTTAGGCGAAACATGAACTAAAGAGTTGGCGATAACTTAAACATACAATTTGGATCTATTTTATCTAAAGAACCATGAGATCTTACAAGTAATTGTCATACAAAACTTAAGAAACTTACCCTAATAACAATCTTCATGTAAAAATAAACTTTCCTAAGTTTATTCAAATATTGGACATGTAACTTTTCAGATCAAAACTTATATATATATACATATTTTTTCAACTACTACAATAGTAGGGAGCCTCATGTGAGGAGTTCATTAAGTAAGTCGTCGAGATGAGTTGTGGATTTACAAATTAAAGTGTCCTGGCTCCTCGAACGTTTACTACATGACTTCTGAATTATGTCGGCCGAACGGTAGTAAACGATATATAAACTTTATACATGTTTCATGAAACATTTCTTTTCAAAGACTTACACTACACTTTGTACCACATCATGGACTAAATGCAAGACATATATAGGCAATTCTTCATATTCTTAGACATTATTCCAAACCTAAGTTGCAACAATTATTCTAGGTTGCTCGTAGAAGTTCTCACGGCATATCCATCATTCTCATTATACATCATCCAACTCACGGTGAGTTCATAGCCCCACTTTCCATTACTTAATTGTTTTACAAACCCTTGGGGGGAATACATGCTATTTTAAACCGAACACAATGCTTTTCAATTGTATGCTTGCCCGACTATGTTTTATTATCACTAAGTACTATCCTTGCTAAAACCAATATCCCTTATTATGAACCATTTAATCACTAGTAATAGTGAGAGCGAATATTGTGAATAGGCCTATTGGGATTGATGAATCCCATTTGTATTGACTAAGTTCAAACAAATGCACTAATATTTGAGATTTAGGTATGTTAGCAAAGTACCTACCGGGATAACTCCGCCGATTGATATTGGTACCCGTTAACGTTTTGGTGTCATAAGCTTAGTGTATAATACATTTTATGGGCGTATAATAACGTAGCCTACCTGTTTTGTTTTCCAACCATGAGTATGAGTCTAATTAACTCATACTACCAACATAATGTGTTTAACCATTAAAAAAACTCTATGAATATCACTCAACCTTTGTGTTGACCTCTTAAGCATGTATTTCAGGTCCATGATGATCAGGGATGGCAAGGAAGGGCACGGATATTCAAGAGGGCTATAAATTTTATTATCATTCAAAAACTCATTTAATGTAAATTGTAAACATGGAACCATCTGGGACCTCATTTTGTAATCTCTGATATTTATATAATTTGAATGATAAACCTTTTAAAACGACTCAATTAGAGTTCGTTTTCTATTATTGTGACTATTGTGCCGTCGAGTGATGAGTGTCTAAATACTCATCATTTTATACTAATCTGAGCAGCCAAAACATCCAAAAACACTCAAATATGCATCAAAATACTTTAAATATCTTAGAAGTGTGTTTTATCTGTTTCAAATGCAAAATATGCAAAAGCAGATGAAAAACATACAAAGTTTGCATAATTGGCAGTTTCAGTCCCTCAAGTTTCATAAATTGTCAAAACTAGTCCCTGGTTATTCTAAAAACATGAAAAAGTCATCAAAGGTCCTTTTTAATCATAAAGTTACATATTTAGTCCTTTGGTGCAAAGTTTTACAAAATTACAAGTTTAGTCCCTATACTTTGGAAATTGACATAAATGGTCCCTGGGATGTTAAAAACTTTGAGAAAAATCAATTTTGGTCCTTGTATTATTAATCTTTTGCAAGAATGGTCCTTGGTGTGAAGTTTGGAAAAGTTACATAATTGGTCCCTCAACTTTGCAAGTTTGGCAGAAATAGTCCCTGGGAAATAAAAAATTGGAAAACTATCAAAAGTAACCCTTGTACTATTCATGAATGATCAATATGGTCCTTATGACAACTTTGGATAAATCCCAAACCCAGCCCCTCAACTTTACACTAATTACATAATTGGTCCTTGTGGTTTCCTAGCTTAACCATACAAACGGACCCTTAAATAAATAAACCAAACAACCAAACCACCCACTATCCTAATCCAGTCCATCAGGCCCAACCCTCCTAGCCCAGTCCACCCCTTGGTCAACGCGCAGGTCAAAACGCCAATACCACCCAGTCACCCCTTTTCCCTCCAAAAATACCACCCCTCACCTCTGCTCCAAAACCACCCTCCACCTGGCCTTCCACCTCAACCCCCCACCTCTCCACGCAAACCCTCCACATCACACATGCCCCCAAACGCATTTAAACCCTTAAAACCCTCCCCACGTTATCTACAGTCCCCAAAGAGTACTTTGGCGCCAAGTTATCATTTAAACGGTGGAGATGAGTCAGACCCAATCCAACGGCTGGGGAATGGTGGGAAAGGTCAAGTGGGTCCCACAAAACTCAGAAAGTTGCTATAAAGAAGAAAAGAAGCAGAGATAGAAGATGATTAGATTAGTTTTTAGTTAGAGTAGTGTCGACTAGTGTAATTTAATCTTTATAGTGTAATTTAAAGCTTCTAAGTAATCAGTTAAGTTGTTTCATTGTATCTTTAAACTTTTGCAATAATTAATTTCAAGTCTCAGTTGTTGTCTCAGTTTATGCATTTTTATTAAAATCTCAAAAATCTCACTAAGCTTGTATGTTGTTAATTGTTGTTGTTATTGAATTCATAAGCTTATATAAGCTCTGACAAAGCCTTATTAAGTCTTATAAAACCTTACTTAGCTGTTTAGAATAGAAAAGCAAAAATTCAAGAAAAATCAATAAAATAGAAAATAAATAGAAAAATAGTTGTAAAGAAGAAGGAAGAAGATTGGAGCAGTGTTATTTGGATATGTTTCTGGTTTAGAACCTTTTGGGAGATGATAGGATTGGTTACATGTTCATGGTTCATTGTGTCTCAGTCTAACACCATTTGTAAGTTTTTTTTTCCATTTTTACTATTTTACTGTTTGAGTATTTAATTAGCTTAGATCTTGTTAATTTTAGGTTTCTGTATTGTTTATTAGTTGTAATAATAATTAAAATCAGTTACTTGTTCTTAGGATTCATTTGTTCTAAAAATTGAAAATCTCACAGTTAAAAAGACAAACTTGACATTCTTGTGTTTCATGCTTGTGGTTTGAATAATTTAGACTCATTTGATCTTAAATAATCTTAATATAGTGTTTTGAATCAGTGTTGTGGTCTAAATATGCCATTTGTGTTGAAAACCTCATTTTCATAGTTCTAAAGGAGTGTTTGGATCTGTGCTATTCACTATAATCTAGGTTGTTTTTATTAATGTTCTCTGTTTATGCAAGTCTAAATAGGTCATAGCAACTTAGTTAAGTCATCAAAGTTTAGGTTTACATTGCAGAAAGTCAAAATAATAAAAAGCTCATCACCACAGTTAAACTGTGGTGATCTTTGAACTCAAAACCAATCGTACCTATTCGTAAGTTGTTAAAATAGTTTAATTAAGTCTTATTATAAATTATTACTTCATATTCAGTAACTAGGATCCATCTAAAATTCACAAAAGTCAACATATCAAGTTTCATTAAAAGTCAAAATTTGCTCAGCTTAGTTTTTTCCCAAAACTCCCAGATTTGTTTAGAATTTAGGAGTAGGTTTGAGGTCTTGAAATTTGTTTCCATTGTTGTCTACCAGCTCTAGTTTAAGTTCCCACTTAGCTTTTATTTTTAGGAATTTTCTGTTGGGCCCCACTCACCCTCAAACTCACTTGCAGGGAAGACACTTCCCCTGCACCAGCATACTCAGTCCATCACCACCACTTTGGTGGTGATTTGTGACCAACACAGTGGGCCGCAGACCTCCAATTTAGTTCCTTACAACACCCCTCCTAGTAGACTTTTAGGATTGACCATTTGTTTCACCTGAACCTCAATGGACCCCACCTAGAATAAGCCATAAAGTTTGTCCCCATTATGTGTTGTAATTAAGTTTTGGAATAGCTTAATCTTGCTTATCAGCTTATCTACTGAGCTTATTTGGCAATTTTTAGCTTAGACAAGTCCAAAACGCTTATTAGAACCAGAATTAACCAAGGTGGGTCCCACATAAGCTCATTTGAGCTTATTTCCTATTTCAGTCAACAAAAGTCAACTGTGGAAGTAATAAACTTCCACAGAGCTTATTAATAAGTTGTAAATTAGTTGTTTTCACAAAAGTTGTTTATTTTTAAGTATAATATAGTTTGGTAAAAGAAAATTCCATAAAAACCAATATAAAAATAAGTGATAGTTTCTATTTAATTTAATTTAATTTTAATTTTCATTTTTAGATTTTTATTCAGTAAGTTGTGTTTTTATATTTTTATTAAATTCCTTTTATATTAAAGTATTTTTAATAATTTTCTCAGATTTTTATTTTGTAATTTAGTATTTAATAGAATTAATAATATTTTTATTAATAATTAATCAATAAGTAAGTTATAAATAGCATAATTAATTTTTATAAGGTAACCCCTAGTTTTTATATTTTTCCTAGCTTTTATAAGTTATAAAATAGTTTTATAATTTTTTTCATAATTTTCTAAGTCATTTTAGTATTATTTGTAATTTAAAATATTTTAATTAGTATAATTAATATAAATAGTTTTTAATTAATAGAAAATTCATAAAAAGACAAAAATATTTATTTTTATTTTTTATACTTTCTTCAAGTTCATTTTAAGTTTTAGAAATTATTTTTATAAGTTTTTAGTTTAATTTGTAGTATTTATAATTTTTAGTTTTAATTAAATTAGTTTTAATTAAATAGTTAAATAGTTTTTAATTAAATAATTAATAATAAATAATAAAATAATCTAAAAAATAATTTTCTTTTTTAAATTAATTTTCTTTTAAGTTTAAGTTTATAGAATTGTCATTTTTAACCCCTGTAGTTTATTTTTCTTAAAACTCACCTTTTTCTCAGTACGCAATCGCGTCTGATTTTAAATTGGTCTACGTTTATACGTTTTAGATATCTAGGTTTTACGTAATCGTTCTAATAGTTTATTTAAGTTATAAAACCTTAGTGTAATCACACACACACACTTATTCATATCCCTGTTCACATTCACTCGATCACAGATTCGTTTTTAATACCATCACAACCTCGTTGGGACATTACGACTCGGGGAAACACTGTATTCCACGGAAGCATTTGCCTCAGCTGTTTGACTATTATACTTGACCATTCACAAGTGGTTGACCAATAATTATCTGACCGTTTGATGCGAATCAAAATTTGGCGTCGCTGCCGGGGAGGTTGTGCGCATATTTTAAACGATTTTGCGTATTTGTGAACCTGAATACACGCTCATTGTATATTTATCCATCCTTGTTCATACTATTATAATATAAAACCAAAAAAGTTCCCGAAAACATTTTAAAATTAGTTTTCAACGAACACAAAAAAACCAAAAATATTTTCCTTATTATTATTACTTCAAAAAATTTTCAAAATACCAAAAATATTCACCTTTACACTCCTACCTATTTGATTCTTCATTTCTCATCCCCTAAAACCTTTGATTCTTTCTATGTCTTATTCTCACCCTCTTGTCTGTCAATGGTGTGGTAGTTCTTATAATGGTGGTAATTGCCCTAGTTGTGGTATGGTAGAGTCAGGAAACGGGTCTGTCTATAACCAAAATCCCTACTCCTACCCTGACATGACTGATTCATTCCACCAGCTTCCACACCATGAGAATTAGCAGTTTAACTGTTGTGAGTATTGTGGTGGTTCACACTACAGTTCTGATTGTCAATCGGGAAACACGCTTGTCTATGAGCAGTTTCCTGATAACAATTATGACTTAAGCACATACGACTCACAGTCACATCAGTTCAACTGTTGTGAGTACTGTGGAGGTCCTCACTTTAGCTCTGATTGTTAAACAAGGAATCAATTTCCGTGTAACAATTATGACTATTCGTTTCAAGACCTACCTCCACAGTGCCCAATGATCCAAGCAACTCCTCATGAAACTCAGCAAGACCTTTGTTTAGAGGTTCTTGAGAAACTTAAAGACCTTAAAGAAGAGTTGGCTAATATTTCATCTCACAATGCACCAAGTTTTTCTTGTGTACATTGTGGGGGTCCTCTTGATGATTTCCCATGTCAACCGTATTATAAACCTGAACATTGTTCTAGTTCTAATACATCCGGTTTTGACACATTCACACCCCCACAGTTTCCACTCATTCCATATTCTCGTGATAAATCTATCACGGAATTACTTGCTGAAGAACATGCTGCTAGAGACGAAAGAAGCATGGAAGAATTACTAGTCTTAGAATAAGCAGCTATAACACGTACCAAACTTCAAAATGCTGTTTTTCTCGATGAGGATGATGAAAGTGATGATACCTCATCAAGTTCATCAGTTGAGACTCCTTCCATGGAAATACAGGGAGAAAAGAATATAACTGAATCACCAGCAGTAGAAATAATGGAACTTGTAGACTCCATTACTGCTAGTCCTTCTCATCTCCCTGCGTATGATGTTATCACACCAGAGGTTCCCACTCACTCTCTGAGCATGGGGGACGAGCATCTTGACACAATTCCTGCAAAGGAATCTGACGAATTCAAAAAGTCTAGTGTTGAGAACCTTGTCTTAATCCCAAGTGAGTCACAGGGAATTCTTGATCATGTGTGTGATATCCCTCCCCCTCTTGTCTTTCCAAATGATCATATTGAGATGTTCTCTGATTCTGATGAGAACTATTCTTTATCTTGTGGAGACATAAGTTATGTGGGGGAATTACCTTCTGAGCTTGTCAACTCAGAAGAAGAGAATGATGAAGAAATAATCCAAAACGAATCTCTTCGTCTTACCTTATTAAATGCTAATCTTCTCATTTCTAGAATCGAGGCTTTTAATGAAAAGCCTATTTCATCTCCTATCCCCGTCAAGGATAGTGAGGTTTTGATCAATGATTCTATTCTGGAATTGCAAACGTTCCATTTTGATCATACGGAAGAGAAGATAAGTGGTATCACGACTTCTCATTCTTATAATTCTCTTCCCGTTTATGAATCATTTACTTTTGAGGAGTTCCCCAGTGAACTCACTCAAATCAATCCCGAATACGAATCATTCACCTTTGAGGAGTTCTCCGGTGAACTCACTCATATCATATCTCCACCGGAGTATGATAATTTCTATTTTGATCTAGACATACCCATAATATGTCTTGATCAAACGAGCTTAAAGGAGGAGATTCATGAAACAATGAATTCTCCTATTGAAGATGAGGAGTTAGTCATGATTTTCATTATGATTTTCTTTCTTTTCTTCATATATTCTGTCCCCTATCCTGTTCTTTACTCCTTCGGGAATGAAGACATTATCTTTGACCCCGGCATTCTCATTTATAAATTATGAGCTAGGGTCTCTCTGTATATCTCATCGGTGTGGAACTTTCACGTGCTTCAAATGTTTATCCAAATATCTTGAATGAAAGTCCGATGCAGATTGTCTCTTCCACATCATGCTTCCCCATGGACAAATGAATTCGGGGTCGAGTCAAGCTAGCGACTCGGTAATCAAAAACAGTAGCATTTACTTAGGGTTTTCACCCTAAGTGTGGGGGAGATACCCCACATGTTGTATATATATAAATATCTCTAAAAAAAAAAAAAAAATGTAAATATAGTGATAGCTTCTATTTAAGAAGTTTTATCTAAATATATATATATATATATATATATATATATATATATATATATATATATATACACATAAAATAATGGCTAGTAATATTTCCTTCTTACGTTCTAAGTTCGGTTTAACACCCGGTACTTTGAATATTGAGGACAATATTCAGTTCTAAGTGTGGGGGGAGATTCGTTATTCTAACGAATTAAACACATGTTCCATCAAGAACCCCCATTTTAGCCAAAAATTTTAAAAATTTTTTCTCACTTAGAATGCAATAAATGGTTATCAGTCCGCCATGTCTAACCCACATAAGGATTGACTAATCCAGGAGCAAACGGTTCTCGGTAAAGATAACTCAAACCCGTTTATGGCTTGCAATTTGCCCAAAATTGTATGGTTCCTCAACTCCCCATCATCCTCAAAAGATAATGAGTTGGCTAGCCCGCAAGATTATGGCTTGTGGTAAAGGCAGTGGAAAAACCATAATTGGTAATCAGCTCACCAAGATGTTGACTATTCCATCAAGAGTTGGCTAGTCCAGAAGCAAACGGCTTTTGGTAAAGACTAATCAAATCCGTTGACAGCTGGTGATTTGCTCAAAATCACACGGTTATCAGATGTACCACAGTTCTTACATCTGGCTACTCCAGAAGTGATGGCTTTTGGTAAAGAGTTTTTCAAATCCATTAAGTTTTTCTCAAAAGATTGCTAGGGACTAGCAATAGTTTAGTGTGGGGGATTGATGAGTGTCTAAATACTCATCATTTTATACTAATCTGAGCTGCCAAAACATCCAAAAACACTCAAATATGCATCAAAATACTTAAAATATCTTAGAAGTGTGTTTTATATGTTTCAAATGCAAAATATGCAAAATCAGATGAAAAACATACAAAGTTTGAATAATTGGCATTTTCAGTCCCTCAAGTTTCATAAATTGTCAAAACTAGTCCCTGGTTATTCTAAAAACATGAAAAAGTCATCAAAGGTCCTTTTTAATCATAAAGTTACATATTTAGTCCTTTGGTGCAAAGTTTCACAAAATTACAAGTTTAGTCCCTATACTTTGGAAATTGACATAAATGGTCCCTGGGATGTTAAAAACTTTGAGAAAAATCAATTTTGGTCCTTGTATTATTAATCTTTTGCAGGAATGGTCCTTGGTGTGAAGTTTGGAAAAGTTACATAATTGGTCCCTCAACTTTGCAAGTTTGGCAGAAATAGTCCCTAGGAAATAAAAAATTGGAAAACTATCAAAAGTAACCCTTGTACTATTCATGAATGATCAATATGGTCCTTATGACAACTTTGGATAAATCCCAAACCCAGCCCCTCAACTTTGCACTAATTACATAATTGGTCCTTGTGGTTTCCTAGCTTAACAATACAAACGGACCCTTAAATAAATAAACCAAACAACCAAACCACCCACTATCCTAATCCAGTCCATCAGGCCCAACCCTCCTAGCCCAGTCCACCCCTTGGTCAACGCCCAGGTCAAAACACCAATACCACCCAGTCACCCCTTTTCCCTCCAAAAATACCACCCCTTACCTCTGCTCCAAAACCACCTTCCACCTCAACCCCCCACCTCTCCATGCAAACCCTCCACCTCACACATGCCCCCAAACGCATTTAAACCCTTAAAACCCTCCCCACGTTATCTACAGTACCCAAAGAGTACTTTGGCGCCAAGTTATCATTTAAACGGTGGAGATGAGTCAGACCCAATCCAACGGCTGGGGAATGGTGGGAAAGGTCAAGTGGGTCCCACAAAACTTAGAAAGTTGCTATAAAGAAGAAAAGAAGCAGAGATAGAAGATGATTAGATTAGTTTTTAGTTAGAGTAGTGTCGACTAGTGTAATTTAATCTTTATAGTGTAATTTAAAGCTTCTAAGTAATTAGTTAAGTTGTTTCATTGTATCTTTAAACTTTTGCAATAATTAATTTCAAGTCTCAGTTGGTGTCTCAGTTTATGCATTTTTATTAAAATCTCAAAAATCTCACTAAGCTTTTATGTTGTTAATTGTTGTTGTTATTGAATTCATAAGCTTATATAAGCTCTGACAAAGCCTTACTAAGTCTTATAAAACCTTACTTAGCTGTTTAGAATAGAAAAGCAAAAATTCAAGAAAAATCAATAAAATAGAAAATAAATAGAAAAATAGTTGTAAAGAAGAAGGAAGAAGATTGGAGCAGTGTTATTTGGATATGTTTCTGGTTTAGAACCTTTTGGGAGGTGATAGGATTGGTTACATGTTCATGGTTCATTGTGTCTCAGTCTAACACCATTTGTAAGTTTTATTTTCCATTTTTACTATTTTACTGTTTGAGTATTTAATTAGCTTAGATCTTGTTAATTTTAGGTTTCTGTATTGTTTATTAGTTGTAATAATAATTAAAATCAGTTACATGTTCTTAGGATTCATTTGTTCTAAAAATTGAAAATCTCACAGTTAAAAAGACAAACTTGACATACTTGTGTTTCATGCTTGTGGTTTGAATAATTTAGACTCATTTGATCTTAAATAATCTTAATATAGTGTTTTGAATCAGTGTTGTGGTCTAAATATGCCATTTGTGTTGAAAACCTCATTTTCATAGTTCTAAAGGAGTGTTTGGATCTGTGCTATTCACTGTAATCTAGGTTGTTTTTATTAATGTTCTCTGTTTATGCAAGTCTAAATAGGTCATAGCAACTTAGTTAAGTCATCAAAGTTTAGGTTTACATTGCAGAAAGTCAAAATAATAAAAAGCTCATCACCACAGTTAAACTGTGGTGATCTTTGAACTCAAAACCAATCGTACCTATTCATAAGTTGTTAAAATAGTTTAATTAAGTCTTATTATAACTTATTACTTCATATTCAGTAACTAGGATCCATCTAAAATTCACAAAAGTCAACATATCAAGTTTCATTAAAAGTCAAAATTTGCTCAGCTCATTTTTTTCCCAAAACTCCCAGATTTGTTTAGAATTTAGGAGTAGGTTTGAGGTCTTGAAATTTGTTTCCATTGTTGTCTACCAGCTCTAGTTTAAGTTCCCACTTAGCTTTTATTTTTAGGAATTTTTTGTTGGGCCCCACTCACCCTCAAACTCACTTGCAGGGAAGACACTTCCCCTGTACCAGCATACTCAGTCCATCACCACCACTTTGGTGGTGATTTGTGACCAACACAGTGGGCCGCAGACCTCCAATTTAGTTCCTTACAACACCCCTCCTAGTAGACTTTTAGGATTGACCATTTGTTTGACCTGAACCTCAGTGGACCCCACCTAGAATAAGCCATAAAGTTTGTCCCCATTCTGTGTTGTAATTAAGTTTTGGAATAGCTTAATCTTGCTTATCAGCTTATCTACAGAGCTTATTTGGCAATTTTTAGCTTAGAAAAGTCCAAAACACTTATTAGAACCAGAATTAACCAAGGTGGGTCCCATATAAGCTCATTTGAGCTTATTTCCTATTTCAGTCAACAAAAGTCAACTCTGGAAGTAATAAGCTTCCACAGAGCTTATTAATAAGTTGTAAATTAGTTGTTTTCACAAAAGTTGTTTATTTTTAAGTATAATATAGTTTGGTAAAAGAAAATTCTAGAAAAACCAATATAAAAATACGTGATAGTTTCTATTTAATTTTAATTTTCATTTTTAGATTTTTATTAAGTAAGTTGTGTTTTTATATTTTTATTAAATTCCTTTTATATTAAAGTATTTTTAATAATTTTCTCAGATTTTTATTTTGTAATTTAGTATTTATTAGAATTAATAATAGTTTTATTAATAATTAATCAATAAGTAAGTTATAAATAGCATAATTAATTTTTATAAGGTAACCCCTAGTTTTTATATTTTTCCTAGCTTTTATAAGTTATAAAATAGTTTTATAATTTTTTTCATAATTTTCTAAGTCATTTTAGTATTATTTGTAATTTAAAATAGTTTAATTAGTATAATTAATATAAATAGTTTTTAATTAATAGAAAATTCATAAAAGGACAAAAATATTTATTTTTATTTTTTATACTTTCTTCAAGTTCATTTTAAGTTTTAGAAATTATTTTTATAAGTTTTTAGTTTAATTTGTAGTATTTATAATTTTTAGTTTTAATTAAATTAGTTTTAATTAAATAGTTAAATAGTTTTTAATTAAATAATTAATAATAAATAATAAAATAATCTAAAAAATAATTTTCTTTTTAAAATTAATTTTCTTTTAAGTTTAAGTTTATAGAATTGTCATTTTTAACCCCTGTAGTTTATTTTTCTTAAAACTCACCTTTTTCTCAGTACGCAATCGCGTCTGATTTTAAATTGGTCTACGTTTATACGTTTTAGATATCTAGGTTTTACGTAATCGTTCTAATAGTTTATTTAAGTTATAAAACCTTAGTGTAATCACACACACACACACACTTATTCATATCCCTGTTCACATTCACTCGATCACAGATTCGTTTTTAATACCATCACAACCTCGTTGGGACATTACGACTCGGGGAAACACTGTATTCCACGGAAGCATTTGCCTCAGCTGTTTGACTATTATACTTGACGATTCACAAGTGGTTGACCAATAATTATCTGACCGTTTGAGGTGAATCATCGAGTAACACCCAGTTCGAATTCCGCTGCATCCATGAATTGGGGGTGTTACAGATTAGTACCAGAGCCATGGTTATAGAGAAACGGGTCTAATTGAGACCTAAACTATAACCACACTTACAAGCAAAAACATTTTTATAGCCTTCCGCTCTCCGTGTCTTCCATCCTCCAGACGATTATGGACTTATTAAGCATTTTATATTACACAAACATAATTGCATATTGATATACGTACCCTTAGCACATTTGAGCATTTTCCTGTAAGCATGTTATGCTACACAAACATATTAGTATATTGATATATACCCATTTTGAGCATTTTCCCGTAGACATTTTTATGCGACACAAACATAATTTCATATTGATATATGTACCCTTAGCATAATTGAGCATTTCCCCGTAAGCATTTTATAGTACATGAACATATTAGTATATTGATTTATACACACTTGTCATATTTTGAATACTTCCCATAAACATTTGAATTGTTTTAACATAGTAATTCTTCTTATAGAAATCATGTGCGTACCCACTTCTCCCGATTATGTGCCCACTCTACCTAATAACTTCCAAGTCTTACCACCCTCACCCGAGTTCGGATTTGACTTCGTGAATGCCTTCGCTTCTGATGACGAAGAAGAACCTTTTGAAGATTCAACCGACGAAGAAGAGGATGAACCAATACCAACAAATTTTGCGTCGAATACTTCTAATTATTTTGAACAAAATTGGGTTGAGGCAGAATCCAAGGAGGATAATGAGTATGAATATGTACTAGCGCCATTACCACCACCACTATCACTTCCCTTTGATATCCCTACATGTGATGATTTTGATCACTCATTATGGATCGTATCACGACCACCATTGATCCAACAAGAAAGTCAGCATGGAAACTACAGCCTCTCAAACTTCATTGACTCGTACCTCTATGACACCCTAAACCAAGAAGTTGCCGATCAATCAGAGCTGCTCGGACCTTCTAACCCGCAATAGACTAGTGTGATGATACTAGTTATTTTTTGTACTACTAAACTGAATAGACTCAGTTAGTAAACTCTGTAGAATCCATGTAATAGCTAGCAGTAGTTGTAAAACGTTGTAATTACTAAATTGAAAGTATCAGTTAGTAGATTTTGAAGAAACTTGTAATAAGTTTCAATCTTGTAATCAATCAACGTTTTATGAATAAAAACTCTTGCTTTATGCTATCATGTGTTATGATTCAAACCTCCAACGTAGTTATTCTATCATTTCCAATCAAAAATCATGCTTATTTTAGAACTATCTATTCACGACGTATCTTTTTATATAATAGAATCATGGCGCCAACAAAGAAAACACAACACCATTATCAAAAACCCTCTTATCATATCTCCCATGTCTTCTTTACCCAGCTTCATCTCAAACCACTAAAACTTATCAAACTAAAATGAAGAACACAAGCCTCGTTCATCTTTTCACCAACATTATCTTCATAACCGTTGCAACCACAAGCTCATTAATAGATCTTGATGCACTTTTAAAGCTCAAATCATCCTTAGTTACACCACAAGCAACCTCATCAGCTTTACAAGATTGAATACCATCTAAAACTTTTAAGAAACACAATACTACGTGACTAAACCGAACATCACATTATCGGTCCTAAATTATACATAGCCTGATCACCTATGTCTAATTCAGGAGGGATCATGTTATGCTGGGAGCAGTCACCTGTATGTTTTCTTAGAAACAAACTTCTCACCTATAATCTTAAAACAAATTTCTTGTGAGTATAGGCAATTCATAAGTATTCATACGATAGAGTACGACAATTAATTACTCTTACTCTACCTTTCCCACATAAAAGTAAACCTCATCCTACGCCATACACTGAAACGACAAATCAAACTACATCACTCTAGTCCTCATAAGTAACCACACCTCTTCATCGACACCACACCAACATATAACACACATAGAACTTCGGGACGAAGTTCCCCGTAAGGGGTAGAGACTGTAACAATTCGCATTTTCAGGTTAATTACCATTCTCGAAAATTTCACTATTTATTTTCACTATTCACTTTTACTATTCATTTTCCGGAATTTAATTTTTAGTTCATATTCTCGTATGATAAATCATTTTCATGGCAAAATAAAAGTTTGACACTCATCAGATCATTTTCGCGAAAGTTATTAAGGAACTACACGTTTTAGGGTAAAACGTCATTCAAAAATCCTACGCACAACGAAACTCGACCGCATTAATTTTCCCCGCATCAGAAAAATGTTTGATACACTCATGATTTATTTGAGAATTAATCATGCCTGAGAAAAATGTGACCAAATAAACCTCGGCCGTGAGAAACAGGAATTTTCGTTTTTAAGCACTTTTATTTAGCCGCAACCTTAGCCTATACCTGCACCGCGTTTCTAAGACAATTTGAGTTTTCACATTTTTGGAAAAAGTCAACATATTTTTCCCTCCTCCTTTGACCAAAAATCATTCCTTGATTTTATAAATCATTCCTTGATTTTTAGGCTTACGGTTTTATGTCTAAAAGACATTAAATACCAACCGACACTAGACTGAGCCCAGTCTAGACATTATAAGTCATTTTAAATCATTATTATCGTATTAGAAAAGTAACATTTTACTTTTCTCAATTTTACACAATATTCGTACGTTTTACGTATTACGCGTTTTAGACCCGTGTTTCCAGTTTGAGCAGGGTTTTAGCACCCCAATGGAACCTACCACTCATTTTATATTTTATTATGGAGTATATTGACATGTTTAACCATACTTTCAAGTTCCACATTTTTACGATACCCGGTATTACGTTTTGAGGCTTAATCATTTACGGTTAGCATTTCCCTGAGTCAAAACTAACACAATATCTAGGATAATATCATCCAAGGCACACCTCACCCTCCCTAGCCTCATGAACCGCCTATAGGGGGGATTCACCACCCTTGTGGCTTGATCTCATGCATAGAGCTCTTAGATCATTACATGTGTTAAACTTGGTCACCAAGTTTAGGAAAATATCGTAATCTTGTAACCTCCTCAAGCTCATATATAACCCCCTCCCCCTCCTTTGTACACCACACATCACACACACAAACACCATAACCTTAGCTTATTTACTTCCAATTTCATGCAAGTATCATGTGCTACAACAAAATAGAAACTCTAGTTTGGTTTTGATTCATCAAACTACTTCCAAACCCTAGAAACTTTGGTGATTTCTCTTGAGTTTGAATCTACTCAAGTCACCTCAACTTTCATCATCTCTCTTTCAAGAATACAAGTATAGAAAGATTGCTTGAAGTGAAGTAGGGTGAAGCTTAAGTCTATCAAAGTCCTTACCTTACATGTTAACTTCCTTTCTTAATTGAAAGCCAAAAGTTGTAAGCAAAACCCTAACATAATTCTTGATAAATATCATATTCAGGCTATTTGCATATCATTCATGCTATATATTGTCTTATGATTTTGTCCATGATGTATAAAAATGAGTAAAACAAGTATTGGTATATATATGTTAACTTATGTTAGTTAAACAAGTAAACTAGTAACTTTCATGGTAAAATCTGACCAAAAAAGTATATAAATGATATTGGACAATTACATATTGTAGTAGAGGACTTAACAAGGAAAAAATAGCAATTTAAACCACCTAAAACGAGTAAACGAGTCAAAAGTTATGACCATTTGAAGTTACCAAAACTTTACGGCAAAACTGCCTAAATACTTTCGGTGACAGAAACTTAAACACGCAAAAAGAGGCCCTTCTGTTCCGTTTCATGAAAAAGTTAAAGCACGAAAGTTGTCCGGAATCACGTTTTCTTCAAAAACTCAGGTGCACGTCTCTAGAAAACCAATAACGAATGAGATTTTCTTCAGTTTCTTTACAGCTATTTTATATATATAAGTCACTATATAATTGTTATTGTTTAAAAAAAACAAGAGGTCTAATGACCTAGATTCAAGACCACAACCATGGCTAGAGCCAAGGTTGAGTCTCAAGACCATGGAACAATGACCAAAGGTCATGGCAAGGCCATGACTAAATGACCATATAAACTCACTTAGGCGAAACATGAACTAAAGAGTTGGCGATAACTTAAACATACAATTTGGATCTATTTTATCTAAAGAACCATGAGATCTTACAAGTAATTGTCATACAAAACTTAAGAAACTTACCCTAATAACAATCTTCATGTAAAAATAAACTTTCCTAAGTTTATTCAAATATTGGACATGTAACTTTTCGGATCAAAACTTATATATATATATATATATATATATATATATATATATATATATATATATATATATATATATATATATATATTATCAACTATACAATAGTTGGGAGCCTCATGTGAGGAGTTCATTAAGTAAGCCATCGAGATGAGTTGTGGATTTATGAATTAAAGTGTCCCGGCTCCTCAAACGTTTACTACATGACTTCTGAATTATGTCGGCCTGAACGGTAGTAAACGATATATAAACTATACATGTTTCATGAAACATTTCTTTTCAAAGACTTACACTACACTTTGTACCACATCATGGACTAAATGCAAGACATATATAGGCAATTCTGCATATTCTTAGACATTATTCCAAACCTAAGTTGCAACAATTATTCTAGGTTGCTCGTAGAAGTTCTCACGGCATATCCATCATTCTCATTATACATCATCCAACTCACGGTGAGTTCATAGCCCCACTTTCCATTACTTAATTGTTTTACAAACCCTTGGGGGGAATACATGTTATTTTAAACCGAACACAATGCTTTTCAATTGTATGCTTGCCCGACTATGTTTTATTATCACTAAGTACTATCCTTGCTAAAACCAATATCCCTTATTATGAACCATTTAATCACTAGTAATAGTGAGCGCGAATATTGTGAATAGGCCTATTGGGATTGACGAATCCCATTTGTATTGACTAAGTTCTGACAAATGTACTAATATTTGAGATTTAGGTATGTTAGCAAAGTACCTACCGGGATAACTCCGCCGATTGATATTGGTACCCGTTAACGTTTTGGTGTCATAAGCTTAGTGTATAATACATTTCATGGGCGTATAATAACGTAGCCTACCTGTTTTGTTTTCCAACCATGAGTATGAGTCTAATTAACTCATACTACCAACATAATGTGTTCAACCATTAAACAAACTCTATGAATATCACTTAACCTTTGTATTGACCTCTTAAGCATGTATTTCAGGTCCATGATGATCAGGGATGGCACGGAAGGGCACGGATATTCAAGAGGGCTATAAATTTTATTATCATTCAAAAACTCATTTAATGTAAATTGTAAACATGGAACCATCTGGGACCTCATTTTGTAATCTCTGATATTTATATAATTTGAATGATAAACCTTTTAAAACGACTCAATTAGAGTTCGTTTTCTATTATTGTGACTATTGTGCCGTCGAGTAACACCCAGTTTGAATTCCGCGGCATCCATGAATTGGGGGTGTTACAATGCAAGCTCGCCTTTTACATTCTATCAAAAGGGTTCAAGCGTAGTAGAAGTCTCGTATAAGAGTCCACCTTTTTGCTTCGAAAAAAGGGGGAGAAGAAGCGTAAACAAGTAACTTATACATTTTACTATGAGTTATAGTTTACATAGTTTGTCATCATCAAAAGGGGGAGATTGTTGGCATTAATATTATGATATTTAATCTAAACATTCTCTTCATGTTTTGATGATGACAAAGATGTAAGTTAAAACATATAACGTAAAGTGCTTAAGTTACTTGTGATCACAATTCATCTATGCATTCTTACGTCAACAAGCCTCGACATCTCAACGTCTCGAGTATGCCTCAACAATCACTTAAATTATGTACAAACAAATGTCTAATACATTTTATGATCAAAGGGATTTTATTTAAACATTACAAAGTTTATAAAATGATATAAACATGTCATATATTTTTGAAAAACAATTTTGGTAATTAAAGAAAAATGTTTAATTCATAACAAATATATGAATTCAAATTTTTAACCAAAATCAGTTTGTTTTTCACCAAATAAATTTTCACCAGAAAAGACAAAGATTTCTGACCATTTCAGTAGGGCGGCCCCCTTAATTATGGGCGGCCCCGTTAATGATTAAGGGGACCGGCCATACAATTAAGGGGACCGGCACGCTCCAGTTGTCAGAAATTTTTGCCTATAAATACTGGTTCATTTCTGCAATTTTTTCTCACCTTTTGCATGAAAATTTTTAGTCCCAATCCCGTCAAAACATCCTTCTAAATCCTTTGATCATAAGATTATAAGTCTTGTTTGTTATGGACTGGAGTTGTCAATGTGATCATGTTTGGCTAAATCGTCCATCACATTAAGGTTACCAATGTGCTCATCTTTTATTATGGTGAAATCAAACCACTTTGTGCACCTAGGTATCTCATCTATATTATCCCCAAACAAACTTCTTGCTTGTCCCCTCAAACTTGCTATCAATTGATCCGTAACAACATTTGTTGGGTTGTCCATTTTTTTTGGCAAGTATGGCACAATTCTCTATGGTTTCCCATGCTTCATCAGCACTTAATCCCTAAAGGTCCCCATCTGCGGCATGGTCAATGTCCATTTTGGTATAGTGGTCGACACGATGGTAAAATATTTCAATTTGGGACCACAGATCGAAATTATGATGAGGGACTTTTCGGAGTAAATATTTAAAACGAGCCCATGCATCATAGATAGGTTCATCCTCATGTTGTTTAAACATCAAGATGTCATTTGGAGTGGGTGAATTACGTGGTTGGTAGTATGGTGGATTCGCGTTCTCCATAATGGCTAACGGAATAGTCAATGGAAAGGTTTTTACAAACAAAGGCACAAAGACAAGATAGAATAAAGAAGACCTATAAAAATAAAAATAAAAATCTTACTAGAAAGGAATCTAGCAAGTAGACCTAATAAAAAGAAATTCTAACCTAGACAATAACTATTCCCCGGGCTGCGGCGTCAAAAACTTGATGCGTGGGAATTGCACCCTCACAAAAGGTTTTACCTCTCAAGGGATCTTGAGAAGCTTACAACCCCCACCAGGCAGTGTACCTAATCGTTGTAGTATAGTATAGTGACAAGTACCGGGGGATTGATCGTTCAACTCAGGAATAGTGTCGCTAGGATCAGAAAGCCTACTAAACTAGGTCTAAAGGTGAGGGATGATTCTTTTTGTCTTTTTATATTTTTATAAAAGCAAGTAAAATCTCGGGTTTTGAAGGAGTGGGCGGAATTAGTTGCTAGCCAACTAACCCAATTTATCTAAAGATGCAATCAAAAAATAAAATAAAAGAAATGAAAATACAACTATTATGCTAATATGGTGTAACAATAATGAGGAAAGTTGTGTTTACTTAGATTTCATTACTCCCTAGATATCTTTTACAGGTTGATAGCTTGTTACAATTGCATGAATGACGGGTCATATTCCTTAATACTAGTCGTAGGGCCGTGTACAATATTCCCAAACTCTATAGGATCCTACTTCACTCCTATGTCGAGCCGTTAGAAGCTCCTAACATGGGATCATTAGAATTCTCCTACGCATTAAATACAACCAAAAATCGTAGTACACCTCCGATCATGTTTCTTAAGACGTTCAAGCAAGTTACCAATGGAAGTCTGCCAGTTTTCTTAAGCCTAACATCGAATACAATCATCCGTAACAATTATAAACAAACAATCAACCCATAATCAACATCTAGGTTTCACTACATCTAAGCAAACACAAAGGAAATCTAGCCTAGCATGTTAAATAGAAGACAAGCGTAAGATATAATCAAACAACACATAGACATATTGAATGATTTGAAAGAGTACTTATCTTTAATTAAACATGAAAGATTCAAAGGGTTGAAACCCTTGAAAAAGCTAGAAAATTCGACCTAGGGTTTTTCCCTCAAAGTTACACACTAATGAAAGAAATTTGGAAAACTATATATAGATTTTACAGGGTGATGACGTCATGTGTTAAGTTGTGACACCGTCAACTCGCCGCCATAATGAAATCGTATTGCCTAGATCTGCTAGTGATGTCGTCATGTGTAAAAATGTTCTGGCCCATCACTAATACTTGGATCATGACGGTTTTGGGTGAGGCCGTCATCTCCTATGCACAAAAACTCTTTGGATCATCACGTGTATTTTCCACATCCACATGTTTTGTAACTCTTGACGCCATCATGGGGAGAGCCTTGATGCCGTCAGGTACTGTTCCAGCAAGGAAAATTGAGACTTTGCCGTTTTCTTCCCTTTTATGCTCCAAAAACGTCCAAAATGCTTCCTTTTCTAGATTTCTCTCCAAAAGTACCTAAAATGACCAAAGGAACGATTTAGGGCAATATTTGATCAAATAATCTCGAATTCGGGCTTAAATGACCCCTTAAAAGCGGTTCACTTTTCGCCTCATCACCTGTTTTCAATCCAGCCGCCCAATATCCTATCCTTTTGCTAACAATTGTCTAGGGATATCTTTTTAAACCTTTTTGTGAAAAATAGATTTCCTTTTCACACTTGGCCATTAGTATTACCTTTTCGCGTTTTAAGTGTTGGCATAATAGCCGGTACTTTAAATATTGAGGGTAATATTCAATTCTAAGTGTGGGGGCGATTCTATCGAATTTGATCACATGTGTACCATCTAGTGCTCTAGTACCCCTGTTTTGACCAAAATTTTAAAATTTTTACCGTAATTTTGTCAAAAATAAGTGCTTTTGCACATATAATAAGTATGTTTAGTCTTGATTAGGTTAAAACCAGGGGAATCCTAACTCTGCCAGAGTGTTGATCTAGCTGCTTCCTTAACTTTTATGCTAAGTTTTTACGAATTGTGCAAATGAAAATGCTAAATGTGGAATAGTTGGATTTCTTTAGAGCTCATAACGGTTATTTGTAGTTCCTTGCTCCCGCAAGATTGAAAACTCAAAAATAAAATAATTAGAATTACGCGGTTCTAACAGTTATTTAAATTTTAGCTCACTTTACGTGTGGCATAAGCATTAAGCGGGCCTTCAATCCTTTATTCTGAAAGGCCTTTAGGTCTGGGAGTTTCACCGTGAAGCTCCGTATGCTTGAGGCAAAGTCAAATAAAAATTATAAGTGCCAAAAATAACTGTGGTTCGACAAGTGGATCCTTGCATCCTTTATTCTGAAAGGCGTTTAGGTCTGGGAGATTAACCGTGAAGCTCCATATGTTTGAGGTACAAGTTGTATATTAAATAAAATAAAATAAAAAAAAGAGAAAAATGATGAAAAATGAAAAAAAAAATATAATAAATGTGGTGTGACCTTTTGAGCCTTTTGAGTTAAAAGTTAAATGATTTTTAAAACCGTCTAAATCTATGTTAAATGATTTTTAAAAATGCCTAAATCTATGAGACTTAAAGCTATCAGAACGAAAATGAGAAATTAATTCTTTAAAAAAGTCTAGATAAAATAAAACTTAGGAGCAGGAATTTACAATTAGCATTTATGAGTAGTGTTAGCATTTTACAAAAACATTTGCACATGGAGTTTAAGCTTAGTTGGGAGTATAAAAAAGAGGATAACGATTACAATTCCCTGGAGACACCCAGTTTGCGTGAATTCCGTTCCATGATACTGTTTTTGAAAAATCAAGCACGTTATCTATGTGGTTCTTTTCGCATTAAATAAAAAGTCGAAACGGGGTATGCTTAGTATTCTTTCATTACTTCATATGATTGGATTTCTGGGGACTAGCAATAGTTTAGTGTGGGAGATTGATGAGTATGCAAATACTCATCATTTTAATACCCATTTTGATACGTAAAAATGCTAAAAACGGTCAAATACACTGCTAGGGCTGCAATCAAATTAAGCTTTTATCAAGCAACTCGAGCTCGAGCTCGAGCTTGACTCGATCGAGTCAAGCTTTTATCAAGCTCAAGCCCAAAAAATAGCTTGAAACATATAACAAGCCAAGCTCAAGCTTTTGATAGCTTGGCTCGAGCTCCTATCAAGCTTTTTCAAGCTTTAATATAAACATATTTCCATTATAAATTTATATAACTAACTAGGGATAATTTGAGTATTAACATAATTATAACGACTTACTTTGTAAATAATTGAACATGTATTCTAGAAGGTCATTTAAACCTAATTAATCCAAACATTTTGTATCATACCTTATGTATTCTTCACACTTCTTGGGTTGTCGATTGTTATGGTGTTATCATTTGTGTAAACACACTAGTGAGTTTGGCTATTATGGTTTAAGTTTGTTTTACTTTATACATATTGATAAATTTGGCTATTAGATACAATGTTTTTATATACGTTCAAGCTTTTCAAGCCAAGCTCAAGCTTTAATCGAATTTTTCAAGCCAAGCTCAAGCCTGGATGATTAAAGCTCGTCAAGCTATCAAGCCAAGCTCAAGCCTAACTTATAAATCCCAATCCAAGCTCAAGCTCTGTTAAGCTCGAGCTCGGCTCGACTCGATTACACCCCTATACACTGCAGATATCCTTGGTTTGCATTTTTATGTGTTTCAGGTACGAAGAATTGAAAAATGAGCGACAACATACAATTTTGAACGAAATCGTGCAATTTTGAGCGACTCGATACCAATTGAGCAATGGTGATATTAAAGGCGGAGTCAAGTCAACCCCGAGATATATTAAAGGTGTTATGTGATATTAAACCTAACTAAAACCTTAACCAAATCCAGTCCATAACAAACAAGGCCCAATTCATTGGCCCAGTCCAACTTAAACCATTAAACCAATCCAATCCATATCCTCCTTAGAAAACCGGAGTTATACTCCCTTTCCCTCCTTCCCCAACACATCACTAAACTAGAGACAATATCTCAGTCCCTCCCAGAAAATCCCAACTCGTCTGCTCCAGCCTCCCATTTGCCTCCTCATAATATCATTGAGATCTTTTGCCTCCACGCTGGCAATCCATATCCACTTTTGGCACCAAAAGTACAATAGAAGGCTGAGATTATCCAGTGGCAATTCGACGGGTAGGATTTGCTCCCAAGAAGCACAAAACAGTTTCCCACTGGTTTTCTCTCACAAAAGAAGCACACTTGAAGACCCCCTCGCTAGTCGTATTTTAGAATAAATAAGAATACTATGTAAGCCATATGGGAGAGTTCAATTTATGTATTATTTTTATGCTTTTATGCTTTACTCTTATAACTTTATTTTTAATCTTGTATTCACTTTCGTTAATCTAATATAAATTTCAGTTTCAGTTCCAATACTTGTCATTAGTTTTCAGTTTCTTGTTAATTGTAGGTGTAATCAGTTGGGTGTTGCTGCTTATTAATGTTTATTCAATACTAGTAAAAACTTTTTTTTTTTTTCTTTTTTTTTTCAGTTTCTTAGCTTAATTCCACACTACCTTCATTAAGTTTACTAAAACTAGTTTATAAGTAGCGTTTGGGATAACCTGTTATTTAGAGTTCTTGTGATTATGAGTGGTCAAAACTAGTTCAGATAACACATTTAAGGTTAGAGTAGTATATTCAAGGGTTAAAATCAGTAGTAAACTAGTAAGAAAGTCATATTGGGTTAGTATCTGAATTATTGCATAAACTTGTTGGAACCACTTAGCATGATCATTTACATTAGGTGTATAAGTTGTTTAGTTAGCTTAATCTAGTTTTCATTCAGCTTATTACTTCAATTCCAGTCATCTAGGATCATACAAAACTCGCTTTGGTCAACTCTTAGAAAAACATAAAAAGTCAAAAATTTTCATGTCAAGTAAAAATTGAGCAAAACGCTAGATCTTTTGTAGGCTTTTATATTGATTGAGAATGGATAAAGCTTGTTGATTTATGTTCATTGGTGGCTTGTGAAATTCGAATTTCAAGTTCATTTGCTTAACGAAAATCGGTCACAAAGTGACCCATTTGGTCACGAGTCTCCCCTGCACCAAAGCTTTTTCACGACTGACCCATTTTCCTCAAGCCATAACAAGTTAAATCTTTGAGCTTTTTACTAGATTCTCGTTGTTCTGGGAAGCCAGTAGTACCAATTTGTTGGATCCAAATTTCGTTTGCTATTTCTTGCTTATTTTCTCAGCCCATTTGACTCTCTTAGTAGCTCCTTTAGACCCTTGTTTGCTGATGTGATCAGTTTGCACTAAGCTTATTTGATTTTTGTTTCAGCCTGTTTTTAGCTTTGTTGCTATCTTTTTTATTTGTGATTTTAGTTTCCTGTGCTTGTGCCTTATCTCTTATTAAGTTTGAATTTCATGAGTGTTCGCTTGAAGTTATGGTGATATTTGCTAGTCCATTAATATCGCTTTAGGAATAAACTCGTTAATGGTTCATTGTCTGAGATTTTGTTGTGATTCTTGTTGTTTTGAGAAGCCACAAGTATTACCTCGTTAAATCTTGCACTTGTTTGCATTTGCATGCCTGTTTGCTTGTTTATTTTTAGCCTCCAAGTTGTCCCCTAGTGGCTAAATTCTGCTTTTTTTCATCAGTAGGCACCTTGCTTGTTTTGATCTTTGATGAGTGCTCAAACACTCATCATTTTTGGTTTAATCTGAACTGCAAAACATACAAAAACACTCAGTAATGCATCAAAATACTGAAAATATTTCAAAATCATGTTTTATATGTTTTAGATGCAAAACGAGTAAAAACAAATGAAAAACGTACAAAGTTTGCAAAATTGGCAGTTTCAGTCCCCCAACTTTCATAAAATTACAAAACTAGTCCCTGGATATTCAAAATATGGAAAATTATCACCAAAGGTCCTTTTGAAATCATAGGTTGTCATATTTAGCCCTTTGGTGAAAAATTGGAAAAGTTTTGGAAATTTACACTTTTGGTCCCTAGAGTTTCAAACTTTGGCAGATTTGGTCCCCGGTGGGATATTTTTGGATGAAAAATCATTTTTAGTCCTTGGAAGTTCAAAAATGTTCAAATTTGGTCCTTGGATAAAAGATTTTACAAAATGGCAAGTTTAACCCCTAAACTTTGAAAAATGCCATTTTTAGTCCCCGGGAATTTTGAAAAATGGTAAAATGTAAATTTGGTCCTTGTGTTATTGGTTCTTGGAAAATTACACCCTTGTGGGTACTTTGGGAAATGTCCATTTTCAGTCCTTGCAATTTTCAGAAAATGCAAAAATGGTCCTTGTGTTTAATTAAGATACCAAACGGACCCCTTGTGTTATTTTAACCCATAAACCAAATCCATTATCACTAAAAACAACCCCAAACCTGATCCCAGCCCACCTATACCCAAGCCCACCACCATTTCAGGCCCACTCCCCTTTTAATATTATCAACCGGTCAAAATAAGTCAAACCCAACACCCTCCCACAGATTACTGTTCATCGTCCTTAACATTTCCCTAATTACCAGGTATCTGTCTCCCCTATCCCCCCCTCCTCTCCACAAAACCCTCACCAATCCCTCACCAATACACCCCCCTCCATTAAATACACCAAACCTTATTAATTGCCTCTACCAAATCCACCCCAACTGCCAATCCCCCGTTTTCCCGCCAAATGGGATTTAAACGGTGGGGATCAAAGCAAGCCATCAAACGGCTCAGATTGCATGTGGGAAAGAGAAAGGAGTCCTCCAGGACCTATAAAGTTGAAGAAAAAGAGAAGAAGAAGGTGTCACTTGTTTTTAGACCATTATTAGTGTAAACTTTAATTTTCTGCTTGTAAACCTTTAATTTCAGTCTTAAAATTCAAGTTGTATCAACTTTTTAAGTTAATGAAAAGATCTCAGTAGTTTCTCAGTGCAATTTCAGTTCATGTTTTTTTTTCCTTTTCCTCAAAATCTTATTATATCTTGAATGTTGGTGAAAGTTGTTATCTCTTGGATCTATAAGCTCATTCAAGTTCACAAATAAGCTTTTATAAGCTTGTTAAGCTTTTAAATCAGTTTTCATAGGGTTTACTAAAAATAATCAAAAAAGCAAGAAAAATAAAAGAAAAATAAAAAAAAAATAGTCTCAAAGAAGAAGGAAGGCAGTACCTGTGGATTTTGGATGTTTGTTTTGGTTTAGTAGCCTTAAGGAAGGCATTAGGTTATGAGTTGTGATTCTGGTTCATGTTCTGTGTTGGGAACCACTTGTAAGCCATTCTCTCAATTTTGATTATCTACTGTAGCATATGCTCATTTGCTTGTTTAATATCTTATCTGTGATTATTTTGGTTGTTCAAGGCTAATTGAGTACCATTTGTTAGCTTGTATGTGTCTAAGCTTTTAAGTGTATATTAACTGTCTCAAATTAGTCTAAGTTGCTTCTGCTTGTTCTTGTTGTGTTACCAGTGTCATTTTTGTATATTTATCTCCTATTTTGTCTTAGTGATCAGTTTCAGGCTTAACAAATTGGATGTGTAGTTTTAAATTTGCAAGTTGTAGTTCAAAAATTAGTCTTAAGGGGTGTTTGGATCATGGTTGACAGCTGAGCTGTTGTTGTTGTTTTTTGATGAAAACTGTTTAGACATTCAATCTAAACAATAACTAGTCCCACTCAACTAAGTTTTTGGTCATTTTAACAGCAGAAGTCAAAATCTCATTGTAAAACATACCACAGTCCACTGTTGGGTCTGTCAGTACCCAAACCCACCCATATCTGTGCATAAATGGTTTAAGTAGCTTAATTTAGATTTATTACATCTTAATATAACTAATTAATTCAGTTATAATCATTAGAAATTAGCAAAAGTCAAAGTTCTTAAGTTTTTACAAAAAGTCAAAATTGCACCATTTCAGATTTTTCCAAAAGTTTGAGCAATTATTTTGAATTTTGTGTTTGATCTTTTGACCTGAAACTTGTTTATATGTGTTCTCTACCAACTCATCTTTGAGGTTATACGGTTCTTATATTTTTGTGATTTTCTTGCTGGGCCCCACTTAGCCTCAAACTAAGCTGCAGGGCTGCAACTTGCCCTGTTCACAGCAGCAACACCACCATCACCACCACTTGGTGGTGGTTTTCTGGCCATATCAGTGGTCCACAGCCCATCACCCTTGTTCCTTTCTACTCCCCTCCTACCACACTCCATATTTTGACCACTAGTTTGACCTTGGAACCACTGGGACCCACCTGAATTAACTCTACAAATCTGTCCCAGTTTCTGAGTTCATAGAAGTTTCCAAGTGCTTATTTTTAGCTGAATTGCTTATTCAGTGGATCATACCTACATTTTCTTGTTTAAACATGTTTATCTAACTTGTTTGAATCAGATTTCACCATTGTGGGTCCCACTTCAGCCATTTCAGCTTATTTCTTGCCAAAGTCAAACAAAGTCAACTGTTTTGCTTTTTGTTTCATAAAGTGCTTATTTTCTATTTCCACCAAAGTTGTTTTTATTAAAGTTTCATGTTTTTAGTTGTAAACTAGTTTTCCAAAAAGAAAATCCAGAAAAAAACAAATTTAATATTAAGTGATAGTTTCTATTTAATGTAATTTAATTTTAATTTTCATTTTTAAATTTTTGTTAAGTACTTAGCTATTTTATATTTTTATTAAATTCTTCATATATTAAAGTATTTATAATAATTTTTTCAGATTTTTATTTTTTTATTTAGTATTTATTAGAATTAATCTTAGTTTTATTAGTTATTAATTAATAATTAGTTTAAAATAGCACAATTAGTTTTTATTAAACAAAACCTAGTTTTTATATTTTTTATAGCTTTTATATGTTATAAAATAATTTTAGAAATTTTATTAGAATTTTTACTGTTCATTTAGTATTTTTTATAATTTAAAATAGTTTAATTAGTTAATTAGTAATTAATTAGTTATTAATTAATAGAAAAATCACAAAAAGACAAAAATACTTATTTTTAATTTTAAAATTAGTTTTTACTTATTTTATAATTTTAGAAATTTTATTTTCACCTTTTTAGTATTTAATTAATATTGTATTATATTTAAGTTATTTAAATATTAATAATTAAGTATTAAATAGTATTTAATTAATATTAAATAATTAATTAGTGTAAAAATTTATTTTCTTTTTCTAAAAATTTTCTTTTACTTTTAAGTTTGTAAAAAAGTCATTTTCACCCCCTGGGTGTTTTCAGATTTCAGTTTTTACTTTTTATTTTGTACGTTTACGTTTTATTTAAACGTAACGTACGCGTTTTTAGGTTTTAATCGTTTCTGGTTTTTCCAAGCCTCCCGTCTTATTCAAATAGCTTGTTTAAGCTATTTCATTGTAGATTCCTTAGTTCAATCATTCACAACCCCTTTTCATCCAAATTCACCCGATCACGTAACCGTTTGATAACCATTCACACCTCGTCGGGACATAACGACCCGGAGAAACCCTATACTTCCACGGAGCATTGAGCTTAGGGAGTTTGACCTTGTTGACCACATCCTTGGTCAATTTAGGTTGACTGCTTTTGCCTCAATCAATCTTGCTTTAGCTTATGATCCAATTTGTGTAATTGTTATCATATGCTTGATTGTGTGAGCTTGGGATTGTATTTACTTATGTTTGCCTTGGCTTTTACTCATTATGTTTGCCTTGGCTTTTACTCATGTGTTTGTTTTGATTAGCTGCTATACTTCAATACTTCACTTAGACATAACCTGTGAACCTGTTGGTTTTTCCAGCTTGTATAAGCTTACCAAAAGCCTTTCATCAAAAGTATTTTCATTAGAAGTCTTTCATTTTAGCTGTTATTAGATTTTGCAAAAAGAAATAATGGAAATAAAATGTTTGCAAAAAGTAGCATAGCGAGGTCTTGAACCCATGCCACAAAGATTCATTACTAGCATCCCCAACCATCTGCTCTACTACTTGTTTCTAGTTGCACCTTGCATACTTTAATTTTTAACCACCTTTGTTGTTTGTGAATTTAGTTTAATCAGCTTTTCTTTGCTTATTTTCGGCTTATTTTTATACTGTGTATCCCCTCCTTTTAATTTTCTTAGATTAAAATTATCTCGTAGCATTTGTAGAAAAAACCTCATATTTATTTGATTAGTTTTAGTATTAATTTTGAATTAATTAGTAATTAATTGTATTTAAATCATGTTAATTAGAATTTTAATTAGATTTTTAATTTTCTTTTTCCTAAAATATTGTCTTGTCATCTAGTACGTAGGAAATTTAGTTGTATGCCCGTAGGACTAGTCGTGCTTAGGATTCACTTTTTATTTTGCGCATTGACGTTACTTTTAACTAAAACGCGCGTCTTTAGTTTATTTGCTTTACGTTATTATTCCACAATACCAAATAATCAAAATCTTATCCTTACAAGCATTTTAATCTCGAACCTTACACGATATCCTCGATTCACACCTCGTTGGACACGACCCGGGTGAGCACTTGCCCGGTATCACATATTATCTATATATATAATTTAGGTTCAAAACGGCGCCGTTTTGGTCCCTGATTTCCCGCCAAAATTTCTGGACCACCGGTTAGCCCAATTGGCCCTTTTTTGTGGCCTTTTCCTCTTAACCCACCCTGGTTCATTTCAATTGTTTTTTTTAACACCTATACGATGCATACTGGAGTCTTCCAGAACACACACGCATACACGGTTTGATTTTGGAGGTACGATGAGAAGTGCCACCGTTGGCAGTACCTAATGATCGGGCGATCTTAGATCAGGTATTAATGAAACTTTAGCTTATCGCGGGTTGTTATATTTTTTTTGTTAAAGATGGATGGATTGATTGATTGATTGACTGATTTATTGATATCAGATTATATGTTTTTAGATCAATTTCCAGATGAAAAATTCCGTTCTCGATGTCGGCGGTGTCTTCGTAGCCAACACGATTAGCCTGGTAGATCTCTTTTTTATTACTTATTTTATAACAAAAAAATTATACAAATTATTTCACCTTCAAATTCATATGCATGTTGTAATAATACATAAATAACAGTAACCATCTTATATTGTTTTGAAATAGTTATTACGGCTTGAGGTGTTTAACAGTTATTGGTTGGGCTCTATGGTTTATACAAGAAAAGTTTTTGCTGTTGTGTTTTATATTTTGTGTGTTATCTGGAATTTATTAGATTTGTGTAAATTGTATGTCTTTGTTGAATGTGTTAGATTTGTGTAAAATTAGTGTGTAATTATGTGGTGATTAATGCGGGGGAAGGATATTTTGCGTTTATAGGTGGACTGATCTTTTGTGTTTAGGTCGGTGAAGATGTATGATATTCGTGTGCTATATGTGCTTGAGGAGTATAATGGATCTCGGGTAAGTTTCTCTAATTGTAGTTCTCTAACGATATATAACCCTTACCTTAAGTTTTATTGGTATAACATATAAGACATGGATTAGGCTATATATTAATTATTTGCAACGTGTTGTTACAGATAGCAAACAAAGATTAGAAAAAGATCGTCTCCTCACGTGTCAATAACAAACGAAGCCGTTCGGCCACTCAAGGTAAGCAGACTCATTAGTTTTTATGTTGTTGGATTGATGCATAGTTATTTTAATCCTTCCTAATTTGCAATTTGCAATTGTTGCAGGTGTTAATGTGTGACACCCCCAAATTGGTATTCCGCTGCGTTGTAAATTAAATTTACAATGCAGCGGAATACCAATTTGGGTGTCACTTAATGGACGGCCAGAAAAGGTAGCATGAGCTCGCGGGCGAACAACAAAAGCAGACGGTTCACGTACCTAGGCAAGTGAAACTACCAACAGTAGTTTTCAATTATACATATGCTATATAATACTCTAAAGTGCAACCATCTGTTAATAAGTTAAGTTAGCAAATACGACACTTTATTTAAACTCTATTTTGCAATGTTTGGAGGCTTCGTACATGGTCTGCATAAATGTTGCAGTATGTAAAACTAATACAATCAGCCTGCATATAACACAAATTTGATTTATTTTGGTTGTTGTCTGCATAAAATATGTATGTTCTTTGAATCTGTAAAATAATTCTTCAAAGCTGCAATTCAGATGAGATCTCAGGTATAGTAGATTATGCATAATACTTTCTTTATTTTCGGTTTCAAATTTATATACATGTTTCAAATTATTTAAACCTCGATAGTGTTTACAATGTAATATATTGTGTGTCTAATTCATATCATGTATTGTTGACAGTTCACGGATCACGTGATTAAGCTATACGAGTAGAAGAGGCATTGAGATTGGAGGTGCTGATCACTCTCTGACCATCAAGATTAAATAGCTTCCGTTGTTACATCTTCCATAAGTGAAACCTTGTATTCAATGATGCAACATGAAGGTGGCAGATGTAGTTGCTGTTTCAGCATCATGAATCTCATTGTGAGTAGTTGCTGCCTTTACCAAAAATCTTTGTAACCGGGCCCTTGGAAATTTTTTGCCATATAGGAGCACTTACCGGTTAAACTAAAGGATTATTTTGGTGTACCAATGTACTATAGATATACTCTCCTGTGAGTTATTAAGGAACTAGGAACACAGAATGAAATATTTCTAAAGAGTTATCTCATAACTACAAGTAGATCCAAAAAATACTTCGTCCATTCGATATGTACAGATAAATTACAACCGTAAATTATAGAGGGTGAGTTAGTGAATACATAATTGCAATACAATTACTGATTTTTGGCTCATTTTGTTTAACAATGATGTTTAATATTTACATAAGCGTAAAAAAGTACAAAAAAGGGCCTATCAAGGTATTTGCAAGGCTTCAGTTGCCATTTGTTCAAAAATCCGAAGAAACCCTCACCCGAATGGCAATACATGTAAGTTTTAAAACAAAAATTTCCTTTGGTTGCAAGTTGCTTATACACACAAATAAAAGATATACGAAGTATTTATCTATTTAGGTAATTGACGCGCTGACATCAAAAGTTTGTTGCTGCAGCATCACCACAGTGACGTTCGAACGTGACTTTGATAAGGCAAGAGTTTTGGATAGAACTAAAGAAAAACATGACGTTGTAGCTCGGTGGACAACAACTAAAAACATTGCGACCATTTGCTACACAAGTCTAACCAACAGTTGCAGCGATGACCGTGCCAATCAAATTCACCTTCTCAGACATGTACGTTTTTTCTATTATTACCAGAGTTATTTATCATTCTCATTACAGTTGCCAATTTTGACCCATTTATGAGTACATGGGTGAGTTCACTTGGTGTCTTTTTCCAACTGGTCAAACGGGTAACATATATTTTTTTTTTCTAAAATGCAAATGGACAAATCAGACAGAAAATTGGTCACACATTTATCATAATTTTACCATCTATAACATTATTATTATTACTATTTTTTTTACCATTTATTACAAGAAAATTGCATATATGTATGACTGATATTGATACGTCATACGTCTGTAGGCCACAAGAGCCAGTTCCAGCTCCTCTTGAAGATGTCATTGAACATCTGACTTGATACCCAGTAGCTAAACCATAAGCTTTTTTGATAAGGTAAATAGCTTCACTTATACCTTTTACAATTACACATTTTGTCAAGCATGGTACGTCGGCCAAACACAACGTGTCTTATTTATGTAGGGAGGATTTCCAAATTTTTTATTGAAACCACCTCATCTAGAACAAACGATCTTCAGTGATTGTGTCGAATTTGTTTTAATATTTGGACAAGACACGTGACACCATAAAGTGTATTTTGTGTCGAATAATCTGTTTTTTAACAAGGCAATGTGGAGAAGGTTATTTTGTATGAGTAAGTCAAACGTGTGAGGTTAGAGAAATGGTTAAAATGGAAATGAATCAAACGTGTTCAGGATGCCAAGCGCCACAGGTCTGAAAATTGAATAAAGTTTATGCATTTTAGTCTTGAGTCGTTAGTGTTTTGAAGTGTACTTTACTGTCGAATTGCAATGGTTAAGAGAAATGCGTTAAAAAATGAAAAAGCCAGACGATGGACTTCAACAATAAGTTCAATAAAATGAATAAATAAATAAATAAAATTAAACACACGTTTTTTGTCAATGTGTTTGTTTCTTCTTTTCTTGATTTTTTAACTCCATTAGGTGATAGCCTTATTCGTGGGAAAACTAATCTGGGAGTGGGTATAGGGAGATGGAAACAATAGAGGACCACTGTTTTGCATTTCCCTGCAGTAAGGTATCAGCTACTATGCCTTTAGCTCCTATTTGTATCACTATTATGGGGACTGTCGATGTATTGGTCAACAGTACAAGTATATCTAGGTGTACTCATTAGCAATATATATGTTCTCATCATCTGTTTTTAGGTGTTTATATTAACTGTTTGAAATTGCAGAGCAATGAGTGGGTCAGTCCCTTTTGAAAAGGCATTGGCCACAAGACTCGATCTCTTCAAACCTTCATTGGCGCGTGTCCATGATTCCTTGAAAAGATGCCCCAAAGGTATTTTACTTGCTGTATAAGATAAATTTAAGGAACAAAATGAGCTACAATATTTTGTATTCACATCTTCTTTTGTAATTGGTAGAGTTTCTCACGGAATAAATGATGTAGTCTAAAAGCTATAGCTACTCAAAAGAACAAAGCCAACTTCCTTAAGAATGATACAAATAGGAATAAAGAGGTTGTCTTTAGGTCCGTGGCCCGTAAGGTTGTAGGCTGGCATAGATATATTTGCATGCCTGAATTCCACTCTCTCCTTGATATAGAAAATGATAGAAATGTTTACAAGTATATTCTTGATTTGAAGCTTCAGTCTTATGTATAGTTTGAATTGTTTTCATTCTAATGAGTTCTATATGCATTCATTGGAATTGCAACAGTTTTGTAAATCAAGAAATGAAAATAAAAGCATTCGTCTCAGTTTAGTATCATCGTATAACTTTAATGACCTTCGTTTACAACTTTGTTTTAATTGAATGTGATGCAAGTATATAAATAGTGGGTGTATGACTACTTGATATCATGTACTAATTGGTTGGTAATGATAAGAAAGATTTTTGAATGTCATGCATCTTATGCAACGTCTGAACTGAATAAGTGGAGAGATGGAATGTATGATATTGGTTTATTGGACCTGAACAAGTGGAGAGATGGAATGTATGATATTGGTTTATTGGACAGATAAAACGACATGCCATTACCATTTAAAATGCAACCAATAAAAAAACAACACTAAAGCAAAAGTACGTCAACTGATAAAATGACATTGCCATTACCATTTATAATACAACCAGTAGATCAAAGAAAAATTTATTCTACTTTATTTCTACAAAATTGGCCTGACCAAAAGAAACAACGGAAAATAACAGGCTCGCCCGCAACGCGGAGAGTCGGCTTTTTCACAAGGGTTGACCAGTCAATTCCTCACATACTTTGTATGTATCATTGATATCACATAAAATCACGAATCAATCCCAAATATAAAGCATTATTATTAGCGTAAATTGATAATCTTAAATACCCACATCACCAATACAATCATCTTCAAAACCAAATGTGCGCAAAGACAAATAAACACAAACATACACTCCTTTAAACGACCAAAACCAACACACTGACAACCAGAATTCGACGACGAAGCAGCAGCGACGAAAGTGGTGACGGTGCTTGTTTCACATATGGGTTCTGGAATACTTTTGTGTTTGAAATTTCTTTATCTAAGTTGAGTAGTTTAAGGGTTGAAGAAGATAATGATGATAAGTGTTATATGTACAAGATTAAAAGGTGTAAATTTTGTTGTTATTAGTTGTGTTATTGTTTTATAGGGATTTAAGAATTTTCTTGTTGTTTTTTATGATTTCGGTAAAAGAGATATTTGTATCTGTGTGGATGTGTGTGTTTTTGAATGTTCTGGGCATATGGGATGAATGTAGAAACTAGAAAGTATTGGATGAGGTTTATTAAAAAGCTAGAAAATGATTAAGGCCTTATTTTTTTTTTAATTCTAAATGCCTCTTAATCACCACTTGCACATATTATATTGTTTTTTTTAACTCGGGCTCACAAATTCCTCCTTGTATTGTCTGGATTAGTAGAGTGTAAAATATACTACTATTCCTCAATAAGAGGTATTAAGGAAACGGAGACCCACTATATTTATAACCTCTTACTCCAAAGAAAAAAAGAAACACCCCTTAAATAGAAACCTACTTTCACAAATTTCTCGAGTTATTAAACCAACTTATTTTATTACTAATATAGTAATTGAAACCGGCTAAGTTTACATGTAATTAAATACATATATATATTTTTTTCCTCATGGATTTTCCAACCTGGTTTATTAGTTTGACCCATTTTTAGTTAGTTGACCCAATTTAAACCCAAATGAATATAACCCTTTATGTCATCTTCCCCAAATCAATACCTAAGGATCCCAATTTAAACCCAATATTTGAGTCATTTACACAGGCTAATCAACCACACAAAGTCACAAACAAACCACTCTCATTTTCTATCTCAGCCTCTGTCTGTCCTGAACCAAACCTGCCACAACCAGCGTCTCCACTCCCGGCGAACCAGCACCTCCACCCCAGATCGAAGTACCAGAGCCGGATCCTCCCTCGTGGTGTGCTTTTTGTTTGGATCTGGAAAACCGTCGTCTTAGAGGGGGTGTTTAGATCTCTTTTTGTGAGCCATTAGTATAGTGATGGTGTTGGGTAGATTTGTTTGTATTTGTAATTGTTGGCGAACTGTTGTTTTGAATTGGAGATGGTGGTGGCTAGTTAGGAGGATTCATGATTTTTATGTGGGTGCATTTCGTATGGACAGATTTCATGTTTTTGGATCTCCTTACAGTACAGATTGTATATACATGTAATAAAGGGGTGTTTGTGGGGTGTTTGTGGCTGGAAAAGTGAGAGTTGCAAGTGGATGTGGTGGGTAGGGGTGGAAACGAGCCGAGCCACTCGTGAAAAGCTCGGGATCGGGTCAGTAAAAAGCTCGAACGAGCCAAGCCTAAATGAGCTCGAGCCCGAGCTCGAGCCTAAGTTTAGGCTCATTTAATAATCGAGCTCGAGCTCTATACAAAAAGCTCGAGTAGGCTCGCGAGCCTAAACGAGCCCTAGAAATATATAAGTATATATATTGTCTATACATATAAACGAGCTTAAAAGTAGCAAACGAGCTCGAGCCTTATATAATTAACGAGTCGAGCCCCATTTTAACTTTGTCTCTTTAAAACATCATACAAATTAGTCGAGCCCGAGCTCGAGCTCGAGCTTTTGAAAATTTTCACGAGCCGAGCTCGAGCTCAAAATATTAGGCTCGAAACGAGCTCGAGCTCGAGCTCGAGCTTTATATATATAAACGAGCCGAGCTCGAGCTCTGGCAGGCTCGGGCTCGGCTCTGCTCGTTTTCACCCCTAGTGGTGGGGATGATATTAAACAAAGGTGACAATTTTAAGAAATATAACAATTTTAGCTTTTGGTAATTATATACTACTGTATTTGATTTTCAAGAAGGGTTAGGATTGTCTCAAGTTACTCGAGTCAAGTTAGGGTACTATGAGCTATTGGTTTTGAGCCAATGACTCAAATCAAAAGAATTCTTTTGATTTGAGCTATTGGATCAAATCTAATGGCTTATAATGCCGAAACTTGACGCAAATTGTGGTTACAACTTGAGAGAATCTTTGTCCTTTGAAGAATTGATTAGTGAACTATATTTGCATACAGATTTGAAGGCGTACTCAGAGGAAAAGTGGTTTCATTTGATGAAGATGATGACGTTACAAGTAAAGTCATATATTATATTTAAATGTCATTTTAAAATATAAATTAAAATATTATACAAAAGACAGTCAAATAGATAAAATTATCATCACACCTTAATCCTAGTTTCTCACAATTTCGGCATCTTACTCTTCATTTTCAATAAAGCCCGGCTCGCCAACCTTAGAACATATTTGAACAATTCAGAATCTTATTAACAAAATTTGAAAACACAAGGTATGTTTGGCGTAATGAGGCTAGGGCTGGAGCTTATATTATAAGTTGAAAGATGAAATTATATTTTTATAAAGCTGTTTGGCAGATTAGCTAAAGTTAGAGCTTATTAGTGTAAAATCACATAAAAATACATCAAATCAAATTCACATATGTTTCTAGTTTTTCCGTGATAATTTATTATATTTTAAAGGGTATTTAAGTAATTTGTCTAGCTATAAGCCCCTATAATGGAGGTTTATGGCTTATAAAAGCTTTCATAAACCCATGTGACAAACGATGATTATTTTATAAACTGGCTTATTTCAAAAACTCAAGCCCCTAGAAGCCTCGAAAGCACGTTGCCAAACACAGCCTTATTATCACCTACCATTAGGGATGTCAAATGGGTTGACCGGACCTTACCCGAACCCGATAAGGCCTTATAGGGTCGGGTTGATTCGGGTCCAACCTAGCTTATCAGGTTTATCGGGTCAACCCGATAGCCTAATAGGGTCGGGTTAGGGTCTTAGTTTCTTATTGGGTTATCGGGTCAACCAGATAAACCCGATAAGATATAATGACATATTAACAAATTGTTGATTTTTGAACAAAAGTTCATTATACATCACATCTTTTGCTACCCTACAACATTTCTAAATTCCAATTAGTTGTTGCACTTTGATAGTAATAATCATATGGATACTAATGGCACTGTGACTAGTGATGAACAACAGCATATAGAAGTTCCTTCGTATATGTTATTATTAACTAAATGGGAGACGCTAACTATTCATTGATTACATTAGTCTGCTACTATCCATAATGAGAGCCAAGTGTCGAAATGATATTCCCTCTGTGTGTTTAACTTCCATGCCAAAATGCAAATGTATGACAGCAAGAATGCAAGATCATATATATAAGTACAAATAAATTTGGTTTAATTATGCCACATTTTCATCCATTAACAGATAGTTATCGTGGCATTACATAACATTTGCTCCCAAAGTCCACATTCCGATTCGATAGCATTAGGAATTTTTTATTACTTGCCATATATATTTTTTTAACAAGTAACCCGGTAACCCGATAAACCTAACCCGATAACCCGCAACCCGATTCTTTATAGGATCGGGTTGCGGGTTAGTTTTTATTTTTCAAAAACCCGATAGACCCGGCCCGATAAGCCCCAAACCCGACCCGATAACCCGATTGACACCCCTACCTACCATACCGGTGAAGACGGGTCAACAAGTCTTCAATTCTCAAATGAAAAAACTTGTAATGCCACAAAGCCGAGGTTATCGTGACTGGTTGGATAACTGGCCACATGACAAGTTGCCAAAGTAATTAATACCTGTCAAACATTATAATATTAAGCCACCACGTAAAACATTCAAATTCAACCATATACATACATGATGACTAATTAGACTATGGTTCGCATTATATTATATCATATAGTTCATCCATTGGTTGTTGATATTACTTGAAAGCTACTTACATAGTATAGAAACGACTGTATGATATTGTTTGACTGGTATTAATTACTTTGGCTACTTGTCATGTGATTCATGTGGCTATCAAACCAGTCACGATTGCCTCGGCTTTGTGGCATTACAAGTTTTTGTGGGTTCATTTGAGAATTAACATTTTGTCAAGAAGACTAGTTGACCCCAATTCTTCACTGTGTATGGTTGGTGATAAAAAGACTTTGACTCCATTCTAGAGATTAGATTAAAAAAAAAAATATAATAAAAAAAAATGAGAAGCTTGAAGGAAATGATTTTAATGGAGGAAGCAACCATACTTGTGCTTCTAGTTTTTTCACTCCACATGCAAAAAATATACACAGCCGAAATTGACATCATCTCATACTCAAGCTTCTTGACAGAAAACGACACGCTGGTATCTCCTGGTAGAACATTTGAACTGGGATTCTTCAAGCCAGGTAGCTCGGATAACACTTACGTTGGTATTTGGTATAAGCAAATTTCTGTTAAAACAGTGGTTTGGGTTGCCAACAGAGACTACCCCCTCACCAATGTATCATCAAACATGTTAAGGATTGACAGTGTGGGAAATCTTGTTCTCAAGAACTATACCGGTCATGTAGTGTGGTCATCCAACTCAACATCATCAGGAAATGCAACTGCACAGCTTTACGACTCTGGAAATCTAGTCATCACGGATGGAAACAGCATGAAGATTCTGTGGGAGAGTTTCAATTATCCAACAGATACTAATCTACCTGGCATGAAGTGTGGAAAAAATTACTTAACAGGCGCCGAATGGCATTTAACATCATGGAAGAGTATTGATGATCCAGCTATAGGGGAATTCACCTGGAGCATGGACACACATGGTTATCCTCACTTCGTACTAAGAGATGGTTTGGAGGTCAAGTTTCGGCACGGACCATGGAATGGTGAACGGTTTAGTGGGTCATCCTGGCCTTCCAACAACACTTACTTTTCATACAATACGGTTATTAATGAAAAAGAGGCGGTTATCTTTTATAATATGTTAAACAATTCTGTCATATCGAAGTCCACCTTGACTTCTTCTGGGAATCTAGAACGTTCAGTGTGGCAAGAAGATAAGAAAATATGGGAGGTTATTGTGACAATACCAAAAGATATTTGTGACAAGTACAAAATCTGTGGCCCTTATGGAAGCTGCAACACTGAAGACACGCAGAAATGTTCGTGCTTAGATGAGGCAAAATTTGAGCCGATAAACAAAAGGGGTTGGGTAACAGGAGATTGGACACGTGGTTGTGTGAGGAGAATACCCTTGGATTGCAAAAATGGAACAGATGGGTTTATCAAGTATTCTAATATAAAATTACCAGATACACAGACTTCGTGGTTTAACAATACAATGTCTTTAACGGAATGTAAAGCAATGTGCCTACAGAACTGCACTTGTATGGCATATGCAAATACTGATATCAGAGGCGAAGGAAGTGGTTGCTTGCTTTGGTTCAATGACTTATTAGATATCAGGGCAAGCTTGAAGGGTGGTCAAGATATATTTGTGAGAATGGCTTCCTCCGAATTAGGTAAACACCTGAATACCTTATGCTTTGTTCATATTTATTTCCACACACCAAAAAAATATCCATCTACTATCATGTAATCTTTCTGGTTACTTTCACGGTTGTTATGATCGAGACTGTAAGTTGATTAACGATGATGTTTTTGACTTTTGGTGTTAAGATCATGCACTTACTCCATTGGTTTTCAAAAAGGCCGGAGAAACAAACATCAAATTCATCTTGATTGGTGTCTTTTTGGTGGTTTTTGTGATAAGTTTGAGCACATGGTTGTGGTATGCTTGGAGAAAAAGACATCTTTCACCACAAACTGAAGAAGGTAAGTTATTTGTAGAGTTTTAGCGATAAAGTGATCAGAATCGATTTAAAAATTAAACCTTTTTTTGGTGAAAATGTGAAATATATTAATACCGACAACTTAAGGATTACATGAGGAATTCAAAAGGACATGAACATACTCAAAGTCCTTGATACTCAAAGGGGTTATTTACTTATTTTTTTTTTTTTTTTTTTTTAGAGTAATAAATTAAACCTAAAGTAATAAGCATGTTAAATGGTTCAGAATAGTCTGTATTCTGTGAGCAGGTTCAACCAGTTTGACGGGTTTTGTATTATTAACGCACAGGGGGATCACTAAATATAGGTGAAAGCGGGAGAGAAGTCATGGAGCTACCACTGTTTAGCTTCTCTAGAGTAGCTAAAGCTACTGCTAATTTTTCACTCGATAATAAACTTGGAGAGGGTGGATTTGGACCCGTCTATAAGGTAAATGAAGAATCTTATTTGTTTGAATTTAGTTTGCTGAGTATAGTGTCACATTAAAATTCGTCCGTTTGACTAATTGTTAGAGAAACATTCTAATTCATTATAGATAACAAAATTATGAAGCTAAAATTATGAATGATAGTTGCCTTTGAATTTTGTATAGTTTTTACATAAAAATTGGTAATCTTCAGGGTGTGCTAGAAGATGGGCAAGAAATTGCAGTTAAACGCCTCTCAAAGACTTCCAGTCAAGGAATTAATGAGTTCATGAATGAAGTTATATGCATTTCAAAACTTCAGCACCGGAATCTGGTCAAGCTCCTCGGTTGTAGCATCAAAGGGGACGAGAAGTTGCTGATATATGAATACATGCCAAATAAAAGCTTAGACGAGTTTATATTTGGTCAGTATCATATAATTTCCATTAAATCGACAATAGTAACTTACTACGGTAAGATACTTTGAACAACTAAACCTACAATGCGCAGATAAAAGGGGAAGCACACTCCTTGATTGGACAAAGAGACTCAACATTATCAAAGGAATTGCACGAGGACTTCTTTATCTTCATCAAGATTCACGATTAAGAATTATTCACAGAGATCTTAAAGCTAGCAATATTCTACTAGATGTGGATATGAACCCAAAAATATCAGACTTTGGGATAGCTAGATGCTTTGGAGGAAATGAAACTGAAGCTAACACCGAGAGAGTTGTTGGTACCTAGTAAGATACAACATTCTGGTTTTAATCTTTATTCATTTTTTGTTAAGTTCGTTCTTTAAGACTCGTAAACATTGTTCTATGTATAGCGGTTACATGTCACCAGAGTATGCGCTAGATGGTCTTTTCTCAATAAAGTCAGATGTTTTTAGCTTTGGTGTATTAGTGCTGGAGATTGTGAGTGGGATGAGAAACAGGGGATTTGTTCATTCTGAGCATAACAATAATCTTATTGGACATGTAAGTTGCTTGATTTTCAAATTTATCCGGCATAACTTTACTGCCTAATAATTAATTCCGCATTTATATTTAGGCATGGAGGGTGCATAGTGAAGGCAAGTCAATGGAACTCCTGGATTCAAGTTTTGTTGAGGCAAGCAATCCATCGGAAGTTTTAAGATCGATAGAAGTTGGCTTATTATGTGTACAACAAAGTCCAGAAGACAGGCCAAACATGTCATCGGTGGTTCTCATGTTAGGCAATGAAGGTGCATTGCCAAAACCTAAACAACCAGCATTTTTCACCGATAGGAACTTACCTGGTACTGATTTCTCTTCAACCTCTAATCCAACAAGTTCAAGCAATGACTTAACTTTTACAGAGATAGCTGCCCGATAGAAAGCACTTATGATACTTCCATTATAACGTGTTTGCATTCCTTTTCTTCTGACCTTCATGTACAAACTTATATATATGTCCGTCCCAAACTTTTTCGTACGACATAAGATTAAATTTCTGTATAATCTTTTGCAAAAGCTAAGTAAAAATAAGTTAAGAGGGACATCATATCATATATAGTAATAAATCAAAGTTACTTTAAAGTACCTAGCTCATTTAAAAAATGTGACATTTACACTAGATAATCAATTTCACTTACCAATCTCTGTTCTCTCCCTGAGAAAAAAGAGGACTTAATTGCTACCATTCAAAGAATTATGCAAGACGTAGGGACGGAGTTAGAATTTGTAATCGATGGGGAGTCAAACATGTTATGTACTTCAAAACTTAAAGAGGATAATAAACATGGACTCCTAAATAGTTGGCACAACAGGTTGGGCGGGCACGGGCCTTGGTCCAAACGGGCTCGGGCTCGGGATCATACAGTATTAGTAATTAAATGTCAGGGAAAGATTCACAGTTAAATGTAATTTTGTCCCAGACTAGATGTCAACATTTCTTTTGATTTATCCCAAAACGTTTTTCAAAAAAAAAAAAAAAAAAAAAAGAAAAAGAAAAAAAAGACAGTTGCTAAATTACTAGAACAGCAATACTTAATCCAGCCGGAGCGAGGTAACTTGTCTACAAAAAACCGTGTATAGCGTTAAATATTGAGTACATGGAACAAGGTCATATCGAAATAATGATTAAGAAAAAACAAAACTTTGACTTGCAAATTATAGCATAAACATGTTGTTTACAAACTTAAACTACCATCTTCTTATGGCATATAGTTCAGACTATAATTCTGTGAAGCAAGTAAAACCGCAATAAACGCCTAGTTCTGGACTCATCTGGCTCGGTTGTTTAGCCTGCTTTTTTTGGTTGATTATGCTCGGGTAACTTGAGGACACCTTCTTTCAGTAAAGGCTGCAATTCTTTCTTTGCTAACTTAAGCACCTTAGGATCGGTGGTTTCCAAGTATGCACATACTACCTTGGCACTGTCAAACAGTTTTGCGGTAACAGTTAGTTTACATATTATGGCTCTCCTTAGAGTTGAAGACATGGTAGGTTTGGGTAATGGGTCAACAATTAGTGTGTGGGTCAGATTGAAATGAAAGTAAACATATTCGTTTGAATAACAAACTTAAAACATGATTACTTTTTCATTGACCACAAATCTTTTTGACTTTTTTTTCAATTATAACCGATGGAATCAACCATTACGATATATTAGAAAGAGAAAATATAAAGGCTCTAACAAAAATGAATATGGTTAAGTTACATGTGACCTCGGGCCCATGTCTTACACTTCCCTTTGAAAGCTTTCTCCCATAAAGTAGATGCAAAGAAAGGTGATTCAAGTATTAATTTTCTTATTGTCCTGCTTGAATGGAAGTTTTCTAGAAGATGTTCCTCTTCTTCCTCTTCGGATTTAGCGGTTGCTACGACAAATGCTATAGCTTCATGCAAAGAAGCCAACTTTTCATCCAAATGTGGGCTAAGAATGTTGTATGCGTCCCCTGAAGCAAACTACATTCAAACCACGTTGATACAATCACATATGGCATGAAAGAAAAATTGTCAACATATATATATCATATATGCAAATAAGCACATACATTTCTTTTTTATATATGTAGCTAGCTTTGATATTATTAGTTTATTACCTCAAACAAGACCTCTCTTCCATGATTTGATCTAAACAATTCCTCGGAACTCTTAGTACATGCATTAACGAGACTATAAATAAGCAAATGTAAACATTGATTGTGTGAGTTGTTTGTTTCAAACTGTCAAAATTGGATAATAAAAAACATATTATTTACAAAAGATCTGTCTTTTTGAGAAATAGGAGTAGATGTTTGTCAAATCAGATTTAATAAAGATGTAATACGCAAACTTTAGTTTATCCTTGAATAACATCCTAATCCCGATTTTGGCACTTTTGCCCTTCATTTTCTTGGAACATTGTAAAACAATTCAAAATCTTATTAAAAAAATTGAAAATTTATATCATAATGTGCCACCACAAAAACATGCAACCATGCATATACACATGGATGGACACACGTGTATGTTAGGTGTGGCTTGGGCTACACCGATTTTAGGTCACGAAGTGCAAAAAGATTTCAAAACTTTCGTTTCTTACGGTGTAACTTTAGTTAGCCCAGTATTTCTTTTGTGCAACACCCTATTAAATATCCTTAAATATCTTAGGTCCATCCCTGCACATACAACGGGCTGAGCATTATAGACCGTGGACCGGACCGAACTTATTTCGGTCCGATCCTCGGTCCACCCTTTTTCTCATTTTCGGTCCTCAGTCCGGTTCGGTCTTACGTAGAACCGACTATTATGCTTAGCTGGATCGGACCGACATGGTAATGGACCGAGTATTATTTTGCTCCGGTTCTTGGTCCGGACTTTTTGACCAAATAGGTTTTCGGTCCGGTCCGGTTTCAGACCGTGATAAGCCCACGTAACATACTTGATGACTATGGTTCGCATGTAGTTCATCCATTGATTTACAAACGTTTCATGATACACTTGGCGCAAAAATTATAATCCTTCAAAAAACATAGAATATGAAGTAAGGTTAATAAACTTACAAATGTTGCGAAACTTTTTGGATTTGGTTGTGTAAAATGAGGGAGGCGGTGGAAGTTATGGAAGTTAGTTATCCAAAATGAAAGTCGCGTTTTCTTCAGACTGAAGATATCAAATGGCGAAGGTAGTAGAATTTGGTCTGTTCTTGGGCCAACTATCAAGAGTTATTGGACTATGTCTTGCCAGGAAGCCCGAGTGAATATTTTAATAGTCCCTCGGCTAATGATATATACATATAATTGACTATATATGGTTCGCATATAGTTCATCCATTGAATTACCTATTGTGGATATTAATTGAAAGCTAATTACATAGTATAAACTGTTAGGATTTTAAGATAAGTTTGGTTAGTTTTGAAACAGTTGAAGCATAATGTACAAAGTCTCTCACTTAAACTGTATGATGTTGTTTGTCTGGTATTAATTACTCTGGCAACTTGTCATGCATGTGGCTATTGAACCAGCCACGATAACCTCAGCTTTGTGGCATTACAAAGAAGACTTGTTGACCCCAACATACGGTAGGTGATAATAACACTTTGATTCCGTTCATGAGAAGCTTGAAGAAAATGATTTTAATGGAAGAAGCAACCATACTTGTTCTTCTAGTTTTTTCACTTCACATGCAAAAAATATACACAGCCGAAATTGACATCATCTCGGGCTCAAGCTTCTTGACAGAAAACGACACGCTGGTATCTCCTGCTAGAATATTTGAACTGGGATTCTTCAAGCCAGGTAGCTCGGATAACACTTACGTTGGTATTTGGTATAAGAAAATTTCTGTTAAAACAGTGGTTTGGGTTGCCAACAGAGACTACCCCCTCATCAATGTATCATCAAGCATGTTAAGGATTGACAGTGTGGGAAATCTTGTTCTCAAGAACTATACCGATCATGTAGTGTGGTCATCCAACTCAACATCATCAGGAAATGCAACTGCACAGCTTTATGACTCTGGAAATCTAGTCATCACGGATGGAAACAGCATGAAGATTCTGTGGGAGAGTTTTGACTATCCTACAGATACTTTTCTACCTGGCATGAAGATTGGAAAAAATTACTTAACAGGCGCTGAATGGCATTTAACATCATGGAAGAGTATTGATGATCCAGCTATAGGGGAATTCACCTTTAGCGTTGACACACGTGGTTATCCTCACTTAGTAATAAGAGATGGTTTGGAGGTCATATCTCGGGCTGGATCATGGAATGGTGAACGGCTTAGTGGGTCACCCTTGACTTCCATCAACACGTACTTTCCATACACTATGGTTATTAATGAAAAAGAGGCGGTTTGTACTCTGGTAAACACTTCTGTAATAACGAAGGTCACCTTGACTTCTTCTGGGAATCTAGAATTTTTAGTGTGGCAAGAAGATAAGAAAACATGGGAGGTTATTGCGACAATACCAAGAGATATTTGTGACACGTACAAATTCTGTGGCCCTTATGGAAGCTGCAACACTGAAGATGGGCAGAAATGTTCGTGCTTAGATGAGGCAAAATTTGAGCCAATAAACAAAAGGGGTTGGGTAACAGGAGATTGGACAGGTGGTTGTGTGAGGAGAATACCGTTGGATTGCAAAAATGGAACAGATGGGTTTATCAAGTATTCTAATGTAAAATTGCCAGATACACAGACTTCGTGGTTTAACAATACAATGTCTTTAACGGAATGTAAAGCAATATGCCTACAGAACTGCACTTGCATGGCATATGCAAATACCGATATCAGAGGCGAAGGAAGTGGTTGCTTGCTTTGGTTCAATGACCTATTAGATATCAGGGCATCCTCGATGGGTGGTCAAGATGTACTCGTGAGAATGGCTTCATCTGAATTAGGTAACTACTTGAATACGTTATGCTTTGTTCATGTTCGTTTCAAATAATGAAACCAAAAAAAAAAAAAAAAAGTATATGCATCTACTATCATGTAATCTTTCTGGTTACTTTCATGGATGTTATGAGTTTGTAAGTTGATTAACGATGTTGTTTTTGACTTTTTGTGTTAAGATCATGCACGTGCTCCATCGGTTTTCAAAAAGGACGGAGGAAGAAACATCAAAATCATCTTGATTGGAATCTTTCTTGTGGTTTTTGTGATAAGTTTGAGCACATGGTTGTGGTATGCTTGGAGAAAAAGACATCTTTCACCACAAACTGAGGAAGGTAAGATATTTGTTGAGTTTTAGCAATAAGTATGTTAAATGGTTTAGTCACAATTCTTTGAGCAGGTTCAACCAGTTTGACGGGTTTTGTATTATTAACGTACAGGGGGGTCACTAAATGTAGGTGAAAGAGGGAGAGAAGCCATGGAGCTACCATTAATTAGCTTCTCTAGAGTAGCTAAAGCTACTGCTGATTTTTCACTCGATAATAAACTTGGAGAGGGCGGATTTGGACCGGTCTATAAGGTAAATGAAGAATCTTATTTATTTGAATTCGGTTTGCTGAGTATATCGTCAAATTATAATTCGTCCATTTGACTATAATTGTTAGAGCAACATTCTAATTCGTTATAGATAACAAAATTATGAAGCGAAAATGTTTAAGCGTGCCATTGATACAAAAAAAATATGAATGATAGTTACCTTTGAATTTTGTATAGTTTTCACATAAAATTGGTAATCTTCAGGGTATGCTAGAAGATGGGCGAGAAATTGCAGTTAAACGTCTCTCAAAGACTTCCAGTCAAGGAATTAATGAGTTCATGAATGAAGTTATATGCATTTCAAAACTTCAGCACAGGAATCTCGTCAAGCTCCTCGGATGTAGCATCAAGGGGGACGAGAAGTTGTTGATATATGAATACATGCCAAACAGAAGCTTAGACGAGTTTATATTTGGTCAGTATCATATAATTTCTATTAAATCGACAATAGTAACTTACTACGGTAAGATACTTTGAAAAACTAAACCTACATGATGTGCAGATAAAAGGCAAAGCACACTCCTTGATTGGACAAAGAGACTCAACATCATCAAAGGAATTGCGCGAGGACTTCTTTATCTTCATCAAGATTCACGATTAAGAATCATTCACAGAGATCTTAAAGCTAGCAATATTCTACTAGATGTGGATATGAACCCAAAAATATCAGACTTTGGGATAGCTAGAAGCTTTGGAGGAAATGAAACTGAAGCTAACACCGAGAGAGTTGTTGGTACCTAGTAAGATACAACATTCTGGTTTATCTTCATTCTTTTTGTTAAGTTCGTAATTTTTAAGACTTGTAAACATTATTCTATGTATAGTGGTTACATGTCACCAGAGTATGCGCTAGATGGTCTTTTCTCAATAAAGTCAGATGTTTTCAGCTTTGGTGTATTAGTGCTGGAGATTGTGAGTGGGAAGAGAAACAGGGGATTTGTTCATTCTAAGCATAACAATAATCTTATTGGACATGTAAGTTGCTTTATTTTCCAATTTATCTGGCATAACTATATTGCCTAATAAGTAAATCCGCATTTATATTTAGGCATGGACGATGCATAGTGAAGGAAAGTCAATGGAACTCCTGGATTCAAGTTTTGCTGGGGCAAGCAATCCATCGGAAGTTTTAAGATCGATAGAAGTTGGCTTATTATGCGTACAACAAAGTCCAGAAGACAGGCCAAACATGTCGTCGGTTGTTCATATGTTTGGCAATGAAGGGGCATTGCCAAAACCTAAACAGCCAGCATTTTTCATAGATAGGAACTTACATGGTACTGGTTTCTCTCAAACCTCTTATCCAACAAGTTCAAGCAGTGGCTTAACTTTTACAGAGATAGCTGCCCGATAGAAAGCACTTCTGATACTTCCAATATAATGTGTTTGAGATCCTTTTCTTCTTATCTTCATGTAAAAGCTTATATATATATATATATATATATATATATATATATATATATATATATATATATATATATATATATATATATATATATATATAGGGGGTTTTATTTTCAGAACCCTGTTAAGTGTGTGAACTACGAGAACTCCAATTTTGCATTAGAAAATATGCATGTTCATATAAAACATGTATGTTTTGTTACATACACCTTAATACAAAATACTTGCATAACATACATGTTCATATAAAACCATCTTGCATTGATATTGTTAAATTTATACAAAGAGATGATCAAATCACAGATTTAACAAACTAATTTTTATTAGTATCAACCCAACCAACCACCCCTTATGGTTGATACATATTATCAGAGTTTTACAATACAAAGAAAAAGAAAGTTTACAAAGAAAAATCACTAACAAACTATCAAGTTGACTGTGTGTATTTGCACAAAGTTACAAACCCTAAAAACTAATTACGAATGAGGTGAAAAAGAGTATAAATAGGCTTGACTAAAGTCTGACTTGTGATAATAACTGATCCGCAACTTAAGACCTTCATCTTCTATTCTTGTCAACTCTAGTCCTTCAAACTTTATATCCAAACCTGAAAAACATAAATACAAAGAAACACAAAATACCTATATGACAAAACAAGCCCTTAGCTTATTACTTTCAACATTCCCCCTTAAGCTAAGGCTTATACAAATCATTTAGCTTCAACATTTCACAAAACTTTCTGTGCTCGACAACACTTAACCCTTTTGTAAAAATGTCAGCAATATTATTCACAGACTTTACTTTTACAGTTTTAATAACTCCTTCAGAAATCTTATCTCTTATGAAGAACAAGTCAATTTCAAAATGTTTTGATCTTTCATGTAACACAGGATTTTGTGCAATTTGCATTGCACTACTATTATCACCAAACATTTCTACACGTAGTTCAACCTGCACATTAAGATCTTTACAGACCTTTAAAATCCACATCACTTCACATGTAACATTACACATAGCTCTGAATTCTGCTTCTGCAGAAGACCTAGCCAACACAGACTGTTTCTTGCTTTTCCAGGAAACAAGATCACTACCCAGATACACAGCAAAACCAGTCACAGATTTTCTAGTAATCTTGCACTTAGCCCAATCTGAATCAACAAACACTTTCATATCACAACAACCACCTTTGCTAAAAGAGATACCTTTACCTGGTGACTCTTTAAGATACCTTAACACTCTAAAAGCAAGTTTTAAATGTGACTGCATACGACTATGCATGACCTAACTTAAGCAGTGAACTGCATAAGACAAATCAGGCCTAGTTAATGTCAAGTATATCAATTTACCAACAAGCTTCTGATAGTTATTAACACCAGATAAAGGCTCATCTTTAACAGTTTTAATCTTATTTTTCTCTAAGACATTCACAGATTCAATAGGAGTCTTACTTGGTTTACAAGCAAGCATTCCAAACTCAGCAAGAAGTTCTAGGCAATACTTTCTTTGTGTCAAACACAAACCATTATTATCTTCTAAAACCTCTATGCCAAGAAAGTACTTTAACTTTCCCAAGTCTTTAATAAGAAACTTTGTTCTTAGAAAATCTTTGACTTTTTCAATTTCTTTAACATTATTCCCAGTAATGACAATGTCATCAACATACACAAGTAAAACAAGAAACACACCATTATCTGACTTTGTAAACAAAGAAAAATCACTTTTGCTTTGACAAAAGCCATTTTCTTTTAAAACAGATACAAGTTAAAGCAACTTGTATGGGCATAAAACAGCACCTATTGTGCAACAACGAGAACACTACATAAGAAAGACATGTCAATCTTATGACCTACCAAAAACAAAATTACTTCCTACGACAACCCTGAAGCTTGATATCATACTGGTCACAAAAGGCGTCCAATTGCCTTGGTAAATCATAGACTTGATCCTCATAGTCATCATAATAATCTTCAAGCTCATGGCCGCTGCCTGTAGATGCGAGAAAGTTAGCCATAGGATTATCCGGTTCAAGCACCTCCTCATCATCACTGTCAGAAACAACCACGTCCCCCACCTTAGAAAATGGGTTACCTACCTTGGTAGAAGAACTATACGAAGAAGAAGAAGAACTAGGCTTAGAAGCCGCAATCTCCTTCTCTTTCAACTCACTCACAAGCTAACCTTGTGACTCCTTTCCGGTCATTTAAAACCCATCCACCTTTTTAAGAGGATTACCATTATCATCCAGAAGAGTAGCTTTCCCATCAATAATAAGCTTTTCAATCTTTCCAATTTTCTCAACAATAGGAGTAGTACAAGGAATACCATTCTCATCTGTATCTTCCATATCAAGAGCAGCAAATGGGTTTGATGTAGCAACTGTCATCCCACTCGTACTTGCCTCTTTAGCGATTTTCTCCTTTTAGTTTGTAGCCTTCTCCTTAGTAGCATCCACCTTCTTGGGCACAATACGAGTCGCTTTAGGTTGATAGCGAACCTTATTACCCACAACAGGTTTTGTAAATCCTCCTTACCTTTAGCCTTATGATTGTGAACCTCAATGAAACCGTCACTAGTCTTCCCCAAAATAGTAGGAACATTAGGTGCCACATTAGTTACACTACGGACCGCCTCCTTAAAACATTTTGGGCAACTATTACGATCATGCCCAAAGACTTTACACACATTACAATGAGGAGGCTTCCATTCATATTCAACCTTAATGATCGTCGTAGTAAAACCATTATCCTCCTCATTAGGAATAGCCATAGAAAAATCGCTTTTCAAAACAGACTCCAAGCTTAGTTCCACTAGAGCACGAGCAAAACTAATACGCCCCCATGAATCCACACACATCGAGCTAGTAAAAGTATCCAACATAATAGGTTTCCTACTTGAGTAGCAATTAAGCTCAAACCATATGCCGAATATGCAAGTAAACGAATATTATGCAATTTAACCCAAACCGAAACCTTAGTTACCTTATTTTTGGTTAAGGACACCTTAGGAGTCTATATGTTAAGGATGAGGGGCAATTTACAAATTAACCAAGATCCGCTTTGAAGGACACGATCCATACCATCTTTCAAATCAAACTTAAATAGGTAAACACCAGCATCATTCTTCATAAGCTTCTTCAATCCAAATTTACCCCACGTATTGGTAACATAATTGTTAACAATGGGGAATGCAATGGTGTTACCAACAAAATACCCAACAAGAGTATTCTCATACCTGCACAAGGCATTCTCCATAGCCACCTTAGGTAACACCGTCTCATAGGGCTGGTTTCAGTAGCCTTTGGACAATTATGGGCATCACAAGTATCATTCATACCCAAATCATCAATGTTCTCATTAAAATAAGTTGAATGATCACCAACATACACATTATAACCAGAATTAGCATCACTAACACCCCAAGGACTAGGATACTCTTTCGAAAAATCAAATTCAACCTCATTAACATTTATAGTAGTTAATTTAGGAGCATCACAAGTGACATTCGTACCCAAATCACTAGGGCCTGATTCGCTCACAATGGCATCCTTACTCGTACGACCAAAATCTTTAAGAGGGTTAGTTTGATCGACCAAACTAGAGGAAGATACCTTATTCGCTTCATCACTTCCACCCAAAGGTTTACCACCAGAATTAGTACCTTTGGATGCACTATTCTTTTTTAGAAACCCTTTTTCCATCTCTCTATACCCACATACAGCAAACAAATCCAATCGTCAACCAAGTAGCAATCACAGCGAAGCATGCATGCACAAACAATTAAATAGAAAATTAAACCCTAACTGAAAGTTAGGGTTTCGAAACGTTAAGCTTCAAAGACCTAACACCCAACCATGATGATCGTACCATAGATATGTTAAGTCGATTAAAACAAGAACCGACTTAAATTAAATCAAGAATATATAATTACTTCGTTAACCTTATATGTTATTGCATAAACATAGAAAAAATAAAATTTTCCCGGTTTTCATGAGAAAATTTTCTAGAATATATAATTACTTCGTTAACCTGGTCAAAAGCAGCGCGAACTCTGACGGAGGCTAACTCAACTTATGATACATATACAGCGGCACAGTCACCATAACATCTGCCACCTCCCTCAACCAAAGTCAGTTGACCCATCCATGGGCACTCCTTTTAAGATCAACTCTCAAACTATAATCATAACCAAACAAAAGAAAAATTGTCGATGTTACCCAAGGCTTAAACGAAATAGAAAAACCTAAACATTTGAAACAAAAACGAAACGACACCTGAGCAATCTAAAAAAACTTACTTGAAACCTAAAGGTCTTACTTTTCGACTTACAATAATCCTCCATCTAATCTTGTGCAATTAGTATATAAAGTAATAACCAAACTAAGAATTATTGAATAAGCCATCTTCCTATCATGAAAAGACTAACTCAACACTGCTTAACTTTTTCAAAAACCAAAACAAAATCAATTTCACGGTGCAAGCGTCTACACTTGCCAAAAGTAGTTTCAAGGTGTATATACAACTTTTCCACACGTAATTCATATTATTAACAATATAAATAAAAAAGATAAATGAGGTTTTTTTCTTACACTGTATTCCGCTTGGTTGACATCAAGAGCTTTCAAAATCAACTTGAATTTCCCCGTATAAAAAAACAGCTGATGTTCACTCTCCCCAAGATAAAATAACACCTGAAAAACCGAACCATTTTTCATTGCATCATAATCCCTTAAGCAATATGAATAAGCTAATCCAAACACATTAAAAAAAGTGTTCATAAATTATACAATAATAAAACAACTAATTTCACAAACCAAAAATACAATGCACCTTAAAGAATCTCTCTTGGAGTGTTGAACTAGGGGCGGATCTACATGTTACATAGGGTATGCACTTGTATACCTTGTGAATTCTCAGCTTAGTGTAAAAAGAAATTAATTTTGTGCTTTTACTTTGGTTATTTTACATAGAGTGCATACCCGGTAAAAATTAAATGCATACCCTTTTTATTCTCAGCTAGAACAAATGAAAACAAAATCTAAATAATGAATATTTAAGAAATAACAATGGCGTTTTAAAGTTGCAGAGGTTAGAAGAAAGAGAGTATTTGAGATAGACTTGTGAATTTATAGGTGTAGATACGTGGGTCCCCTATTATATACGGTAGTAATATATTATATCTCTCAAGTTTCTAGGTGAATTTGTGGTTGGACTGTTTGTTAGACTGATGCTAGTGGCCGTTGTTTGGCAACCACAACCTCACAATGCAACGCGCCTCTCCCTTTAGCTCCCCCAAAAGCAACACGTCGCCCATGACTTTTTCCAAAACTCAGTTGCACTCCCAACCGAAACAATTGAATGATAAAACCTTTAATTTTGGAACGTTGGGAAGTAAATGAATTTAATTTTCGAACGTTGGTGGCTTGTTTTCAACAGTTGCACCCTTTTTCTTTGTGGTTTATGTATTTGAAGAACCAGAGGTGTGTAATAAGGAGGAAGAAGATGCTTTTGGGCCATTTTCATTTTGCACCCTCAAATTTTATAGTAATTACATTTCTGTCCTAACTTTAGTACTTCTACACGTCAAAATAAGTGCCAAATGATTTACCAAAATAACGGTTCCAGCCCATGTTTGAAATATTTTTGCTACAAATGGTCCCAAAAATAAAAAAAATAAAAAAAATAAAAAGTTAGCTGGTTGCTTTTGTGGTCACCACTAGCTAGTTATGGTTGGGGTGGAGTTGTGGAGAGAGAAGACTGAGGTGACGCTGACCTAGTGGGATTGTTTGGGTAAGAAAGTGGTCACCACTAGCATTAGTGTTAGAGTACTATTTTTTCATTTTTATATTTTTATATTTAGTAGCATATATTGGTTTGTGTACCAGAATGACCATCTGTTTAACCAAATGTAAGATTTTGTGACAAAAATCTAAAGTGATCCAAATCAATCAACTAAAACAAAGTTAAAAAAATAAAAAGTAAATAAGACAAAGAGAACGGTCAAAAAAACAAATAGATGTAAACACCAGTTAAAAAAAATTAAGACAAAGAGAATGGTCAATAAACAGATAGATGTAAAAAGTTAAAACCATTAAAAAACCCGAACCGACCCGACTAAAAAATAATGCCAAATCAAAATGTTACTACGTATTTATCAATTTGTGCACACCCTGTGACCGACACTCTTTTGAAGCCCAAACAAATACTCTTCCAGGAGCTGTCCCACCTCTCCACACTTCTTCAAACTATCAATCAACATCCACATTGAAATCAATCACTGAATACCACAAAATGATACACTTGTGCAAAAATTATAATCCTTCAAAAAACATAGAATATGAAGTATGGTAAATAAACTTACAAACGTTTAATGATAACCTTGCGAAACTTTTTGGATTTGGTTGTGTAAAATGAGGGAGGCGGTGGAAGTTATGGAAGTTAGTTATCCAAAATGAAAGTCGCGTTTTCTTCAGACAGAAGATATCAAAGGGCGAAGGTAGTAGAATTTGGTCTGTTCTTGGGCCAACGATCAAGAGTTATTGGACTATGTCTTGCCAGGAAGCCCGAGTGACTATTTTAATAGTCCCTAGGCTAATGATATATACATATAATTGACTATATATGGTTCGCATATAGTTCATCCATTGATTTACCTATTGTGGATATTAATTGAAAGCTAATTACATAGTATAAACTGTTGGGATTTTAAGATAAGTTTGGTAAGTTTTGAAACAGTTGAAGCATAGTGTACAAATTCTCTCACTTAAACTGTATGATGTTGTTTGTCTGGTATTAATTACTCTGGCAACTTGTCATGCATGTGGCTATTGAACCAGCCACGATAACCTCAGCTTTGTGGCATTACAAAAAAGACTTGTTGACCCCAACATACGGCAGGTGATAATAACACTTTGATTCCGTTCTAGAGATTAGATTTAAAAAAATGAGAAGCTTGAAGAAAATGATTTTAATGGAAGAAGCAACCATACTTGTTCTTCTAGTTTATTCTCACCACATGCAAAAAATATACACAGCCGAAATTGACATCATCTCAGGCTCAAGCTTCTTGACAGAAAACGACACGCTGGTATCTCCTGGTAGAACATTTGAACTGGGATTCTTCAAGCCAGGTAGCTCGGATAACACTTACGTTGGTATTTGGTATAAGAAAATTTCTGTTAAAACAGTGGTTTGGGTTGCCAACAGAGACTACCCCATCACCAATGTATCATCAAGCATTTTAAGGATTGACAGTGTGGGAAATCTTGTTCTCAAGAACTATACCGATCATGTAGTGTGGTCATCCAACTCGGAATCATCAGGAAATGCAACTGCACAGCTTTATGACTCTGGAAATCTAGTCATCACGGATGGAAACAGCATGAAGATTCTGTGGGGGAGTTTTGACTATCCAACGGATACTAATCTACCTGGCATGAAGATTGGAAAAAATTACTTAACAGGCGCCGAATGCCATTTAACATCATGGAAGAATATTCAGGATCCAGCTATTGGGGAATTCACCTGGAGCATTGACACACTTGATGATCCTCACTTCGTACTAAGAGATGATTTGGAGGTCAAGTTTCGGTACAGACCATTGAATGGCGAAACGTTTAGTGAGTCATCCGGGCGTTCCATCAACACGTACTTTACATACGATATGGTTATTAATGAAACAGAGGCGGTTGTTTCTTATAATCTGGTAAACAATTCTGTCCTAACGAAGTCCACCTTGACTTCTTCTGGGAATATAGAGTTTTTAGTGTGGCTAGAAAATAAAAAGAGTAAACTACATTTTTGGTCCTTGTGGTTGTATCAAAATTCCACTTTCAGTCCAATTTGCAAAAAGTGTGTCATTTTAGTCCAAAAGTCCACGTGGCTTTCAGTTTTGGTCCAATTTTCTAACGGGGTTAGTGTAGTCGTTAAGTTAGTTGCAACGTTAGTCCTTTAACCTAACGGTCGTTTGCAATGTTTGCACCGTTAGTCCTTTCACTTAGTTAGTTTAAAAAAAAAATCGAAAAGAATTTCTAAAAAAATTATTTTTTTTGGAAAATGTTTTTTCCCAAAAAAAATTTTGAAAAATTCTAAAAAAATTCTAAAAAAAAATTTAATAAAAAATTTTCTTAAAAATTAGTAAAAAAATTATTTTTTTAGAAATTTTTTCGAACTTTTTATTTCCAAAAAAAAAATTTGAAAAAAAAAATTTCTAATAAAAAATTTTCTTAAAAATTACTAAAAAAATTATTTTTTTCCAAAAACAAAATTTGAAAAATTCAAAAAAAATTCTAAAATTTTTTTTGACGAAATTTTTTTTCCAAAAAAAAATTTTCTTAAAAAATAACTAAAAAAACTAATTTTTTTGGAAAATTTTTTTTTATTGGAAATTCGAAAAATTTCTAAAAAAATTATTTTTTTTTGGAAATTTTTTTCAAAATATTTTTTTTGGAAAAAAAAATTTCGACAAAATTTTTTTTTTTCGAATTTTTCAAATTATTTTTTTTGGAAAAAAATGATTTTTTAAGAAAAATTTTTATTAGAAATTTTTTTTTCAAATTATTTTTTTTCGAATTTTTCAAAAATATTTTTTGGAAAAAAAAAATTTCCAAAAAAAAATAATTTTTTTAGTAATTTTTAAGAATATTTTTTATTAAAAATTTTTTTAGAATTTTTTTCGAATTTTTCAATTTTTTTTTGGAAAAAAAAAACATTTTCCGAAAAAAAATAATTTTTTTTTGAAATTTTTTTCGAGTTTTTTTAAACTAACTAAGTAAAAGGACTAACGGTGCAAACATTGCAAACGACCGTTAGGTTAAAGGACTAACGTTGCAACTAACTTAACGACTCCACTAACCCCGTTAGAAAATTGGACCAAAACTGAAAGCCACGTGGACTTTTGGACTAAAATGACTCACTTTTTGCAAATTGGACTGAAAGTGGAATTTTGATACAACCACAAGGACCAAAAATGTAGTTTACTCAAATAAGAAAATATGGGAGGTTATTGTGACACTACCAAAAGATATTTGTGACACGTACAATATCTGCGGCCCTTATGGAAGCTGCAACAATGAATACGCACAGATATGTTTCTGCTTAGATGAGGCAAAATTTGAGCCTATAAACAAAGAGGGTTGGCCAATAGGAGATTGGACAGGTGGTTGTGTGAGGAGAATACCGTTGGATTGCAAAAAAGATGGGTTTATCAAGTATTCTAATGTAAAATTGCCAGATGCAAAGACTTCGCGGTTTATCAATATAATGTCTTTACAGGAATGTAAAGCAATATGCCTAGAGAACTGCACTTGTACGGCATATGCAAATACTGATATGAGAGGCGAAGGAAGTGGTTGCTTGCGTTGGTTCAATGATCTATTAGATATCAGGGCAAGCACGAAGGGTGGTCAAGATATATTTGTGAGAATGGCTTCCTCTGAATTAGGTAACTACCTGAATACCTTATGCTTTGTTCATGTTTCTTTAAAAAAAAAAAAAAAACAAAACAAAACAAACAAACAAAAAAAAAACAAAAAAAAAAAAAAAAAAAAAAAAAAAAAAACAAAAACAAAAAATACTATCATGTAATCTTTTTGGTTACTTTCATGGTTGTTATAAGTCTGTAACTTGATTCACGATGTATTTTTTGACTTTTCGTGTTAAGATCATGCATCGGATTTCAAAAAGGACGGAGGAACAAACATCAAAATCATCTTGATAGGAGTCTTTTTGGCGGTTTTTGTGATAAGTTTGAGCACATGGCTGTGGTATAGAAAAAGACATCTTACACCAGAAACTGAGGAAGGTAAGATATTTGTAGAGTTTTAGCGATAAAGTGATCAGAATCGATTTAAAAAATTAAACCTAAAGTAATAAGTATGACAGTATGTTTAATGGTTCAGAATAGTCCATTCTATGAGAAGGTTCAACCAGTCTGACGGGTTTTGTATTATTAACGCACAGGGGAGTCACTAAATGTAGGTGAAAGCGGGAGAGAAGCCATGGAGCTACCATTGTTTAACTTCTTTAGAGTAGCTAAAGCTACTGCTTATTTTTCACTCAATAATAAACTTGGAGAGGGCGGATTTGGACCAGTCTATATGGTAAATGAAGAATCTTATTTATTTAGATTCTGTTTGCTAAGTATACCATCATATTATGATTCGTCCATTTGACTATAAATAGACGAGTAACCGTGCATAGCAACGGGATTTTATAGCGACAGATAGTTTATTGATAAAAAAGGTTTATAGGTTATAAACGAAGAATAATAAAAGTTTGAATATTTGGGAATTTAACATAATGTTTTGAAACCCGGTTCGACCCGGGTGATTCAACCGGTTGAACCGTTCCGGTCGAAAAATGAGTCGATTTAAACCCGGTCAACTTGCTAGGTTGGGTCGAAAACGGGGCAAATTAAACTGGGTCAACCCGTCCGGGTTTGAAGCGTCCCGGGTCAACCCAGTTTTGTTTTAATTGGTTGTATTTAATTTGATAGATATGTTTTTAATTAGTTTTACAATGTGAATAAATCGTCGTACTTTTAAGTAATGGATAATGTTTTGAAACCCGGTTCGACCCGGGTGGTTCAACCGGTTGAACCGTTCCTGTCAAAAAATGGGTTGATTTAAACTGGGTCAACTTGCTAGGTTGGGTCAAAAATGGGTCAAATTAAACCGGGACAACCCGCCGTGTTTGAAGCGTCCTGGGTCAACCCGATTTGTGTTTTAATCGGTTGTATTTAATTTGATAGATATGTTTTTAATTGGTTGTACAATGTGAATAAATAATTGTACTTTTAAGTAATGGGGTATTTTAATAATAATATTAAATGCATTTCAATATTTCCTTATATATATTTTTCAACATTTCACATTTCACTTTCTTGACTTTTCTACTTTCACCTTTGACCATTTTTCCTTTATAGATAGTAAAGATTGTTAGAGCAACATTCTAATTCATTATAGATGACAAAAGTATGAAGCTAAAATTTTTAAGTGTGCCATTGATACAAAAAAAATATGAATGGTAGTTTTCACATAAAAATTGGTAATCTTCAGGGAATGCTAGAAGATGGGCAAGAAATTGCAGTTAAACGTCTCTCAAAGACTTCCAGTCAAGGAATTAATGAGTTCACAAATGAAGTTATATGCATTTCAAAACTTCAGCACCGGAATCTTGTCAAGCTCCTCGGATGTAGTATCAAGGGGGACGAGAAGTTGCTGATATATGAATACATGCCAAACAGAAGCTTAGACGAGTTTATATTTGGTCAGTATAATATAATTTCTATTAAATCGACAATAGTAACTTACTACGGTAAGATACTTTGAATAACTAAACCTACATGATGTGCAGATAAAAGGCAAAGCACACTCCTTGATTGGACAAAGAGATTCAACATCATCAAAGGAATTGCGCGAGGACTTCTTTATCTTCATCAAGATTCACGATTAAGAATCATTCACAGAGATCTTAAAGCTAGCAATATTCTACTAGATGTGGATATGAACCCAAAAATATCAGACTTTGGGATAGCTAGAAGCTTTGGAGGAAATGAAACTAAAGCTAACACCGTGAGAGTTGTTGGTACCTAGTAGGATACAACATTCTGGTTTTAATCTTCATTCACTTTTTGTTAAGTTCATTCTTTAAGACTCGTAAACATTGTTCTATGTACAGAGGTTACATGTCACCAGAGTATGCGCTAGATGGTCTTTTCTCAATAAAGTCAGATGTTTTCAGCTTTGGTGTATTAGGGCTGGAGATTGTGAGTGGGAAGAGAAACAGGGGATTTGTTCATTCTGAGCATAACAATAATCTTATTGGACATGTAAGTTGCTTGATTTTCAAATTTATCCGGCATAACTCTACTGCCCAATAATTAATTCCGCATTTATATTTAGGCATGGAGGATGCATAGTGAAGGCAAGTCAATGGAACTCCTGGATTCAAGTTTTGTTGAGGCAAGCAATCCATCGGAAGTTTTAAGATCGATAGAAGTTGGCTTATTATGTGTACAACAAAGTCCAGAAGACAGGCCAAACATGTCATCGGTGGTTCTCATGTTAGGCAATGAAGGTGCATTGCCAAAACCTAAACAACCAGCATTTTTCACAGGTAGGAACTTACCTGGTACTGATTTCTCTTCAACCTCTAATCCAACAAGTTCAAGCAATGACTTAACTTTTACAGAGATAGCTGCCCGATAGAAAGCACTTATGATACTTCCATTATAACGTGTTTGCATTCCTTTTCTTCTGACCTTCATGTACAAACTTATATATATGTCCTTCCCAAACTTTTTCGTATGACATGAGATTAAAAATCTGTATAATCTTTTGCAAAAGCTAAGTAAAAATAAGTTAAGAGGGACATCATATCATATATAGTAATAAACCAAAGTTACTTTAAAGTACCTAGCTCATTTAAAAAATGTGACATTTACACTAGATAATCAATTTCACCTACCAATCTTTGTTCTCTCCCTGAGAAAAAAGAGGACTTAATTGCTACCGTTCAAAGAATTATGCAGGACGTAGGGACGGAGTTAGAATTTGTAATCGACGGGGAGTCAAACATGTTATGTACTTCAAAACTTAAAGAGGATAATAAACATGGACTCCTAAATAGTTGGCACAACAGGCTGGGCGGGCACGGGCCTTGGTCCAAACGGGCTCGGGCTCGGGATCATACAGTATTAGTAATTAAATGTCAGGGAAAAGATTCACAGTTAAATGAAATTTCGTCCCAGACTAGATGTCAACATCTCTTTTGATTTATCCCAAAACGTTTTTCAAAAAAAAAAAAAAAAAAAAAAAAAAAAAAAAGAAAAAAAAAGGACAGTTGCTAAATGACTAGAACAGCAATACTTAATCCAGCCGGAGCGAGGTAACTTGTCTACAAAAACCATGTATAGCGTTAAATATTGAGTACATGGAACAAGGTCATATCGAAATAATGATTATGAAAAAACAAAACTTTGACTTGCAAATTATAGCATAAACATGTTGTTTACAAACTTAAACTACCATCTTCTTATGGCATATAGTTCAGACTATAATTCTGTGAAGCAAGTAAAACCGCAATAAACGCCTAGTTCTGGACTCATCTGGCTCGGTTGTTTAGCCTGCTTTTTTTGGTTGATTATGCTCGGGTAACTTGAGGACACCTTCTTTCAGTAAAGGCTGCAATTCTTTCTTTGCTAACTTAAGCACCTTAGGATCGGTGGTTTCCAAGTATGCACATACTACCTTGGCACTGTCAAACAGTTTTGCGGTAACAGTTAGTTTACATATTATGGCTCTCCTTAGAGGTGAAGACATGGTAGGTTTGGGTAACGGGTCAACAATTAGTGTGTGGGTCAGATTGAAATGAAAGTAAACATATTTTTTTGAATAACAAACTTAAAACATGATTACTTTTTCATTGACCACAAATCTTTTTGACCTTTTTTTCAATTATAACCGATGGAATCGACCATAACATAGAAAGAGAAAATATAAAGGCTCTAAGAAAAATGAATATGGTTAAGTTACATGTGACCTCGGGCCCATGTCTTACACTTCCCTTTGAAAGCTTTCTCCCATAAAGTAGATGCAAAGAAAAGTGATTCAAGTATTAATTTTCTTATTGTCCTGCTTGAATGAAAGTTTTCTAGAAGATGTTCCTCTTCTTCCTCTTCGGATTTAGCGGTTGCTACGACAGATGCTATAGCTTCATGCAAAGAAGCCAACTTTTCATCCAAATGTGGGCTAATTAAGAATGTTTTATGCGCCCCCTGAAGCAACTTACATTCAAACCACGTTGATACAATCACATATGGCATGAAAGAAAAATTGTCAACAGATATATATCATATATGCAAATAAGCACATACATTTCTTTTTTATATATGTAGCTAGCTCTTGATATTATTAGTTTATTACCTCAAACAAGACCTCTCTTCCATGATTTGATCTAAGCAATTCCTTGGAACTCTCAGTACATGCATTAACGAGGCTATAAATAAGCAAATGTAAACATTGATTGTGTGAGTTGTTTGTTTCAAACTGTCAAAATTGGATAATAAAAAATATATTATTTACAAAAGATTTGTCTTTTTGAGAAATAGGAGTAGATGTTTGTCAAATCAGATTTAATAAAGATGTAATACGCAAACTTTAGTTTATCCTTGAATAACATCCTAATCTCGATTTCGGCACTTTTGCCCTTCATTTTCTTGGAACATTGTCAAATAATTCAAAATCTTATTAAAAAAATTGAAAATCTTATATCATAATGTGCCACCACAAAAACATGCAACCATGCATATACACATGGATGGACCCACGTGTATGTCGGGTGTGACTTGGGCTACACCCGATTTTAGGTCACGAAGTGCAAAAATATTTCAAAACTTTCGTTTCTTACGGTGTAACTTTAGTTAGCCCAGTATTTCTTTTGTGCAACATTCTATTAAATATCCTTAAATATCCTAGGCCCGTCCCTGCACATACAACGGGCTGAGCATTATAGACCGTGGACCGGACCTAACTTATTTCGGTCCGATCCTCGATCCACCCTTTTTCTCATTTTCGGTCCTCGGTCCGGTTCGGTCTTACGCAGAACCGACTATTATGCTTAGCTGGATCGGACCGACATGGTAATGGACCGAATATTTCGGTCCGGTTCTTGGTCCGGACTTTTTGACCAAATGGGTTTTCGGTCCGGTCTGGTTTCAGACCGTGATCAGCCCACGTAACATACTTGATGACTATGGTTCGCATGTAGTTCATCCATTGATTTACAAACGTTTAATGATACACTTGGCGCAAAAAATATAATCCTTCAAAAAACATATAGAATATGAAGTAAGGTTAATAAACTTACAAACGTTTAATGATAACCTTGCGAAACTTTTTGGATCTTATCCAAAATGAAAGTCAAGTTTTCTTCAGACCGAAGATATCAAATGGCAAAGGTAGTAGAATTTGGTCTGTTCTTGGGCCAACTATCAAGAGTTATTGGACTATGTCTTGCCAGGAAGCCCGAGTGAATATTTTAATAGTCCCTCGGCTAATGACATATACATATGATTGACTATATATGGTTCGCATATAGTTCATCCATTGATTTACCTATTGTGGATATTAATTGAAAGCTAATTACATAGTATAAACTGTTGGGATTTTAAGATAAGTTTGGTAAGCTTTGAAACAGTTGAAGCATAATGTACAAATTCTCTCACTTAAACTGCATGATGTTGTTTGTCTGGTATTAATTACTTCGGCAACTTGTCATGCATGTGGCTATTGAACCAGCCACGATAACCTCAGCTTCGGCAACTTGTCATGCAACCATACTTGTTCTTCTAGTTTTTTCACTCCACATGCAAAAAATATACACAGCCGAAATTGACATCATCTCAGGCTCAAGCTTCTTGACAGAAAATGACACGCTGGTATCTCCTGCTAGAACATTTGAACTGGGATTCTTCAAGCCAGGTTGTTGGAATATGTTAACTTGTGCAAGCTCATGTTTAGTCATAATAAGTCAAGGGACTTATTATGTCATATTTATCTAATGTTTGTAGTTTGAGCTTGGTTTGACAGGTTGTTGATTCTTCAGGGGTTGAAGTGTAATTAGCTTCTATATAAGCTATGCCCAACCTTAGCTTCTGATCATTCTGCCGTATTGTTTCTCACACACATAAATCTCTCTCTCAAATTGTCATTGGTCTGGTATTAGTATTCTGGTAGTATTCTGATCATCTTAATCAGGTTTATAGTTTGGTAGATAGTATTGAGAGTTGTAGTGAGGCTATATTGTAACTTGGTTCTTGTAGTGTGATAGTTGGATCCTTCTGAAGGGGACAACTGATTTCCTTTGTATATTGTTTGGTGAGCACACATTTTGTGGACTCATCTTCTTGCATATTCAGTTAATAAAAGATTTCACCAAGGGGTGGTTGGCTGGGTGAATCAGCTGTGTTGTGGTTGTGTTTGGTATTAGATTCATAGTTTTAACATGGTATCAGAGCCACGGCTTTGATCACCGTTGGATCTTGATATTAGGGTTTCTAGGGTTTCATCTCGATTTTGGGGGTTTCGTGATTTTAGTGCTATTGGGCTCTATTGTGGTTGTTATCTCAACGGCAGTTGTGTTAATCGTTGGTTTTGAGGTGATTCTTGGAGTTGTCTGTTAGGGTTTCTTGAAACCCTAATTTGTCGATTTGGGGATCTTGGTTCTGGTGGTTTCTGTGGTGTTGTTGGGGCTCTTTCTTGGTTACTAACACTCTTGACTAAGTGAATCAAGAGTGTTGGTGATCTGTTTCTTCCGCTGCGTATCTTATAGCACTGTAAGGTTTTCTTTCTCTTAATTCCCTGAGTGTCATAGTTGTAACATCGCAAACGCTGTGGGTAACATCTTGACCTGCCTCCTTGAGAGGTACGGAAACCTGCTCTTCCCAAAGACAGGTGTTAAACTGGGCACTTCAGTTGAATTGGGTGTGAGTTTTTCTGGGTTTTTTAGCTGTTTAATTGTTTCTTGGTTATTATTAGTTAATTGGTATCTGTTTGGTATTTCTTGTTATTTTTGTTGTTTTATTGTTTCTTGGTTACTGTTAGTTAGGTGGTATCTGTCTGGTATTTCTTGTTATTTCTTTGATATCTGTTATCTGTTTGTTTTATTTCTTCTCTAATGGCTGAGGTGTTGATTAGTGCTTTAGATGCTGGTAATCCTCTTTACTTGCATTCTAGTGATAGTTCTAGTACTTCCATTGTGCCTTTTAAACTTACTGGGTCTGATAATTACAAGATGTGGTCTACTGCTATGAAAATTGCTTTAAAAGGAAAAAATAAGATGGGGTTTGTTGATGGGTCTTGTGTCAAACCTGTGACTAGTCCTGTCTTAGCCCAACAATGGGAGAGATGTAATGCCATTGTTCTTGGCTGGATTCTTGGGTCTTTGTCCCCTGAGTTGTACTTAGGGCAGGTTTACTCAGAAATTGCTTCTTAGGTTTGGGATGAATTACAAGAGAATTATGATACGATTGATGGTTCTGTTATATTTAATGTGATTCACAAAATTAATGGTCTTAAACAAGGTGAATTGTCTGTGCCTGATTATTATCATAAGTTGAATTCCCTATGGAGGGAATTTGATACTATGACTCTATTGCCTGCTTGTACTTGTGATGCTCATGAGGGTGTGTTGAAACAGAATCAACTTATCAGACTTATGCAGTTTCTTATGGGTTTAAATGAAGTGTATCAACCAATTAGAAGTAATATTCTTGCTAGAGACCCTTTACCAGATGTTAAAGAGGCTTTTAATGTGGTCTCTAGGGAGGAGTCTAATAGAGGACTCCACCCTAACTCTGGCTCTAACAGTAAGGTTCAACCTGCTGCATTTGTTACCAAGACCAATAACAATTCAGACTCTCATAACAATTTTGTTAGGAGAAATGGTAATGGTAATAGGGGACCTAATCCTAATCTGGTTTGTAAACACTGTGGCTTAATTGGTCATACCATTGAAAGGTGCTTTGAATTAAATGGTTATCCACCTGGCTTTAAAAGGAACCCTAATTTGTCTAAACAATCTGCTGCTGTCAAAAAGTTTAATGCTAATGCAGAAGTGTCTCTTCCATCTACTTCATCTGGTTCTATGACTGGGTCTTTTACTAATGATCAAATGATGAAGCTCTTAAGCCTTATCAATGAGAAACCCTCTGCTAATGTTTCTGCTAGTATGGCAGGTATGAAAACTACTTTTGTGAATAATAATGTGCTGTTTAACTTGAATATTGATAGATTTTTTTGTGCTAAGACTGGTTCTGTGAGTTATAATGTTACCCTTGGATGGGTTATTGACTCTGGTGCTAATCAGCATATATGATGAGGCGAAAAATGATCCGTTTTTAGGGGGTCATTTAAGCTCGGAATTGAATTTATTTGATCAAATATTGCCCTAAATCGTTCCTTTTGTGATTTTAGGTACTTTTGGAGTGAAGTCTGGAAAAGGAAGCATTTTGGATGTTTTTGGAGCATAAAAGTGAAGAAAACGGCAAAGTCTCAATTTTCCTTACTGGGAACAGTACCTGACGGCGTCACCAAGTTCTTAATGACGGCGTCAAGAGGAAAACAAGAGGTGATGAGGGTAGAGACCATGACGATCCAGAATGTTTTTACACTAGGGCGTGACGGCGTCACCATAGGCCGTCATGGCCCCATTACTCATGACAGCCCAGAGGAAAACTACTCTTGACGGCGTCAGATCTGGATCTAGGTAATCCGATTTTATTATAGGCGGCGGGTTGACGGCGTCAGAATTTTCTTCTTAGACGCCGTTACGTAGGAAAATCTATATATACTTTTGTAATTTTCATTCATTAAGAGAGGAAAATTTTAGGGACGACTTGGAGAAACCCTAGCACGATTTTAACAGTATTTTCAAGGGTTTTCACCCCTTGAAACCTTTCATGTTCAATTAAGATACGTATCCTTTCAATTCATTCAATATGTCTATGTGTTGTTTGAATATATCTTACGCTTGTCTTGATTTTAACATGCTAGGCTAGATCTCTTGTGTGTTTGCTTAGATGTAGTGAAACCTAGATGTTGATTATGGGTTGATTGCTTGTTTATAGTTGTAATGGATGAATGATTTCGATGTTAGGCTTAAGAAAACTGGCAGACTTCCATAGTGTAACTTGCTTGAACGTCTTAAGAAGCATGAACCAATGCGTACTAGGTTTTTATGGTTATATTTAATGCATGAGCGAATTCTAATGATCCCATGTTAGGAGCTTCTTGCAGGTTCGACATAGGAGTGAAGTAGGAGCTTATAGAGTTGGGGAAGTACGTACGCTACCCAACGATTGGTATTAAGGAATATAACCCGTCATCCACGCAACTGTAACAAACTATCAACCTGTAAAAGATATCTAGGGAGTAATGAAATCTAAGTAAACACAATTTTCCCATTTATTGTTCACACCACTAGTTTAATTAGCTTTATTTACATTTTTGTTATTTTATATTGATTGCATCTTTAGTTATTGGGTTAGTTGACTAGCAACTAATTTCGCCTACTCTTCCAAAACCCAAGATTTTAATTGCTTTTCATAAAACATAAAAACACAAAAAGAATCATCCCTCACCTCTAGACCTAGTTTTTAGGCTTTCTAATCCTAGCGACACTATTCCTGAGTTGAATGATCAATCCCCCGGTACTTGTCACTATACTATACTACAACGATCAGGTACACTGCCTGGTGGGGGTTGTAAGCTTCTCGAGATCCCTCGAGAGGTAAAGCCTGGTGCAATTCCCACGCATCAAGTTTTTGGCGCCGCAGCCCGGGGAATAGTTATTGTCTAGGTTAGGATTTCATTTTATCAGGTCTACTTGCTAGATTCCTTTCTAGTAAGATTTTATTTTATTTATATATTTTCTTTAGTCTATCTTATATCTTCGTGCCTTTGTTCGTAATCTCCACCATTCGCCATCATGGCAAACGACGAATTCTCTAACCTTAGAGTCACTAGGAGTCGTAGTTCCACTAGAGATCTTGTTTTGCCCTATGCAGAACGTGATTGGGAAATGCGTTGGCTAAGACGATCTCTCTCAACACCTGAACCATCCAGCATAGCCATCAATTTTGATGCGGCCCTTTCTGAAGAGAATTCAGAAAATCACCTTACAACCCCTAGCTCCCAATCCAACAACGATATGAGTACCGCCGCAACCCCCATTCCTAAGCGCCTTAAGGACTAATCCTCCCCAAATCCCCGTGGCTTCTCAAACGCCATTGTCTTCCCAAACGAACATACCAATGAGGTCTTGCATGCGACCGATGTTTGGCTTGTCCAAAGTGTATGCAAGTTTTGTGGACTAGATGATGATGACCCGATTCAACATATCAAGGACTTCTTGAAAATAGTAGACACCCTCCATACGGATGGGGCTACTAGAAACACATCCCGATTACGATTCTTCCCTTTCACCCTTTATGAAAAAGCCAAAGAATGGTATGATAAACTTCCCTCTGAATCTATTTTCACATGGGAGCAACTCATATCCAAATTTTATGAGAAGTTCTTTCCAGCAGGGAAAACCTCAGCATTTAGGGATAGGATCCTCCGCTTCCAAAAAGGGGAGGACGAACCCTTCCATAAATCGTGGATTAGATTCAAAGATTTAATAAGACAAGTTCCCCATCATGGCATCGAACTCTGGCTTCTGGTCCAAATCTTCTACGACAATGTCTCCTCAAATGACCGGAACGAGATCAACAATTCTAGAAAAGGGAGATCAGCCAATCTTAGTGCCGAGGAAGGATGGAATAGGATTGAGGAATATGCTCAAGACCAGGATGACACTTGGGATGAACCTGAGTCAACTGCTAGCATGTCTGAAATCACATCAACACCTTCAGATCGGCTAAGAAAAATTCACAAAAGAATGGAATACCTAGCTGGGTCGTAATTAACTAAACAACTTTCAAATCCTTACTTAATCTGCGACTACTGTAGGGGCCCGCACGAGGTAGAGGAATGCGGAGGAGAACCCACGACCGAACATGTGTGCTTGTCAGGGCATGACATCTACGCTGACCCCTCCCTTTTGCCTTTTTACCAAAACGATGATTACACCCTTTGGGGAAATCTGGTGAAGAGAAAAGAAGGAGAGGAAGGCCCTGAATATAAAATCAGGAGCACTTTTGAAGATGACCTTGGTCACTTCACTCAAGAAAAAGGCTTACAATTAAAAGGACTTGATGAGCTCGTCGATGAGCAACAAAATGACATAGAAGAATGGTTCAACAAGGTTAACTCCACCCTTGATAACCAAGACAGGCCATCAGTAAGCCAAAAAGACCCCATGCTCGCAATAACCACTCGAGCTGGAACAACAACCAAGGACTCCCTTACCCAAGCTCACATCCTATCACTCTTGATCCAAGCAAGCCCCACGAGGAGGAAGGTGATGTGAGCAACGAGGCTCCCGAACAACCTCCCCTGGTGACCCCATCCCCATCGACTCCACCCAACCAACCTGTGAGAATCCCATTCCCATCCCGACTAAAAAACCAGAAAATTGAGAATGATAATAAGAGATTCTTGTCATACCTAAAAGACTCGGTGATCACCATACCTCTCCTTGATGCTTGCTATCACATGCCAAAGTATAGCTCATACTTTAAAAAATTACTCGCCAACTGAAAGAAACTCGAGGGTCTTGTGACTCTTGGGGAAGAATGTTCGGTGGTGACCCATCGAGGGCTACCAAAAAAGGTAGACGATCCAGGCAGCTTCACCTTGCCCTGTTCTATAGGATCTCTATCAATAAAGAATGCTCTTGACGATTTAAGGGCGAGTATCAACCTCATGCCTCACTCCATGTTCCTTAAACTAGGATACTCCGGATTAAAGCCCACCCGTATGAACATCCAACTAGCTGATAGATCAGTCAAATACCCCGTAGGGATATGCGAGAATGTGCTAGTCAAAGTTGGAAAATTCAAATTTCCGGTTGACTTCGTAATCTTGGAAATGGAGGAGGATGACTTGCTACCCATCATCTTAGGGAGACCATTTCTTGCTACCGCTCGTGCAGTCATTGATGTTCATGACGGCAAGTTAACCTTACGAGTAGGAACCGATAGCTTAACCTTCGACATTAAAGACACTATGAATCTCTCTCTCGAAGCAGCTAACCGGCTTTATTTCATTGGAGAGGTCGATGAACTCACGGATGTTATTGATAGCTGTGTTGATGAACAGATCGAAGAAGGCTGGTTACGGGGTGAGAATTTTCTCCCCTTGTTGGAGGAAGAAAAGATGGAGGGTGTTGGAGCAGCCTCTTTCTACCCTAGACAGGAGGCCACTGAACAGCTCGAACTCCGAAAACCCGAAAACAAGCTTAAACCCTCTATTATCGAACCTCCTAACCTAGATCTTAAAGAACTCCCTATGCCTTCCTTCATGGAGAGGATCAATTGCCAGTAATCATAAACTCTTCCCTCGAACATGAACAAAAAGGTAAGCTCTTAGAAGTCCTCAAGAAATATAAGGGAGTGCTTGCATGGAGTGTAGCCGACATTAAGGGGATTGACTCTACTTTTTGCACGCATAAGATTCTTATGGAAGAAAACTATAAACCTACCGTGCAACCCAGAGGTGGGTGAATCCTAACATTAAGGAAGTAGTGAAGAAAGAAGTCATCAAACTTCTGGATACAGGACTAATTTACCCAATCTCGGATAGCCCGTGGGTTAGTCCTGTACAGGTGGTACCAAAGAAAGGTGGAATGACTGTGGTAAAGAACGACAAGGGTGAGATGGTACCCCAGAGAACGGTTACTGGCTAGCGGGTATGCATCGATTATAGAAAGCTCAATGACGCCACAAGGAAGGATCACTTTCCCTTACCATTCATTGATGAAATGTTGGAAAGATTATCTGGGCACGAGTACTACTGTTTCTTGGATGGGTTCTCGGGATATTTCCAAATCCCCATAGCACCTGAGGACCAAGAGAAAACCATGTTTACTTGCCCTTATGGAACGTTCGCCTACAAAAGAATGCCTTTTGGGCTGTGTAACGCCCCCGCCACTTTTCAGCGATGCATGACCGCAATCTTTCACGAACTGATGGAAGATAGCATGGAAGTTTTCATGGATGACTTTTCAATCTTCGGGAACTCTTTCGACTACTGTCTTGCTAATCTAGAAAAAATGCTCAAACATTGTGAGGAAACCAACTTGGTGCTAAATTGGGAAAAATGTCATTTCATGGTAAAAGAAGGGATTGTGTTAGGACATAAGGTCTCGGGGAATGGGATTGAGGTGGACCAAGCTAAAGTGGAAGCTATATCTATATTACCTTATCCTACGACTGTTAAAGCAATACGCAGTTTTTTAGGCCACGCTGGGTTCTACCGGAGATTCATCAAAGATTTCTCTAAAATAGCTCGGCCAATGACTCAATTGCTGATGAAGGATGTCCCTTTCGATTTCTCTCAAGAATGCAAGGATGCATTCGATCTCCTGAAAAAGGAGCTCACGCAAGCTCTAATCATGGTTACACCCAACTGGGAGTTACCTTTCGAAATCATGTGTGATGCTAGCGATTATGCTGTCGGAGCAGTATTAGGCCAAAGGCGTGACAAGTTATTCCAACCTATTTACTACGCTAGCAAAACCATGAATCCTGCTCAAGAGAATTACTCTACCACCAAAAAAGAATTATTAGCTGTTGTGTTCGCCTTCGACAAATTCTGTCAATATCTTGTCCTTTTAAAGACAGTAGTTTTCACCGATCACTCGGCTCTCCGATATCTTTTTGCTAAGCAAGATGCTAAACCACGACTAATTTGGTGGATCTTGTTGTTACAAGAATTTGACGTTGAAATCCGTGATAAAAGGGGGGCAGAGAATTTGGCTGCTGATCACCTATCTCGTCTTAAAAATCCCGTTGATGAGCTAGATAGAAGCAAGATTCGGGATTCATTTCCTGACGAACAACTCATGTCAATGACAGATTCTGAGCCTTGGTACGCTGATTTTGCTAACTATCTCGCGAGCAGACTCATTCCAGAACACATGACTAAATACGAAAAGAAAAGGTTCTTTGCCCAACTAAAATACTACTTCTGGGATGAACCACTTTTATTCCGAAGGTGTCCTGATCAAATAATCAGACGTTGTGTTTCTGGAGATGAGGCAGTTAAAATCATGAGAGAGTGTCACTCTGGCCCCTCTGGGGCCATCATGGGATAAACACCACTGCAAGAAAGATTTTCGATGCGGGATTCTATTGGCCCATATTATTCCGTGATGTTAAAGAAATGGTGCAAGCATGCGATGCATGTCAACGGGCCGGGAACATATCGAATAGAGATGAAGCACCTCAGAATTTTATACAAGTATGTAAGGTTTTTGACGTCTGGGGAATCGACTTCATGGGACCCTTTCCATCTTTAGGAGGGAATGAATACATTTTAGTCGCCATCGACTTTGTTTCAAAATGGGTGGAGGCACAAGCCCTTAGGACCAATGATGCTAGGGTAGTTATCCATTTCCTGGAAAAGCTGTTCGCTAGGTTCGGAATTCCTAAAGCTCTCATCAGTGATAGGGGAACCCACTTTTGCAATGCGCAAATGGAAAAGGTCATGAGGAGATACGGAGTGTCCCATTGATTTTCCACCGCCTATCACCCACAGACCAATGGTCAGGTCGAAAACGCTAACATGGCTATTAAAAGAATACTAGAAAAAACAGTTGGTCAGAATAGAAAAGACTGGTCATTTAAACTCGATGAGGCCTTATGGGCATTCCGAACTGCCTACAAGACACCTATTGGAACGACCCCGTTTCGCATGGTCTACGGTAAGGCATGTCACCTTCCGGTAGAACTAGAACATAAGGCTTATTGGGCACTTAAGGCATGTAATTTAGACTATACAATTGCCGGAACAAATAGGTTTTTGCAACTCCATGAGCTTGATGAGCTAAGGTTAGAAGCGTATGAGTCTTCCATTACATATAAGGAGAGGGCAAAAAGATGGCATGACCAGCAAATTAAGAAACCTAAGGAATTTTCAGAAGGGGACAAAGTCCTATTGTATAACTCTCGGTTAAGGTTATTTCCAGGGAAGCTCAAGTCTAGATGGTATGGGCCACTTACGGTGAAAAGTTCCTCTAAAACTAGAGCTGTTGTATGATGCGTGGGAATCGCAACAGGCTTTACCTCTCGAGGGATCTCGAGAAGCTTACAACCCCCACCAGGCAGTGTACCTGATCGTTGTAGTATAGTATAGTGACAAGTACCGGGGGATTGATCGTTCAGCTTAGGAATAGTGTCGCTAGGATTAGAAAGCCTAAATACTAGTTCTAAAGGTGAGGGATGATTATTTTTGTATTTTTATATTTTATGGAAAGCAAGTAAAAATCTCGGGTTTTGGAAGAGTGGGCGGAATTAGTTGCTATTCAACTAACCCAATACTAAGATGCAATCAAAATAAAATACTAGAAAAGAAAATAAACTAATTTATACTAAGGTTGTGAGCAGTAATTGGAGAAAATGTGTTTACTTAGATTTCACTACTCCCTAGATATCTTTTACACGTTAATTACTTGTTATAATTGCATGGATGACGGATTGTATTCCTTAATACCATTCATGGGGTGGCACACATAACTCCCCAATTATATGAGCTCTTATCTCCTCCTACACCATGCCCAGCACAACTATAGGGATTGTAAACAGTGGCTCATGAATTAAATACAACCAATAAAGACCTAGTGCTCATTGGTTCATGTTTCTTAAGACGTTCAAGCATGTTACCAATTGGAGATCTGCCAGTTTTCTTAAGCCTAACATATAAATCATTCGTCCAAGACAAGAATATACAAGTAATCAACACATAATCAATATCTAGGTTTCATTAGATCTAAGCAAACACAAAAGAAATCTAGCCTAGCATGATAGAATTAAGACAAGAACATGATATAGACAACCAACACATAGACATATTGATTGAATTAGAAGAACACTTATCTTGATTAATCATGCAAGGTATCAAGGGGTTGGAACCCTTGAAAAACCTGTAAAGTTACACCAAAATCGTACTTAGGGTTTCTCCCCAAAACTTCTCTCTTTAAATGTGAAAAATTAGAAAACTATATATAGAAAAATAGGTTTGACGGCGTCAAGAGTAAACTTGTGACGCCGTCACCTCGCCGCCAAAACTCTCCTCGGACTGCCTAGATCTACTTCTGACGCCGTCAAGACTTGTACACTTCCAGGCCGTCATGACTCTTTTACTCTTGACGCCCTTCCTACATGACGCCGTCAAATCTTCTCTGGGTCGTCATGGAAATTCATGAAATTTGCTCTTGACGCTGTCAAGGTTTTGCTCTTGACGCCGTCACCTACTATTCCCAGCATGGAAAATTAAGACTTTGGCGTTTTCTTCACTTTTATGCTCCAAAAACGTCCGAATTGCTTCCTTTTCCAGATTTCACTCCCAAAGTACCTAAAATCACAAAAGGAACGATTTAGGGCAATATTTGATCAAATAAATTCGAATTCGGGCTTAAATGACCCCCTAAAAACGGATCATTTTTCGCCTCATCATTGTGTTAGCACCTAGGATAAACTATCAAAGAGGTCTTTTAAAGGCTGTTGTGTGATGCGTGGGAATCACAACAGGCTTTACCTCTCGCGGGATCTCGAGAAGCTTACAACCCCCACCAGGCAGTGTACCTGATCGTTGTAGTATAGTATAGTGACAAGTACCGGGGGATTGATCGTTCAGCTTAGGAATAGTGTCGCTAGGATTAGAAAGCCTAAATACTAGTTCTAAAGGTGAGGGATGATTATTTTTGTATTTTTATATTTTATGGAAAGCAAGTAAAAATCTCGGGTTTTAGAAGAGTGGGCGGAATTAGTTGCTATTCAACTAACCCAATACTAAGATGCAATCAAAATAAAATACTAGAAAATAAAATAAACTAATTTATACTAAGGTTGTGAGTAGTAATTGGAGAAAATGTGTTTACTTAGATTTCACTACTCCCTAGATATCTTTTACACATTAATTACTTGTTATAATTGCATGGATGACGGATTGTATTCCTTAATACCATTCATGGGGTGGCACACATAACTCCCCAATTCTATGAGCTCTCATCTCCTCCTACACCATGCCCAGCACAACTATAGGGATTGTAAACAGTGGCTCATGCATTAAATACAACCAATAAAGACCTAGTGCGCGTTGGTTCATGTTTCTTAAGACGTTCACGCATGTTACCAATTGGAGATCTGCCAGTTTTCTTAAGCCTAACATATAAATCATTCATCCAAGACAAGAATAAACAAGTAATCAACACATAATCAATATCTAGGTTTCATTAGATCTAAGCAAACACAAAAGAAATCTAGCCTAGCATGATAGAATTAAGACAAGAACATGATATAGACAACCAACACATAGACATATTGATTGAATTAGAAGAACACTTATCTTGATTAATCATGCAAGGTATCAAGAGGTTGGAACCCTTGAAAAACCTGTAAAGTTACACCAAAATCGTACTTAGGGTTTCTCCCCAAAACTTCTCTCTTTAAATGTGAAAAATTAGAAAACTATATATAGAAAAATAGGTTTGACGGCGTCAAGAGTAAACTTGTGACGCCGTCACCTCGCCGCCAAAACTCTCCTCGGACTGCCTAGATCTACTTCTGACGCCGTCAAGACTTGTACACTTCCAGGCCGTCATGACTCTTTTACTCTTGACGCCCTTCCTACGTGACGCCGTCAAATCTTCTCTGGGTCGTCATGGAAATTCATGAAATTTGCTCTTGACGCCGTCAAGGTTTTGCTCTTGACGCCGTCACCTACTGTTCCCAGCATGGAAAATTAAAACTTTGGCGTTTTCTTCACTTTTATACTCCAAAAACGTCCGAATTGCTTCCTTTTCCAGATTTCACTCCTAAAGCACCTAAAATCACAAAAGGAACGATTTAGGGCAATATTTGATCAAATAAATTCGAATTCGGGCTTAAATGACCCCCTAAAAATGGATCATTTTTCGCCTCATCATTGTGTTAGTAGACGATGAAAGTAGAGAATTTACTGTCAACATACAACGTGTAAAACATTATCAAGAAAGTAGCAATGAAATGGTTAGTGAGGAAGATGTAACATTTGACGATGAGGTCTGTAGAAAACTAGAAAGGGGGTTGAATAGTTTTACGTCCTTTTTAAATTTATTACCAAAATATTTTGTAGCTTATTAAAAACTTTCGATTCGATCTCAAGTGAATTCAAGTAACAACCAATATAAGCAATTCTAATCTAATAATGAAAGTATTGAAATTTAATGAAGAAACGATAGAGTTAGAAAGATCAAACCACAACACGTGAATTTATAGTGGTTCGGCTACAAGGACACCTTCCTTGCCCTACTCCACTCCCCGAGTACCACACTCGAGAGTTTTCTTCACTATGTCAACAAACTCCTTATGGTGGAGAAACCTTACACACCTTGGCTTACACGAGTTAACGACACTAAGTTAAATGTCGAGTTCTAATCGTAGCTAGAACCAATCTCACAACTTCTTCAAGGCTTCACACCTTCTTCACACCTTCACAACTTCTTCAAGACTTCACACCTTGTCAATCTTCACACCTTCTTCTATGCACAACTAAGTCACAACTACTAAACTACTTTACAACACACCTAGTTTCTACAATCAACAAATTCACACAACACTTTTACAAATATCTAACACTACTACAATATGAAACTAGCAAATCACAACACTACTACAATTAGATGGATGTAGATGAGTGTTCTTCTTCTTGCACTTGAATGGATGAAGCTTTGGATCACTTGGAAACAAAGACTTATGAGTTATATGATCAAAGGATTTTTGATATAGAAATGGAGGTTGGATCAGAAAGTTTTTAGTGCAAAAAGGTGAGAAAAATATGTGGAATGATCCAATATTTATAGGGCCAGAAAACACTGTTCTGGAGCGTGCCGGTCCCCTTAATTAGGGGGCGGTCCCCTTAATGATTAAGGGGGCCGCCCTCCTGAACGTTGGAAAAGTTTTTCAGGATAAAATTTGCCCTTTTTGGTTGGAAATTTGAAATCATATCTTTGTAGTTTAATATAACATTACCAAAAATGATTTACAAATATATATAAAATGTTAATATCATTTTATAAAAAGTTATGTCTTAAGACAAGGTTTCCTTTGATCATGTAATGCATAAGATGCTTAGTTTATGCATACCTTAAGTGATATTAGATGTAGAGGTAAATATTTGTTACCAAATACTTGTTTACGTCTTAATCTTGACTTAATTTCATTTGAGTTTTGTGATTATCAAAACATAGGTTTATTGAGAAATATTAATAATGTTTTAAGCCATTATTTATATCAACAATCTCCCCCTTTTTGATGATTACAAAACTTAAACTCATTAACTCAAAAATTAGTTTTTAAACAAGTATTTTAGTGAGTTTATATTTACTTCTCCCCCTTTTTGTAGAATAAAAAAGGTTATGCCGACAATTTTCAAACGTGAAAATTGACGGGAAGATATCTCCCCCTTGGCGTGTACTCCTTGTTATAAACAGATCTAGGCTGTGTAGGACATAATAATAACAATAACAATAAGCAGCGGAATAATCAAAACACAATTGTTATTATTAACAAGGTTTCTCGTCATCATCTCTACTCTAACATACACCAAAGCCCCAATGCTACGTGATCAAGTGTAGCACGGTTACATTCTAACAGCGATCTAAGATCGTTGAGGCTTAACACTAATCACCCTAGACGTTTTCCCATAAACGTCTCTACACACACACTTTTCTGGTGTTTACATTGTGACACACGTACTTAATATCAATTCCCTGTATCTCTTTATATAATAGAGATACTAGGGTTACAAAGGATATTTTAGAATAATAAAAATATATGCAGTAATCTTTTTCTTTCTTTGCAAGTTTCTTCCTTTGTCTCCATAAGTCCTTCATCTTTCATATTTTGTCAATATCAACTCAAGTATAATTCCTAACAATCTTCCCCTAGTTGATATGACAAAACCAAATAAGCATGAACTTCCCCTGAAGTTAGTATGTATAGATAAACGAACTTCCCCTTAAATCATGCTATATCACCAAGGCTCTTCAAGTTGCAGCTTCAATGTAAAGACTCTTCCCCTTTTTGTCATCATCAAATAGGGGACAAATGTAAGCAACATTGATCTTCACAACCACGAATCAATATTACACGTCCAATTCATCTTTCCAATGTCTCAAAGTCGCCACCATTAAGTTTTCCGCATCTAAAAATGTACTTGAAACAATAGAAATCCAAACCATCAGTAGTAATAACAACTAGTAGTTGTAAAAACCTTCACCTCGATGTAGCATATAAATGGTTAAACATTTAGACATTTAGCTTCCCCTGAAACCCATATGTTAACCATTTGTTGAATCTTCAATTCTATAGGCTCTATGTAAGGATTACTAATGAAGAAAACTAAATGTTACCAACTTTATACTGAAGTAGAACATTCCAAACTCATGTCTTAAATAAACCTTCGAACGTGTAATCAGTTTGGGTATATGTTCGAAGGTTTATTTAAGACATGAGTTTGGATTGTTCTACTTCAGTATAAAGTTGGTAATATTTAGTTTTCTTCATTAGTAATCCTTACATAGAGCCTATAGAATTGAAGATTCAACAAATGGTTAACATATGGGTTTCAGGGGAAGCTAAATGTTTAAATGTTTAACCATTTATATGCTACATCGAGGTGAAGGTTTTTACAACTACTAGTTGTTATTACTACTGATGGTTTGGATTTCTATTGTTTCAAGTACATTTTTAGATGCGGAAAACTTAATGGTGGCGACTTGAAACATTGGGAAGATGAATTGGACGTGTAATATTGATTCGTGGTTGTGAAGATCAAGGTTGCTTACATTTGTCCCCTATTTGATGATGACAAAATGGGGAAGAATCTTTACATTGAAGCTGCAACTTGAAGAGCCTTGGTGATATAGCATGATTTAAGGGGAAGTTCGTTTATCTTTCATACATACTAACTTCAGGGGAAGTTATAACAATAAGTAGCGGAATAATCAAAAGACAATTGTTATTATTAACAAGGTTTCTCGTCATCATCTCTCCTCTAACATACACCAAAGCCCCAATGCTACGTGATCAAGTGTAGCACGGTTACACTCTAACAGCGATCTAAGATCGTTGAGGCTTAATCACTAATCACCCTAGACGTTTTCCCATAAAACGTCTCTACACACACACACACACCTTTCTAGGTTTACATTGTGACACACTTGAATAAATAAACCTATTCCCTGTATTCTCTTTATATAATAGAGAACTAGGGTTACAAAATACTACGAAGGACTATATTGAAATAACTTCTTTGTAAAGCAAGTCCTTTGTCTTTTGCATTCTTCACTTTGTCATCATAAGTCCTTTATCTTTCATATTTTGTCAATATTAACTTAAGTATAATTCCTAACAATCTTCCCCTAGTTGATATGACAAAACCAAGTAATCATGAACTTCCCCTGAAGCTAATATATTTGAAAGATAAATGAATTTCCCCTTAAACCATGCTATATCATCAAGGATCTTTAAGCTGCAATCTTGTAAATCTCCTTCCCCTTTTTGTCATCATCGAATAGGGGACAAATGTATGCAACCTTGATCTTCACAACCACAAATCAATATTACTCGACCAATCCATCTTTCCAATGTTTCAAAGTCGCCCACAATTAAGTTCTCCGCATCTTTAAATGAACTTGAAACAATAGAAATCAAAACTAGCAGTAGTAATAATAACCAGCAGTAGTAAAAACCTTCACCTCGATGTAGCAAATAAATGGTTAATCATTTAAACACGTAAGCTTCCCATGAAACCCATATGTTAACCATTTGTTGAATGTAGGCTCCATGTAATGATTACTGATGAAGAAAACTAAGTATAACCAACTTGATGCTGAAGTAGAACCACCCAAACTTGTGCCTTATATCTTGTACTAAAATTGACTTCGAACGTATACTTAACGTATAGGGACATCGCAATCTCTTGACAATAAACACTGAGCACAATAACGTAACTCCTTCAAGTGTTTGTCAATTCGTAGTCACCTGAACGAACGAACAAGTTATCTTCAAAGTGTCAGACTCACTTTGAGATATGATAAGAACACGCATCCAAGAAACTCCACTTCAACTTCAAATAGGTGATAAAAACTTTTCTTTGTAATAAATTAAATCAAATAAGAACGAGCCATGAAACCGTTAAGAACCAATAAACCAAAAATCAAAATTCCAAAAATCATCTGTGTGTGTAGTAAAACATCTTCTTTCGAACCAAGAATCAATCAATCTTGTGTGTGTCTTCAAACTCCATATCTTCCCAATAAATAATCGTAGAAGATAAAATTCACCAACCCATGGTCATGGATAATATAACAAAAGATAGTGCACCGACCCATGATACGAATTATATTCTTAAATCATCCAATTAGTTATTACCTCTAAACCATACAGCAGCATCACGTTCAACTCAATCCATTAAATCCTTGACACCACCGACCCATTATCAAGTATGAGGTTAAACTATTAAAATCCATAACCAATAGCGATTCATTGTTTTCACCTTTGTCAAACGTATTAACCAATCACAATTACATCTCAATTTTCCACCCAGCGACCAATTAATATTTACGAGGAACCAACTGATCAACTTTTGACGAGCAACATAAATCATTTAAGAAGCGGCATAAAAGTGTTACGCAACAATTAAATTCCACCGTCCCATGATTGAGTCTTCTATTAATTAGTAATGACAATCCAATCAACTAACAATGCTACTATCCCACATTCTTTGCAATATTCGACCACTGATCCACTATATTGATAGACCATTACTAGGTTCTTTAACACCAACAAGCAATAGTGGAAACGTTCTAGCAGCAGTGGAAACAATTAAGTAGCAGTGGGAACAAGTATCGCAGCAGTGGAAACTTATTTGCATAAGCAGTGGTAACCATCGAAGCTGCAGTGGAAACGTATAACGCAGCAGTGGGAACATGTAACGAGCAGTGGTAACCATCTAGCGTAGCAGTGGAAAAGATCTAAAGCCAGCAGTGGTAACGTGAAACTTACTATCCTGTTCCTGTAATCTCATTAACACCAAAACCAAGCGTTCTTTGAACAAATCCAACAACAATATATCTTGCAACAGCTTTATCGTGCAAACACCAGTAAACCTACTTAACCATGAAGCGTTCTTGTACCAGTAACCTTACTTATTTGTTCCAGTAGACATTCAATGAGTCATATTCCAAAGAAAATAACTTCCACCAATAAATAGATACGATCTCATAGATGAAAGACCATAAACATGCAAATTTTTCAATCATCCCAACATCAGACCAAACCCTTCTATTCCATGCCATAACTAATTCTGCTATTACATTCACATAAGCAGTAAGACCCTTAAATTACTTTGACGCCATGTAATAATTACAATAACTAGGGTTTGCTAGGGTTTTCTTTGAATAAATTTCTGTTATGAAACCCTAAAAATCTTCGAATGCAACTTAAAATCAATAGATTAGGGCATAAACTAACCACTATTTACACCATAACTGACTTCCATAGCATATTGATTAAGTAGAATAAGAAAATCAGCAAGTGAATAACAAAGAAACCCTAAAAATCGACTTACTGAAACTGTTTCTACAGCAGACTTTGAGACCATATATCTTTTTACTGAGAGCTCAGATCGAAGATCTCTCCGGTGGAACTCTTCATTGATATGTAGACAAGCTCCAGTAAAAATTTCAGCCCGATCCAACGGTTAACGAAGGAGTTATCGTCGTTTAAAAACTGTCCTGCAGAAAGATACGAAAATTGTACCAGTTTCGAATTTTTCTTGATTTCTTCGATCTTCGACAAACAAAACCTTGTAAGATCCCTAAATCACAAGCCAACCTGGTCTCTGATGCCACTTGTAATAAACTGATCTAGGCTGTGTAGGACATAATAATAACAATAACAATAAGCAGCGGAATAATCAAAACACAATTGTTATTATTAACAAGGTTTCTCGTCATCATCTCTACTCTAACATACACCAAAGCCCCAATGCTACGTGATCAAGTGTAGCATGGTTACATTCTAACAGCGATCTAAGATCGTTGAGGCTTAACACTAATCACCCTAGATGTTTTCCCATAAAACGTCTCTACACACACACTTTTCTGGTGTTTACATTGTGACACACGTACTTAATATCAATTCCCTGTATCTCTTTATATAATAGAGATACTAGGGTTACAAAGGATATTTTAGAATAATAAAAAGATATGCAGTAATCTTTTTCTTTCTTTGCAAGTTTCTTCCTTTGTCTCCATAAGTCCTTCATCTTTCATATTTTGTCAATATCAACTCAAGTATAAATCCAAACACTCCCCCTCATTTGGGGGCACCAAGAGAACGAGCTATGGAATGCTTTGCAAAACAAAAATATTAGAAGCACAAGTATATACATGCAAACATATATATAAGGTGATGGGAAAATACATCATCATGCAAAGAGTACATGGTCTTCATAGAGCTTGCAAGCAAAAGGGTGGTAGAGGCTTTATTTATTAAGCATATTATATGCTTAGTTTGGAGAGCATGAGGGTGATGGTGATGGAATGGGTGAAAATTGTGGTGGAGGAATGATTGGAGAGGATGGTGGTGTTGGTGGTGGTGGTGGGTTGGTAAGCAAATGTTCAATATATGAAAACATATATTGAATTTCATCTCTAAGACCAAAGATGACGGTGCGGTTGTGGATGCAACAAAGATAAGTATCCCCATGGGATTCAAGTAACCTCCAAGGCACGGGATTGGCAAAGAATGATGGTGTAATTGGTAGAGATGAGAGATGAGCATCAAGTGGTGTTATTGGTGAAAGTGAGATGGTAAGATGGGTGGACATGGGTTCTTGTGTAGGATGTGGTGATGATACTTGTGGTGACAAGTGTGAATTGATGTAGTCATTGATTGATGAGGTTGAGGGTATAGAGGATGAGGAAGTTCCATGAGTGGAAGGTGTTTTGGATAGTGCATTAGGTGCACTTGGAGATGAGCATTTTGGTGGAGGTGATGGGGTTTTGTTTTCTTCATTTGTTATGTCAATGGAGAGTTGTTTTGGAGGAATGATCACAAGCTTTTGTTTCTTGGAGGCTTTGGAGTTTGAGGTGCTTGGTGGAGTCATGATGATTTAGATGATGAATGATGAGAAGAAGAATGGTGATTATGGAGGGAATTTATAGTATGGAAATGGTTGATTTAGGTAAGTATTTGAAATGGTTGAATGAGATTTTAAAATCAGTTGGGTTAAAATGGGAAATGGTAGTTGATACTAGAGAAAGGGTTCACAAGATGCAAAAGAAAACAGTGAACCCAGTTCCAGATGGTCGGTCCCCTTAATTGTATGCCGGCCCCTTTAATGATTAAGGGGACCGCCTAGGGAATTAAGGGGGCCGCCCATCTGGTGTTTTCCCAGACGACCAGAAACCCAAAATTTGTAGAATTTGGTGATTTTTCAAGTGTGTTTTTCCAGCAAGCTCTATTAGAAGTATATACTTGATGAGTGTCTAAATACTCATCATTTTATACTAATCTGAGCTGCCAAAACATCCAAAAACACTCAAATATGCATCAAAATACTAAAAATATCTTAGAAGTGTGTTTTATATGTTTCAAATGCAAAATAATCAAAAACAGATGAAAAACGTACAAAGTTTGCATAATTGGCAGTTTCAGTCCCTCAAGTTTCATAAATTGGCAAAACTAGTCCCTGGTTATTCTAAAAACATGAAAAAGTCACCAAAGGTCCTTTTTACTCACAAAGTTACATATTTAGTCCTTTGGTGCAAAGTTTCATAAAATTACAAGTTTAGTCCCTATACTTTGGAAATTGACATAAATGGTCCTTGGGATGTTAAAAACTTTGAGAAAATCAATTTTAGTCCTTGTATTATTAATCTTTTGCAGGAATGGTCCTTGGTGTGAAGTTTGGTGAATTTACATGATTGGTCCCTAAAGTTTCACAGTTTGGCAAAACAGGTCCCTCAAAGTTTCAAACTTGATAGTTTTAGTCCCTGGGTTTTCAAAATGGGAAAATTATCATTAAGGGTCCTAGGGGATTCATAATTGTCACTATTAGTCCCTGGATGAAAAGTTTGGAGAAATTACATGTTAAGTCCCTGGAGTTTCATATTTGTCAATTTTAGTCCCCGGGTATTTAAAAAAATGAAAAATATCAAAAATACCTTTGTACTATTCATTTATGGCAAAATAGGTCCTTATGATTACTTATGGGAATTTACAATTTCAGTCCCTATAATTTTCCCAAATTACAAAATTGGTCCCTATGTTACATAAACCAAACGGACTCTTTATATTATTAAACCAAAAACAAATCCAATCCACTATCCCAATCTACCCACTTTTTTTGTCTAGCCCAACACCCAAGCCTAATCCACCCCAACCCTTAATATTATTACCCGGTCTAATACCGGTCAAACAAACCACCCTCACCCCTAACCTTTCCCTCCTCCCTTACACAGCCAAAACCACCATCACCACATCACTGGTTTCACTCAACATGGCCTCCAATCTATCCCCCTTATCCCTCCACCTCACACATACTCCCAAATACCCATTAATGCTCTTGAAATCCTCTCCAAGCAACCACAGCTGCCCTTGGACCTTTTGGCGCCAAAAAGCATTTTGAATGGCTAGGATCAATCAGACCATATCAACGGCTGGGGATTGATGGGATAGTGTCAGAAAGACCCAAGGAACCTCAAAAGTCTCTATAAAGCAAAAGAGAAGCAGAGGAGATGAATTATTAGATTAGGTTTAGTGTAATTCAATCGTAGGTAGTGTAATTTACTTATTCAGTTATATTTTCAATTGAAACAACTTGTACTAAGTTAATTTCATGTATTTCAATCTTTATTTTCAAGTCAATTGCAAGTTTCAGTGTGTATCTCAGTTATGCAATTTTTCTTTATTTCAAAGTTCACCAAAAGCTCAACTGTTGTTGTTAGTTGTAGTTAAGTCAATTCTTAAGCTTAAATAAGCTCTGACAAAGCTCAGATAAGTTTTAGAATACCTTAATTGTCTGTTTATCCATAAATAAAAAAAAATACCAAAAATAATAAATTAAATAAGAGAAAAATAAAAAAAATAGAAGGAAGAACAAGAAGAAGGATTGAGCAGGGTGTGATTTGGAATGTTTTGGTATTAGTAACCTTGAGGAAGGTTGTTAGGAATGATCTTGGTCATGGTTACTCAACTCTCAGTCACATACCATTTGTAAGTCATAAGTTTAATTTTTGCTTTTTATTAAATATAGCTTGTAATCTGTTTTATATATATATTCAATTATGTGTATTTAACCTTAATAGATAGATAAAAAGTCAGTTCATAATCTTAAATAACCAATTGCATAAGAAATCATCAAAACAATCTGTTAAAGGGGTGTTTGGTTTAGGCATTTCTTACATGTTCCCATAAGCTTTTGTTGTTGTTTTTAGTGTAGAAACACTATTATAGGTCAAGTTAGGTTAATTACATCATAATATGCAGTAATCTTTTGTCCCAAAGTCAAAATCATCATTGATCACCCCTCACAGTTAACTGTGAGGGATTTGTGATCCACAAATCCTCATTTTACTTTATTAGTTGTAGCGTAAGCTCAAAATAGGTTCTATATAGCTTATCATAACTTATTCAGCTTATAGGAAGCAGTAGAAATTCACAATAGTTAAACTAAGTAGTTTAGATTAAAAAGTCAATTTGCATCTCTTAGATTTTCTCAAAACTTCCAGGATTTTTGTAGAATTGTGTGGTTGCTTACTTGACTTGAAACTTGTTCCTAATAATCGACTACCATCTCAACTTTTAGATCCCACAAGTTTTATATTTTTAGGATTTTTCTACTGTGCCCCACCTTAGGCCAAACACACTTGCAGGGAAGACCCCTTCCCCTGCACCAGCACCACAGTTCCACACCACCAACTTTAGTGGTGTTTTCTGGCCACCTCAGTGGGCCCCACACCTCCAACTTAGGTTCTCCCAACCCCCCTCCTACCAGAGATCATAGTTTTAGCCCTAGTTTGACTTGTGGACCTATGGACCCCACTTTATTTTGCCTCCCAAGACTGTCCCCATTCTGTCTCAGAATTGAAATAAGCAAAGTGCTTATTTGTGATTTGTGGCTTATTGAAGTTGCTTATTTGTGTTAACCTTGCTTAATATAGTTCATGTAACTCAGAGAGACCAAGTTTTACCAAGGTGGACCCCACATAAGCTCTTGTGAGCTTATTTCCAATTTCAGTCAACTAAAGTCAACTGTGGTGGTAATAAGCCCCCACAGTGCTTATTAATAAGTTATAAAATAGTTGTTTTTATTAAAGTTGTCTATTTTTAGGTATAATATAGTTTTGTAAAAGAAAAATCCAGAAAAACAAATATAAAAATAAGTGATAGTTTCTATTTAATATAATTTAATTTTAATTTTCATTTTTATATTTTTATTAAGTAATTTATAATTTTATATTTTTATTAATTTCCTTTTATATTAATTTATTTTTAATAATTTTCTCAGATTTTTAATTTTGTAATTTAGTATTTATTAGAATTAAAATTAGTTTTATTAATAATTAATAAATAATTAAGTTATAAATAGCACAATTAGTTTTTATAAAGCAACACCTAGATTTTATATTTTTCCTAGCTTTTATAAGTCATAAAATAATTTTAGGAATTTTTCCATAATTTTCTAAGTTAATTTGGTATTATTTGTAATTTAAATTAGTTTAAATAGTTTAATTAATATAATTAGTTTTTAATTAATAGAAAATCTATAAAAAGACAAAAATATTTATTTTTATTTTTTATACTTTCTTCAAGTTCATTTTTAAGTTTAGAAATTATTTTTGCAAGTTTTTAGTTTAAATTGTAGTGTTTATCATTTTTAGTTTTATTTAAATTAGTTTTAAATTAAATAGTTAAATAGTTTTTAATTAAATAATTAATAATAAATAATAAAATAATCTAAAAAATAATTTTCTTTTTAATTTAATTTTCTTTTAAGTTTAAGTTTATAGAAGTTTCATTTTTAACACCCGTAGTTTATTTTTCTTAAAACTCACCTTTTTCTCAGTACGCAATCGCGTCTGATTTTAATTTGGTGTGCGTTTATACGTTTTCAAATACCTAGCTTTTACGTAATCGTTAAAATAGTTTATTTAAGTCATTTTATTTTATAAAACCCTAGTATAATCACTCTCACCCACTTTCATACCTTTCCTGTTCACATTCACTCGATCACAAATTCGTTTTTAATAAACCATCGCACACCTCGTTGGGACATTACGACCCGGGGAAACACTGTATTCCACGGAAGCATTTGCCTTAGACGTTTGACTTGGTTGACCATCACCTGGTAAACTTAGTTGACCGTTTGAGGCCAATCAAAATTTGGAGCCGCTGCCGGGGAGGTTGTGCGCTTATTCTAAACGATTTTGCGTATTAGTGAACCTGAATACACGCTCATTGTATATTTACCCATCCTTATTCATATTATTATAATATAAAAACAAAAGCAGTTCCCGAAAACATTTTAAATCAGTTTTCAACGAACACAAAAATCCAAAAATATTTTCTTTCTTATCTTTATAATATATTTATCTAAAACCACAAAAATATCCATCTTTTCCCTCTTACACTTTTTGATTCTTTAGCCCTTTACCCTCTATCCATTTAATTCTAACTTCTATATTCTTATGGCATGTATCGACCCCAAATTCTTATTCGCGCTTGAAAAACTTCAAGCCTTGTCCGAGATTCCTAGAATTCGTGTTGATCATGATGATCCATTTATTCCTATTCCCTCTCCGGTGAGGGAAATGGAACGAGTAACCAGGGCGACAAAGGACCCGGTACTTTCCTCTGACAATGAAAGTGCTAAATACGTCCAACCTACGGTTGTCCAAGAATCTAAGCTCACAATTGATCCTAACCTTTCACGGTTTACGGTTAGAAGTTTGTCAAGCAAACGTACAGAACTTAGGGCAGTGACTAAAAAGAACGATTTGCCTAATCTTCACATTCATCAAAAACAAAAACCAGAGACCATAACGGAAGTGGTGGAAATTCCTAGCTCTCAGAGCACACCAATTGTCCCACCTCCAGATTTTGTTCCTTGTGTCGGTTGTGGTGAGCTGCTTTTCGGTTTTCCATGTCGTTGGTGTACATGTGAACAATGTGGTATTGATATTCGAGACGAGAGTTGTTTGTTTTGTGGATCGAGTAATTCATTTGCTTATGATCCTAATCAAAACTCATTCAACGACTCCTCAAATTTTTCCAACTACCCATCACATTCATACGAGCAAGAATCATATTATCCAAATCTCAATGATGCTTCGTATCAAAATACACCAAGCCAGACTCAACAGTTTTACTGTTGTGAGTACTGTGGAGGTCCACACTTTAGCTCTGATTGTCAAACAAGGAATCCATTTCCTTGTAACAATTATGACTATTCGTTTCAAGACCCACCTCCACAGTGCCAAATGATTCAAGCAACTCCTCATATCTAGTAAGACCCTTATATAGAGGCTCTTGAGAAACTCAAAGATCTTAAGGAGGAGTTAGCTAATATTTCGTTTCACAATGCACCAAGTTTTTCTTGTGTACATTGTGGGGGTCCTCATGATGATTTCCAATGTCAACCGTATTATAAACCTGAACATTGTTCTAGTTCTAATACATCTGGTTTTGACACATTCACACCCCCACAGTTTCCACTCATTCCATATTCTCGTGATAAATCTATCGCGGAATTACTTGCAGAAGCACATGCAGTTAGAAACGAAAGAAGCATGGAAGAATTACTAGCCTTAAAACAAGCATCTATAACACGTACCAAATTTCATAATGCTGCTCTTCTTGATGAAGATGATGAAAGTGATGATACCTCATCAAGTTCATCAGTTGAGACTCCTTCCATGGATATACAGGGAGAAAAGAGTATGGGAGAATTACTAGCAGCTGAACAAATGGAAATTATAAAATCCATGTATGCTAGCCCTTCTCATCTCCCTCAGTCTGCTGTTATCACACCCGAGGTTCCCACTCACTCCCTGAGCATGGGGGACGAGCATCTTGACACAATTCCTGCAAAGGAATCTGACGAATTCATAAAGTCTAGTGTTGAGAACCTTGTTCCAATCCCAAGTGAGTCACAGGGAATTCTTGATCATATGTGTGATATTCCTACCCCCTTGATAATCCAAATGATCAAATTGAGAATGTCTCTAATTCCAGTGATGATTGTATATCTTATGGAGACATTGAGTATGTTGAGGCATCACTGCCTCATTCTGATGTTGATCCTCTTCTTGAGGATTTCACAGAGGAACTCACTCACATCATTCCACTTCTATCTGGAAGTAATGATGATCTCTTTGACTTCGAAGCCGATCTGGAAGAGATAGAAAGTCTCTTACATAATGATCATTCACTCAGTGCTTATCCCAACAGTCCAGTAGAGAATGTTAATCACATTGTTCCTGAAGCATTCAAAACTACTATCACCAATCCTCTATTTGAATTCAAATCTGAATTCACTTTGATTTCTGATAACCCAATATTTAGTATTCAGATCGAGGATAGTGAGGAGTCCACAACGGAACATGAGTTCATAGATTTATATCTTGTGAATGATTCTCTTTACGAGGAGTTCTCCTTTGAACTCACTCAGATGATATCTCCACCGGAGTATGATAATTTCTATTTTGATCTGGACATACCCATAATATGTCTTGATCAAACGAGCTTAAAAGAGGAGATTCATGAAACTATGAATTCTCCTATTGAGGAAGAAGAGTTAGTCAAGATTTTCATTATGATTTTCTTTCTTTTCTTCATATATTATGTCCCCTATCCTGTTCTTCACTCTTTCGGGAGTGAAGACATTATCTTTGACCCCGGCATTCTCATTTATAAATATGAGCCGGGTACTTATCTCATCGGTGTGGAACTTTCACGTGCTTCAAATGTTTATCCAAATATCTTGAATGAAAGTCCGATGCAGATTGTCTCTTCCACATCATACTTCCCCATGGACAAATAAATTCGGGGTCGAGTCAAGCTAGCGACTCGGTAATCAAAAACAGTAGCATGTACTTAGGGTTTTCACCCTAAGTGTGGGGGAGATACTAACCCACATGTTGTATATATATATATCCTCTAAAAAAAATGTGTGTACATAAACTTAAATAAAGGCTATGGAGTATTTTCTTCTTACGTTCTAAGTGTTGGTTTAACACCTGGTACTTTGAATATTGAGGACAATATTCAGTTCTAAGTGTGGGGGGAGATTCGTTATTCTAACGAATTTTGACTCCTCCCAAACCAACCAGTAAACCGTGTGCAGCTAATAGGCCCACCTGGGAGAAAGTGCAAGTTATTATTGACCGTGGAAATATAAGGAAATCCCCGGGTCGTTAAATCCCAACGAGATTGAAATTGTATTTTGGAACGATTTGGAGAATGAGTGGTACTGAGGACAGTAACAAAAAATGATTGAGGGATGATTATATTACTGATTTCTTGGAATTTAGATAATATGAAAATATATAAACAATAACAGAGATACACGTAAAAGCACAAATAAGAAAATCAGGTAACAGACAGATGACAAGTGGTATTTAACAAGCTACAAACTACAGGGTGTAAAAGTGAAACTTTTGAAAACTTAAAATTTAAAAAGAAATTTGAAAATGAAAATGAAATTATAAAAATGATTAAAAAATTATTTAAATATTATTTAATTAATAAAACTATTTAAAATCTAATTAAAACTTAAATTAAATTAACTAAAATTGATACATGATACAAATTAAACTAAAAACTTGCAAAAATAATTTCTAAACCTTAATTAGAACTTGAAGAAAGTATAAAAAATTAAAATAAATATTTTTGTCTTTTTATGAGTTTTCTATTAATTAAAAACTATTTAACTTAATTAATCTAATTAAACTATTTTAAATTACTATTAATACTAAATTACCTTAGAAAATTATGATAAAATTCATAAAACTATTTAACCATCACAGGAATCCTACAAAATTATAAAAAGTTGCTAAAAATTAAATTTAAGCTAATTGACTAATTAATTACTTATTAATTAATTTAAATCTAATTTAATTAATTTAAATAGGAAAATTAGAAAATGGACAGTGGAAATTATGAAGCTATTTTCTAAAAGTCTTAACTACTTTATAAAACTTAGGAAAAATATAAAATTCTACAGTTGTTAATTAAAATTAAATAAATCTATTTAATTACTAATATTACTTATTTAATTATTTAAACTACTTTTAAATCTAATAAATAGTAAACAGATTAGAAAAATTCTAAGAAAATTATTTTAAATACTTAAAGGTACTAGGAAATTTATAAAATTATAAAATTTGAAAAGTGCTTATTAATAAGCTGAAATGAAAATTAAATAGATAATTTCTATTAAATAGAAGCTATCACTATAATTAAAGTTTGCTTTTTCTGGTTTTTCTTTTATAAAAATACTAAAATACTTAAAATAAGAAACTTTTACAAAGAAAACTACTATGGAACCTCAGAATAAGCACTGAGAGTGCTTATTTGCTTATACAGTTGACTAAAGTTGACCACATAAAGAAATAAGCTAACTTGGGTTATGTGGGGTCCACACTGGTTAAATCAGGTTCACCTAAGTTACTTGAACTTGTTTGAGCAGGTTTTAGTCAAATAAGCACTGAGATTAAGCTATAAGACCAAAATAAGCAATTCCAAACTCAGGTTCTGAGACAGAAATGGGACAAGGTTTAGGGTTGATTCTAGATGGGGTCCACTGATGTATAGGTCAAACTAATGGTCAATCTATGATCCCTGGTAGGAGGGGGGTTGTCTAAACTAAATTTGAACCACTAGGGTCCACTGATGTGGGCTGCAGCAACCAACAAAGTTGGTTGTGTGGTGGTGATTTACTCGTGCAGGGGAGATCTTCTTCCCTGCAGGTGTGTTCCAAGGCTTGTGGGGTCCACAAGAGTAAAAGGAGGTTCAAACTAAACCTAGGGGTCCAAAGATGCGGTGTTAAGCTACAAATTAAACCAAGAAGCTAAGCTTTTGGCTCACTAATAAGCTCTGTGTGAGCCTTTGAAATTAGGTGTAAAAGCTGAGTGCTCAGTGTAGCTTTTGGGAATAGGCTACAAACTAAGGTCCTAAAAGCTATAATCCAATAAGCTAAACCTCAAATTAAGCCTGAAACCAAACAGCTAAGCTTATAAACTCTCTAAAAAGCCTAAACTTAAGGAGTGGGGTCCACTAATAAGCACTATGCAAGCTTGTGAAAATGGTACTAGGTCTGAGACACAGGGGAGGTTTTTGTTCAACTAGGCAACTTTGATTGAGCTTTTCAATAAGCAAATGAGTTTCAAACTTGGATTTTCTTTTTGACAGATGAAGTTAAGCTACCAAACAATACAATTCAACAACTGGTTTGGATTTCCAATTACTAATGAGTCCTACAGATCATAAAGAAATACTTGCCAATTTGACAGACTTGGTATTTTTGACTTTTTGATTTTGATGAACAATTGACTTATATGAGCTTCTGATTGATGCTACTTATTAATTAAGTTGTTATAAGCTAATATTAAGTTAAATTAGGCTAGGTGACTAACTTATGAGATGATATGATGAGACTTGGACTCAAATTCCACCACAGTTAACTGTGGTGATGAAGTGAGTGTGATTTTGAATTTTAACCAAATGAGACCTGAATATTTTTGTTTTTCTGAGCTAATATTACACTATATGACTTGTATAAACTAGAAACAACAACAATAACAAGTTGAGTTACACAGAACATGCAAATCCAAACACCACTTAATTTAGACAGATTATGAAAGAAACTAAGAAAACTATGATTAACTCTATATCTATGAATCAGAAACTATAAATTAGATGATAAGAAAGCAAAATAAACAATTTTATACTACTATTAAGCACTAACAAATGAAACTTAAAATGAAAAGGATTTCTTACAATTTTTGCTTTCCTGCTTATAATCAAGAACCAAGGACAAAGAAACCTTTCCTTACATCCACCAATGGATACTAACCCAGGACCATCCATAATATGCCCTGCTCCAACAATGATCACCATGAACCTTCCAGTTTGACTTTTGTTGACTTTTGTGGTATTTTTGAGTTTTTACTACTAAACTGCTTTTAATAGTTTCTAATAGCTTTTATAAGCTATCTAGGAGCTTAAGTGAGCTTATCAGTCCAGTATATCACACAATAACAACAATTGAGCTTTTGAAATTTAAGAAATAGAAACTAAAATTGCATAAGATTGAACAGCCAAAGAAACTTGAAATTTATTACTTGGAAAGAGTTACAATACACTAAAGATGCTTAGAACACTGCTTAAAAGCTTAGGTTTATACTAGAAACTTGAAATTGCATTATACGACATACACTTTTATAAAATAAAACTAGATATATGACTCCTTTGCTTCTCTTCCTTTTATAAGCTCCAATTAGGGTTCAGGGACACCTTCTGAGCCTTTCCCACTTCAATCTTGACCCTCCAATCTTCTGAATTGATCATAGCCATTTAAATGAAAATTGGCGCCAAAAGTCTTCCAAGTTAACTTGGGGCCAAAGGTGAACAATTAAGGATTTTTCGGAGTATGTGGAGGTGTCAGGGGACAATTGGGAAGGTTTGGTGGCCAAGTTGAGGTTTAATGATGAAAACAGAGGGCAAGGTGTGCTTTGGAGGGATAAATGGTGGGAATGGCATTAAATGAGGTGTGGGATAGGTGTGTGAGGTAGAAAGGAGGTGAGGGGAGAGTAAGTAGTGAGCTGGGGTGGAGGAGATGGTGCTACAGTGGTAGTGGTTTGGCGGTATTGGGAGGGTCAAACGGGTCAACGCCCGTTTATATAGTTAAGGGTATGGACTGGGCTGAGTTTTGGGCCAAGGAAAAAGAAAAGGGGGTGGGCTGGGTATTGGTTGTGTTTGGATTTGTTTTTGGGTTAATAACAAATAAGGGTCCGGTTGGTATTTAATTGCACAAGGACCAATTTTGTAATTTTGACAAAATTAAGGGGCTGAGTTTGCCACTTTCCCAAACTTCTTTCAAGGACTAAACCTGCCATAAAACCATAACACAAGGGTAAAAGATGTATTTTTTCTATATTTCAAATCCAGGGACCTTTTCTACAAATTCCTCAATCTCCAGGGACCATTTATGTAAATTTGGATTTTTAAGGGACTGAAGATGTAATTTCTCAAAATGTTATCATAAGGACCAATTTTGTCATTTAAGAATAGTTCAAGGTTTATTTTATTAATTTTCCATTTTTAAAACCTTAAGGACTAATTTTGACATTTTTCAAACTTGAGGGACTAAAGTTGTCATTTTGTAATTTTAAATTTAAAGGATTTTACTTGACAACTTATGAATCCCTAAGGACCTTTGATGATATTTTTCATGTTTTGATATACAAGGGACTAGATTTGACAACTTTTGAAACTTGAGGGACTGAAACTGCCAATTATGCAAACTTTGTACGTTTTTCATCTGTTTTTGCTTATTTTGCATTTGAAACATATAAAACACACTTCTAAGATATTTTAAGTATTTTGATGCGTATTTGAGTGTTTTTGTATGTTTTGGCAGCTCAGATTGGTATAAAATGATGTGTATTTAGACACTTATCAGTCCCCCACACTAAACTATTGCTAGTCCCTAGCAATCTTTTGAGAAAAAATTAATGGATTTTTACTCTTTACCAAAAGCCATCACTTCTGGAGTAGCCAGGTGTAAGAACTGTGGCACACCTGATAACCGTGTGATTTTGAGCAAACCACCAGCTGTCAACGGATTTGATTTGTCTTTACCAAAAGCCGTTTGCTTCTGGACTAGTCAACTCTTGATGGAATAGTCAACATCTTGGTGAGCTGATTACCAATTATGGTTTTTCCACGGCCTTTACCACAAGCCATAATCTTGCGGGCTAGCCAACTCATTCGCTTTATGGGATATGGGGAGTTGAGGAACCATACAATTTTTTGGCAAATTGCAAGCCATCAACGGTTTTGAGATGTCTTTACCAAGAGCCGTTTGCTCCTGGACTAGCAATCCTTTTATGGGTTAGACATGGAGGATTGATACCATTATTTGCATTTCTAAGTGTGAAAAAACTGGTAATTTTGATCAAATGGGGGTTCTTGATGGAACATGTGTTTTGCATTCGTGAGAACGCTCCCCCACACTTAGAACTGAATATTGCCCTCAATATTCAAAGTACTTGGTGTCCCACCAAGACTTAGAACGTAAGAAGGTAATACTATTAACCTTTTATTTTAGTCTATTTACATACAAACTCACTTTTTTTTTTTTTTTTTTTTGAAAAAAATATTTACATATGTACAACATGTGGTTCGTCTCCCCCACACTAGGGTGGTAGAAAGGGATGAGAAGACAGAAATATGGGTGAAAACCCATATTGCTACTGTTTTTGATTACCGAGTCGCTAGCTTGACTCGACCCCGAATTAAAATTGTCCTTGGGGAAGCTACTGTTTTTGTTAACCGAGTCGCTAGCTTGACTCGACCCCGAATTTATTGGTCCATGGGGTAAGTTTGGAGATCCGGGACAACCATTGGTTGTATGTCCCCTCCAAAATAGTGTTTTAACCGATGACCATTTACTTTGAAATTGGGACCGTCGGTTTGTAATAACTCAACAGTTCCATATGGGTATACTTTTGTTATAGTAAATGGTCCAGACCAACGGTTTTTAGTTTACCCGAAAAATTTTTTAACCTTGAATTGAAAAGAAGAACTCTGTCACCAACGTTGAAAACGCGGTTCTTAATTTTAGAGTCATGTATCTTCTTAGTCTTTTCTTTATAGATTAAAGAATTTTCGTAAGCTTGATCACGTAATTCATTTAGTTCGTTTAGTTGAACTTTACGGTGATCACCCGCTGTTTGAAGGTCGAAATTTGCATGTTTTAAGGCCCAATAGGCTTTATGTTCTAATTCGATCGGAAGATGACATGCTTTCCCGTACACTAGCTTATATGGAGTACACCCGATGGGTGTTTTGTAAGCAGTGCGGAAAGCCCATAATGCATCGTCCAGCTTATCCGACCAAGAGGCACGGTTTTCACCAACCGTCCTCTCCAGAATTCTCTTAATACCCCGATTTGAGACCTCCACCTGCCCACTTGTTTGGGGGTGATATGCTGTCGAAAGACGGTGAGTTACACCATATTTCAGCATCACTCTTGCAAATTGTTCATTACAGAAGTGAGTGCCACGATCACTGATAATGGCACGAGGAGTCCCGAATCTGGAAAAGAGAGACTTTAAAAATTTAACAACTACTCGGGCATCATTGTTGGGTAAGGCTTTTGCCTCAACCCATTTTGACAGATAGTCGACAGCCACGAGTATGTATTTATTCCCTTGTGAAGACGGGAATGGCCCCATAAAATCAATGCCCCACATATCAAATATTTCACAGACTTGGATGGCGTTTTGCGGCATCTCATTCTTTTTGGAAATATTCCTGTGACGCTGGCAAGCCTCACAGGTTTTGATAAGTTCATGGGCGTCTTTATAGATCATGGGCCAAAAGAATCCTGAATCAAACACCTTTTTGGCGGTGTAGTTTGGGTTATGATGTCCCCCCGTGGGTCCATCATGACAGGCTTTAAGAATTTCCATGGCTTCTTGGCCATGGACACACCGTCGGATGACTTGATCCACACATATTTTTAACAAGTAGGGGTCGTCCCAGAAGTAATGTTTTACATCTTTAAAGAATTTTCTTTTCTGTTGGGACGACATCCCTTTCACAACGAAATTTCCCGCACGGTAATTTGCAAAGTCGGCAAACCATGGGGTGGTGGCATTATCCCGGGTAGAGATTAGATTTAGAGTCTCCAGAGGAAAAGTTTCATTTATTTCTTTTCTCTCGAGAATATCCTGATGATGATTTTCTAACCGGGACAAATGATCAGCTGCAAGGTTCTCTGCTCCTTTTTTATCTCTTATGAGAATATCGAATTCTTGAAGGAGCAGGACCCAACGGAGCAGTCTTGGCTTTGCATCCTATTTAGTGAACAGGTATTTCAGAGCCGAATGGTCCGTATACACCAGGCTTTTAGCTAAGATTAAGTAAGACCGAAATTTTTCAAAGGCATATACCACAGCTAATAATTCTTTTTCTGTGGTAGTATAGTGTGTTTGAGCCTCATTCAAGGTCTTACTTGCGTAGTGTATTGGCTGGAAATGTTTGGTTTTGCGTTGCCACAGAACTGCACCAATAGCATAATCGCTAGCATCGCACATAAGTTCAAAGGGTAAGTCCCAGTCGGGGGCAACAAGGATTGGTGCTTCGGTAAGTCTTTTCTTTAAAGTAGAAAAAGCTTCGATGCACTCGGGGGAAAAGATAAAAGGAGCATCCTTTTCAAGAAGATGAGTCATGGGCCGGGCTATTTTAGAGAAATCCTGTATGAATCTCCGATAGAACCCGGCATGGCCGAGGAAACTCCTTATTCCTTTAACAGTGGTGGGATGAGGCAGTTTAGCAATAACATCAATTTTGGCCTTATCGACCTCAATCCCACTTTTTGAAATTTTATGGCCGAGGACAATGCCCTCCTTAACCATAAAATGGCTCTTCTCCCAGTTTAGACAAAGATTAGTGTTTTCACAACGTTGAAGCATTTTTTCTAAATAGGAGAGGCATGAGTCGAAAGAATTCCCGATGACTGAGAAGTCATCCATGAATACCTCCATGGTTTTTCCGATCATGTCATGGAAAATAGCCATCATGTACCTCTAGAAAGTGCCCGGAGCATTGCATAACCCAAAAGGCATGCGACGATAGGCAAATGTTCCGTAAGGGCATGTGAAGGTAGTCTTATCTTGATCCTGTGAATCAATGGGAATCTGGAAGTAACCCGAGAAGCCGTCGAGGAAGCAATAATACTCATTCCCCGCTAGTCTTTCGAGCATTTGATCCATGAAGGGCAGAGGAAAGTGCTCTTTGCGGGTGGCTTCGTTAAGCTTTCTGTAATCAATACATACTCGCCACCCTGTAACCAAACGAGTTGGTATCAACTCGTTGTCCTCATTTGTGATAACCGTAATGCCGCCCTTCTTTGGAACACAATGTATTGGGCTAACCCAAGGACTATCTGATATAGGGTAAATCAATCCCGCATCAAGAAGTTTGATAACTTCAGCTTTTATAACTTCGTGGATTTTTGGATTTACCCTTCTTTGATGCTGCACGGCAGGTTTAAAGTCCTCTTCCATTAGGATTTTGTGTGTACAAAAATCCGGGTTTATACCCTTTATGTCTGAGAGCTTCAAAGCAATTGCTTGCTTGTGGGACTTTAAAACCTTAAGCAGCGCGGTTTTCTCCTCATCCTTTAAGTCTTTTGCAATAATGACCGGTAACTTATCGTTACCTTCCAAGAATGCATATTCTAGATGAGGAGGTAGGTCCTTAAGTTCAACCTCGGGGAAATCATCATTTTTCTCAACATATTTGACTTCCGCCTTATGAAGTTGTGGAGGTAGAACAGGAATGGGAGAAGGATCTTTGTTCAATAACTTCTCAAGGAGAAGTATATCCCTCTCCGGGTCAATCTCTTGGTTATCAATTCCTTCGGGAACTGAATCACTTTTGAGAAAGGCCTCTAATTCCTAAAGGACGAAATCACTTCCCTCAAACGGAGTGAGGGAAGGAGAAGAATTAGCGATTATGGGATCAGAAGAAGTAGTGGGATTGCCACTCGTAGATTTATCAGCGAATCCAAGGAATTCCTGAGCATACTCCTCGGATGCAATGTCAATGACATCAATTCGGTTGACCGATTCAGCATCATAATTCGAGGAGTATCTCGAGGTTTGATCAAGGTTGAACGTAATCGCTTCATTGGCAACTCGTAACGTGATTTCCTCATCGAAAACATTGATTAATGCACGTCCCGTTCTTAAGAATCCCCTCCCAAGAATGAGAGGAACTCTAGGATCTGCATCGAAATCAACAACGACAAAGTCTGCTGGAAAATGGAACTTTCCCACTCTTACAAACACGTCCTCGGCAATACCAAGGGGACGTGAAATTGAACGGTCTGCAAGCTCGAGAGTCATGCATGTGGGACTAAGCGCCTAAAGAGAGAGCTTTTTCCAAACTGAATGGGGCATTAAGTTGATGCTTGCACCAAGATCGGCCAAGGCAAAACATTCATCCATCCCAGGGAAAATACATGGTATAAGGAATCTCCCGGGGTCTCCTAGCTTTTCGGGAAGCTGTTTCAACAGAACTGCAGAGCATTTTTCATTGAGTGGAGTTCGTGCCATCTCAAACAGTTTTTCTTTATTGCTCAACAGGTTTTTGATTGTCGTTGCGAATTTGGGCATTAAAAGAAGAGCATCCGCGAAACTAATATCGAAGTGTAGTTCTTGAAAAATCTGAAAGAATTTTTCCATCTGATGATTAGCTTTTTCACGGAGCTTCTGGTCTTGCAATCGTGAGGGATATGGAATTATTGGTTTTGGGTTGGCTTTTGGATTTTCAACAGGACCTTCGGTAGTTTCAAACACGACTCTTTTAGGAGGAGTCGGGACCGGGATAACTGGAGGAGGGATGTCATTGGTACCTCCGTTATTATTAGGAAGTACCATATCCGTAGTATCCTCAGTTTCACATTCCTCTACAGGGATAGGAGAAGAGGTAGAAGGAGCTGTAGGTCCTTGGTAAGAAACTCCACTTCTTGTGGTGATCGCCTTTACATCGCCCCTCGGATTAGCGATCGTGTTGCTAGGTAAAGTAGTACCTGAGCCCGAGGGTCGATCATTTAAAGACTTATGCAAATTAGATATTTGACTAACCAGCATTTTGTTCAGTTCTTCTTGGGATTTCATAAACTGTTTTAATAACTCATCATGTGATGGTCCAGTTGGAACAATGGCTTGATTTTGGTTTGGAAAATTTTGAGCCCGATTGTTCTGGAAATTCCCATGTTGCTGATTGTTATTACCCTGGAAGTGGTTTTGTTGTTGAAAATTACCCTGTGGGTAATTGTTCTGACCTTGATTTCGGTTATAATTCCCTTGGTTCTGATTTTGTTGAACCTGGTTTTGACCAAGGTTGAAATTCCCTTGGTTGTTATAACCTTGGTTCATTCGGTTCTGGTTCTGGTTCTGATTCTGGTTAAAGTTCTGGTTTCTGTTTTGACCATTTTGGTTCTGGGACTGATTAAACCCTGGTGGTCCGATGTAGTTATTAGATCGGTAGCTCAAAAGGTTTCGATCTCCTTGCGGTTGGTAAGAATTACCTCCCGTATTAAAGGAACCTTGAGCTGCATACACATTTTCACAAGCCGAGCCACCGGAGGCTAGGCATTCTGTGTACGGATGTGGACCACCGCAAGTTTCACAACTTGGGTTAACGGCTTTGACCTGATTTTGATTTGTCTGATGGATACGCAAAACTGCTGTAGACAAATCATCCAGCTTTTTAGCTAGGATGGATATTTCATTGATTGCCGGAGTGTCTGACTTAAATGAGTCGTTCCTCTCAGCAGAGGAGTCCCAAAAATTTTGATGGGCAGTCATGTTTTCGATTAAGTCATAGCACTCTTCAGGGGTCCTTTTAATAAAGGTGCCCCCAGCAACAGCATTGATGGTGTCACGATGACGGAGTGTCAAACCATTATAAAAGGTATCAATAATGGTGACAAGAAGCATGTTGTGATTAGGACACCTATCAATAGCAAGTTTGTAGCGTTCCCATGCCTCAAATAAGGACTCTTCGGGAAGCTGTCTGAAGTTGCTGATATCATTCCTCAGCTTTGTGACCATAGATGGTGGAAATATTTGGCCAGAAATTTAGTGATCATCTCATCAAAAGTGTGGATCGAATTCTTTGGAAGTCGATCGAACCATGAAGTCGCATGATGAGTGAGTGAATAGGGAAAAAGGTACAAACGTAGGCCGTCATCGGTGACGCCATTTTGTTTCATGCTTTGGGTGACAGTTAAAAATTTGTCTAGATGTTTGTTAGCATCTTCACCCTGCAATCCGTGGAACTGGCACGTATTCTGGACTTGTTGTATCATGTGGTGTTTTAATCCAAAATCCGTGGCTCCAATAGTGAGTGGTGCAATTGGTCCACCCCTCCTTTGCATGGTAGGTTGACACAGTTCCTCCATAGTTCGGGTGTCAGGAACTGGTTCATCCTTGGGAAGGAATGGGGGCTCGTCGTTCATTTTTATTGTGTGTTCTTCTTCAACAGTACGTAACTCGGGTACGTTTTTCTTCTTTTTATTCTTTGTTTGTGAACGAGTGCGCATGCACAAAAATTAGTTTTCAACACAAGATAGAGGCAAAACTACAGTGAACTTAAACCCAATAATCACAAATGAACAGCTCCTTTAAAAAAGGTACACTATTCACAAGGATACAATGGTAAGTTTTTAATATTAGGTTTGGGAACTTATTATGTTCACACCACCAGTTGGTAGGTGTTCTGCCTTGGCTTGCGGTGGTAAACTTTTACGTAATTATATTCACAGTAAAATGTTTTTGGCATTTCGTGTATGGGTGAAAAACTTGGACAATATTTTTGGAACTGATTCATTAACCGAAATCGTTCCTTTAAGATTACTCGCAGATCGGCGGGAGGAAATAAATGGATTCCTCTTCAGTTCACAATTTAATGTCAGAACTTACCTTAAACCAACTGTATAGGTTGTAATCTTAAAGATAACGAAGTAATTTAACTTCACAGTTTGTTTTTGTTGTTTATGATTTGTTTGGTGTTTTTAACACGTCAGAAGAAATGTTAATGAACTTTTTCAAATATGATTTTGATTTTCTTAAAACTTTACAAAGTGGTGATATTTGTACAGGAAGGGTTTTGAAAACCACTTAAACCGTTTTGAAATATGCAACAACCTCCCCGGCAGCGGCGCCAAATTTTGACTCCTCTCAAACCAACCAGTCAACCGTGTGCATCTGATAGGCCCACCTCGGAGAAAGTGCAAGTTATTTTAGACCGTGGAAATATAAGGAAATCCCCGGGTCGTTAAATCCCAACGAGATTGAAATTGTATTTTGGAACGATTTGGAGAATGAGTGGTACTGAGGACAGTAACAAAAAATGATTGAGGGATGATTATACTACTGATTGCTTGGAATTTAGATAATATGAAAATATATAAACAATAACAAAGATACACGTAAAAGCACAAATAAGAATATCAGGTAATAGACAGATGACAAGTGGTATTTAACAAGCTACAAACTACAGGGGGTAAAAGAAAAACTTTTGAAAACTTAAAATTTAAAAAGAAATTTGAAAATGAAAATGAAATTATAAAAATGATTAAAATATTATTTAAATATTATTTAATTAATAAAACTACTTAAAATCTAATTAAAACTTAAATTAAATTAACTAAAATTGATAAATGATACAAATTAAACTAAAAACTTGCAAAAATAATTTCTAAACCTTAATTAGAACTTGAAGAAAGTATAAAAAATTAAAATAAATATTTTTGTCTTTTTATGGAAATTATGAAGCTATTTTCTAAAAGTCTTAACTACTTTATAAAACTTAGGAAAAATATAAAATTCTACTGTTGTTAAATAAAATTAAATAAATCTATTTAATTACTAATATTACTTATTTAATTATTTAAACTACTTTTAAATCTAATAAATAGTAAACAGATTAGGAAAATTCTAAGAAAATTATTTTAACTACTTAAAGGTACTAGAAAATTTATAAAATTATAAAATTGGAAAAGTGCTTATTAATAAGCTAAAATGAAAATTAAATAGATAATTTCTATTAAATAGAAGCTATCACTATAATTAAAGTTTGCTTTTTTCTGGTTTTTCTTTTATAAAAATACTAAAATACTTAAAATAAGAAACTTTTACAAAGAAAACTACTATGGAACCTCAGAATAAGCACTGAGAGTGCTTATTTGCTTATACAGTTGACTAAAGTTGACCACATAAAGAAATAAGTTAATTTGGGTTATGTGGGGTCCACATTGGTTAAATCAGGTTCAGCTAAGTTACTTGAACTTGTTTGAGCAGGTTTTAATCAAATAAGCACTAAGATTAAGCTATAAGACCAAAATAAGCAATTCCAAACTTAGGTTCTGACACAGAAATGGGACAAGGTTTAGGGTTGATTCTAGATGGGGTCCACTGATGTATAGGTCAAACTAATGGTGAATCTATGATCCCTGGTAGGAGGGGGGTTGTTTAAACTAAATTGGAACCACTGGGGTCCACTGATGTGGGCTGCAGCCACCAACAAAGTTGGTGGTGTGGTGGTGGTTTACTGGTGCAGGGGAGATCTTCTTCCCTGCAGGTGTGTTCCAAGGCTTGTGGGGTCCACAAGAGTAAAAGGAGGTTCAAACTAAACCTAGGGGTCCAAAGATGGGGTGTTAAGCTACAAATTAAACCAATAAGCTAAGCTTTTGGCTCACTAATAAGCTCTGTGTGAGCCTTTGAAATTAGGTGTAAAAGCTGAGTGCTCAGTGTAGCTTTTGGGAATAGGCTACAAACTAAGGTCCTAAAAGCTATAATCCAATAAGCTAAACCTCAAATTAAGCCTGAAACCAAACAGCTAAGCTTATAAACTCTCTAAAAAGCCTAAACTTAAGGAGTGGGTCCACTAATAAGCACTATGCAAGCTTGTGAAAATGGTACCAGGTCTGAGACACAGGGGAGGTTTTTGTTCAACTAGGCAACTTTGATTGAGCTTTTCAATAAGCAAATGAGTTTCAAACTTGGATTTTCTTTTTGACAGATGAAGTTAAGCTACCAAACAACACAATTCAACAACTGGTTTGGATTTCCAATTACTAATGAGTCCTACAGATCATAAAGAAAAACTTGCCAATTTGACAGACTTGGTATTTTTGACTTTTTGATTTTGATGAACAATTGACTTATATGAGCTTCTGATTGATCCTACTTATTAATTAAGTTGTTATAAGCTAATATTAAGTTAAATTAGGCTAGGTGACTAACTTATGAGATGATATGATGAGACTTGGACTTAAATTCCACCACAGTTAACTATGGTGATGAATTGAGTGTGATTTTGACTTTTAACCAAATGAGACCTGAATATTTTTGTTTTTCTGAGCTAATATTACACTATATGACTTGTATAAACTAGAAACAACAACAATAACAAGCTGAGTTACACAGAACATGCAAATCCAAACACCACTTAATTTAGACAGATTATGAAAGAAACTAAGAAAACTATGATTAACTCTATATCTATGAATCAGAAACTATAAATTAGATGATAAGAAAGCAAAATAAACAATTTTATACTACTATTAAGCACTAACAAATGAAACTTAAAATGAAAAGGATTTCTTACAATTTTTGCTTTCCTGCTTATAATCAAGAACCAAGGACAAAGAAACCTTTCCTAACATCCACCAATGGATACTAACCCAGGACCATCCATAATATGCCCTGCTCCAACAATGATCACCATGAACCTTCCAGTTTGACTTTTGTTGACTTTTGTGGTATTTTTGAGTTTTTACTACTAAACTGCTTTTAATAGTTTCTAATAGCTTTTATAAGCTATCTAGGAGCTTAAGTGAGCTTATCAGTCCAGTATATCACACAATAACAACAATTGAGCTTTTGAAATTTAAGAAATTGAAACTAAAATTGCATAAGATTGAACAACCAAAGAAACTTGAAATTTATTACTTGGAAAGAGTTACAATACACTAAAGATGCTTAGAACACTGCTTAAAAGCTTTGGTTTATACTAGAAACTTGAAATTGCATTATACGACATACACTTTTATAAAATAAAACTAGATATATGACTCCTCTGCTTCTCTTCCTTTTATAAGCTCCAATTAGGGTTCAGGGACACCTTCTGAGCCTTTCCCACTTCAATCTTGACCCTCCAATCTTCTGAATTGATCATAGCCGTTTAAATGAAAATTGGCGCCAAAAGTCTTCCAAGTTAACTTGGGGCCAAAGGTGAGCAATTAAGGATTTTTGGGAGTATGTGGAGGTGTCAGGAGACAATGGGGAAGGTTTGGAGGCCAAGTTGAGGTTTAATGATGAAAACAGAGGGGCAAGGAGTGGTTTGGTGGGAAAAATGGTGGGAATGGCATTAAATGAGGTGTGGGATAGGTGTGTGAGGTGGAAAGGAGGTGAGGGGAGAGTAAGTAGTGAGCTGGGGTGGACAGGTGGTGGAAAACCACCATGGTTTTGGGTGAAGCAGGGGTGAAGGAGATGGTGCTACAGTGGTAGTGGTTTGGTGGTATTGGGAGGGTCAAACGGGTCAACACCCGTTTATATAATTAAGGGTGTGGACTGGGCTGAGTTTTGGGCCAAGGAAAAAGAAAAGGGGGTGGGCTGGGTATGGGTTGTGCTTGGATTTGGATTTGTTTTTGGGTTAATAACAAATAAGGGTCTGGTTGGTATTTAACTACACAAGGACCAATTTTGTAATTTTGACAAAATTAAGGGGCTGAGTTTGCGACTTTCCCAAACTTCTTTCAAGGACTAAACCTGCCATAAAACCATAACACAAGGGTAAAAGATGTATTTTTTCTATATTTCAAATCTAGGGACCTATTCTGCAAATTCCTCAAACTCCAAGGACCATTTATGTAAATTTGGATTTTTAAGGGACTGAAGATGTAATTTCTCAAAATGTTATCATAAGGACCAATTTTGTCATTTAAGAATAGTTCAAGGTTTATTTTATTAATTTTCCATTTTTAAAACCTTAAGGACTAATTTTGACATTTTTCAAACTTGAGGGACTAAAGTTGTCATTTTGTAATTTTTAACTTTAAAGGATTTTACTTGACAACTTATGAATCCCTAAGGACCTTTGATGATATTTTTCATGTTTTGATATACCAGGGACTAGATTTGACAACTTTTGAAACTTGAGGGGACTGAAACTGACAATTATGCAAACTTTGTATGTTTTTCATCTGTTTTTGCTTATTTTGCATTTGAAACATATAAAACACACTTCTAAGATATTTTAAGTATTTTGATGCATATTTGAGTGTTTTTGTATGTTTTGGCAGCTCAGATTGGTATAAAATGATAAGTATTTAGACACTTATCAAATTTAAACACATGTTCCATCAAGAACCCCCATTTTAGCCAAAATTTTAAAATTTTTTTCTCACTTAGAACGTAATAAATGGTTATCAGTCCGCCATGTCTAACCCACATAAGGATTGGCTAATCCAGGAGCAAACGGTTCTTGGTAAAGATATCTCAAACCCGTTGATGGCTTGCAATTTGCCCAAAATTGTATGGTACCTCAACTCGCCATATCCTAAAAAGCGAATGAGTTGGCTAGCCCGCAAGATTATAGCTTGTGGTAAAGGCAGTAGGAAATCCATAATTGGTAATCAGCTCACCAAGATGTTGACTATTCCATTAAGAGTTGGCTAGTCCAGAAGCAAACGGCTTTTGGTAAAGACTAGTCAAATCCGTTGACAGCTGGTGATTTGCTCAAAATCACACGGTTATCAGATGTACCACAGTTCTTACATCTGGCTACTCCAGAAGTGATGGCTTTTGGTAAAGAGTTTTTCAAATCCATTAAGTTTTTCTCAAAAGATTGCTAGGGACTAGCAATGTTTTAGTGTGGCGGATTGATGAGTGTCTAAATACTCATCATTTTATACTAATCTGAGCTGCCAAAACATCCAAAAACACTCAAATATGCATCAAAATACTGAAAATATCTTAGAAGTGTGTTTTATATGTTTCAAATGCAAAATAATCAAAAACAAATGAAAAACTTACAAAGTTTGCATAATTGGCAGTTTCAGTCCCTCAAGTTTCATAAATTGGCAAAACTAGTCCCTAGTTATTCTAAAAACATGAAAAAGTCACCAAAGGTCCTTTTTAATCACAAAGTTACATATTTAGTCCTTTGGTGCAAAGTTTCATAAAATTACAAGTTTAGTCCCTATACTTTGGAAATTGACATAAATGGTCCTTGGGATGTTAAAAACTTTGAGAAAATCAATTTTAGTCCTTGTATTATTAATCTTTTGCAGGAATGGTCCTTGGTGTGAAGTTTGGTGAATTTACATGATTGGTCCCTGAAGTTTCACAGTTTGGCAAAACAGGTCCCTCAAAGTTTCAAACTTGACAGTTTTAGTCCCTGGGTTTTCAAAATGGGAAAATTATCATTAAGGGACCTTGGGGATTCATAATTGTCACTATTAGTCCCTGGATGAAAAGTTTGGAGAAATTACATGTTAAGTCCCTGGAGTTTCAGTTTTGTCAATTTTAGTCCCGGGGTATTTAAAAAAAATGAAAAATATCAAAAATACCTTTGTACTATTCATTTATGGCAAAATAGGTCCTTATGATTACTTATGGGAATTTATAATTTTAGTCCCTATAATTTTCCCAAATTACAAAATTGGTCCCTATGTTACATAAACCAAATGGACTCTTTATATTATTAAACCAAAAACAAATCCAATCCACTATCCCAATCTACCCACTTTTTTTGTCCAGCCCAACACCCAAGCCCAATCCACCCCAACCCTTAATATTATTACCCGGTCTAATACCGGTCAAACAAACCACCCTCACCCCTAACCTTTCCCTCCTCCCTCACACAGCCAAAACCACCATCACCACATCACTTGTTTCACTCAACTTGGCCTCCAATCTATCCCCCTTATCCCTTCACCTCACACATACTCCCAAATACCCATTAATGCCCTTGAAATCCTCTCCACGCAACCACAGCTGCCCTTGGACCTTTTGGCGCTAGAAAGCATTTTGAATGGCTAGGATCAGTCAGACCATATCAACGGCTGGGGATTGATGGGATAGTGTCAGAAAGACCCACGGAACCTCAAAAGTCTCTATAAAGCAAAAGAGTAGCAGAGGAGATGAATTATTAGATTAGGTTTAGTGTAATTCAATCGTAGGTAGTGTAATTTACTTATTCAGTTATATTTTCAATTGAAACAACTTGTACTAAGTTAATTTCGTGTATTTCAATCTTTATTTTCAAGTCAATTGCAAGTTTCAGTGTGTATCTCAGTTATGCAATTTTTCTTTATTTCAAAGTTCACCAAAAGCTCAACTGTTGTTGTTAGTTGTAGTTAAGTCAATTCTTAAGCTTATATAAGCTTTGACAAAGCTCAGATAAGTTTTAGAATACCTTAATTGTCTGTTTATCCATAAATAAAAAAATACCAAAAATAATAAATTAAATAAGAGAAAAATAAAAAATAGAAGGAAGAACAAGAAGAAGGATTGAGCAGGGTTTGATTTGGAGTGCTTTGGTATTAGTAACCATGAGGAAGGTTGTTAGGAATGATCTTGGTCATGGTTACTCAACTCTCAGTCACATACCATTTGTAAGTCATAAGTGTAATTTTTGCTTTTTATTAAATATAGCTTGTAATCTGTTTTATATATATTCAATTGAGTGTATTTAACCTTAATAGACAGATAAAAAGTCAGTTCATAATCTTAAATTACCAATTGCTTAAGAAAACATCAAAACAATCTGTTAAAGGGGTGTTTGGTTTAGGCATTTCTTACATGTTCCCATAAGCTTTTGTTGTTGTTTTTAGTGTAGAAACACTATTATAGGTCAAGTTAGGTTAATTACATCATAATATGCAGTAATCTTTTGTCCCAAAGTCAAAATCATCATTGATCACCCCTCACAGTTAACTGTGAGGGATTTGTGATCCACAAATCCTCATTTTACTTTATTAGTTGTAGCTTAAGCTCAAAATAGGTTCTATATAGCTTATTATAACTTATTCAGCTTATAGGAAGCAGTAGAAATTCACAATAGTCAAACTAAGTAGTTTAGATTAAAAAGTCAATTTGCATTTCTCAGATTTTCTCAAAACTTCCAGGGTTTTTGTAGAATTGTGTGGTTGCTTACTTGACTTGAAACTTGTTCCTAGTAATAGACTACCATCTCAACTTTTAGATCCCACAAGTTTTATATTTTTAGGATTTTTCTACTGGGCCCCACCTTAGGCCAAACACACTTGCAGGGAAGACCCCTTCCCCTGCACCAGCACCACAGTTCCACACCACCAACTTTAGTGGTGTTTTCTGGCCACCTCAGTGGGCCCCACACCTCCAACTTAGGTTCTCCCAACCCCCTCCTACCAGAGATCATAGTTTGACCCCTAGTTTGACCTGTGGACCTATGGACCCCACTTTATTTTGCCTCCCAAGACTATCCCCATTCTGTCTCAAAATTGAAATAAGCAAAGGGCTTATTTGTGATTTGTGGCTTATTGAAGTTGCTTATTTGTGTTAACCTTGCTTAATATAGGTCATGTAACTCAGAGAGACCAAGTTTTACCAAGGTGGACCCCACATAAGCTCTTGTGAGCTTATTTCCAATTTCAGTCAACTAAAGTCAACTGTGGTGGTAATAAGCCCCCACAGTGCTTATTAATAAGTTATAAAATAGTTGTTTTTATTAAAGTTGTCTATTTTTAGGTATAATATAGTTTTGTAAAAGAAAAATCCAGAAAAACAAATATAAAAATAAGTGATAGTTTCTATTTAATACAATTTAATTTTAATTTTAATTTTTATATTTTTATTAAGTAATTTGTAATTTTATATTTTTATTAATTTCCTTTTATATTAATGTATTTTTAATAATTTTCTCAGATTTTTATTTTGTAATTTAGTATTTATTAGAATTAAAAATTGTTTTATTAATAATTAATAAATAATTAAGTTATAAATAGCATAATTAATTTTTATAAAGCAACACCTAGATTTTATATTTTTCCTAGCTTTTATAAGTCATAAAATAATTTTAGGAATTTTTCCATAATTTTCTAAGTTAATTTAGTATTATTTGTAATTTAAATTAGTTTAAATAGTTTAATTAATATAATTAGTTTTTAATTAATAGAAAATCTACAAAAAGACAAAAATATTTATTTTTATTTTTTATACTTTCTTCAAGTTCATTTTTAAGTTTAGAAATTATTTTTGCAAGTTTTTAGTTTAAATTGTAGTGTTTATCATTTTTAGTTTGATTTAAACTAGACGAATACCCGTGCATAGCAACGAGATTTTATAACGACAGATCGTTTAGTGATAAAAGAAAGTTTATGGGTTATAAATGAAAAACAATAAAAGTTAGGGGTGGCAAATCTTGCCCAATTTGTAATTTTTGGGCGATTTTTGACACTTTTTTAAAAGTTTGGGGCGTTTTTTGCCCCCTTGCATTTATTTGATGGACTCTTACAGGCAAAAGATAAAAACAGATATTATTAGATGGGCTTTCGAATCACACAATTCAACTTTCAAGCAATTACTCTCATTTTTTTAATTAGTTGCATTTTTATTCATTTGTCCCAACAGATTTTCTCAAATTTGCAGTCAGATTTTTTTTTTTTTTTTTTTTTTTTTTTTCCTAAGAAAAAATAATTAAATATAGTTAAGACTTAGATGCTTGATCTTTTTTTACAAGATGAATTAAAGTGGATTTTAGGATTGTTCCGAATGTTTTTAATAGTTGAATTATAATTTGCTCGTTTTAGCCCGTGCCCGTTTGGCCCGATTTATAATTTGTTCGTTTAGCCCGTGCCCGTTTTAACCCGTGCCATTTTAGCCCGTGCCCGTGCCCGCCCGTTTTGCCACCTCTAATAAAAGTTTGAAGATTTAGGGATTAAACATATGACATGAGCTTAATTATCAAAGTCAATAACTCAACACATTTAGTAACTGATTTTCCCGCCCAAATTGATATGTAAATCAGTTACTAAATGTGTTGACTTATTGACTTTGTTGACTTATTGACTTTGATACTTAAGCTCATGTCAACATAATGTTCTGAAACCCGGTTGAACCGTTCCGGTCGAAAAACGGGTCGATTTAAACCGAGTCATGCTTTTAATAACTGAACCCGTCGTATCCAGTTTTCAAAACTATATGTTTTTCCCAGTTGAACCCGTTGGTCCGGTCCAGTTTTCAAAACTATATGCAACATCAACTTGTTAGCTTGTATAAAGTTTTGTGTGTTTTATTAATTTGTATAATGTATATAATAACATATACTTTTCATTTTAGGGTGTTTTAAAAATAACATTAATTAGTGTGTTTAATTATTTTATATTTTATATTATGTTGTAGCTTGTTTAAATTGTATATTGTGAAAATTTTATTGTACTTTTTTAGTAAGGGGTGTTTTAATTGATTGTTTTTAATTTAATATAGATACTTTTAATTGGTTGTACCATATGAATAAATTATTGTAATTTTAAGTTATGGGGTGTTTTAATAAAAGCATTAATTACACAATTCATTTTCTCTCACCCTTGACTTTCAAGATTTCACTTTCAAGAGCATTAATTAGAAGGGCAAAATGGGGATTGACTGAAAATTCAGTTTTCCACTTTTCCCCTTTGACTAAATCTACATTATAAGTAGTTAAGATTAGTTTTAAATTAAATAGTTAAATAGTTTTTAATTAAATAATTAATAATAAATAATAAAATAATCTAAAAAATAATTTTCTTTTTAATTTAATTTTCTTTTAAGTTTAAGTTTATAGAAGTTTCATTTTTAACCCCTGTAGTTTATTTTTCTTAAAACTCACCTTTTTCTCAGTACGCAATCGCGTCTGATTTTAATTTGGTGTACGTTTAAACGTTTTCAAATACCTAGCTTTTACGTAATCGTTAAAATAGTTTATTTAAGTCATTTTATTTTATAAAACCCTAGTATAATCACTCTCACCCACTTTCATACCTTTCCTGTTCACATTCACTCAATCACAGATTCGTTTTTAATAAACCATCGCACACCTTGTAACACCCCCAAAATTTGGTACAGCGGAAGACTCAACAAGCTTTCGGGGTGCTACGGGGATTGGTATCCAAACCCAAGACATAAAAGAACGAGATAAAGTAAACATAGTAAAGTACAACCACACGAGGTTTTAAAGTTTACATTATCCCAAAATCATTCAGAGTCAGGCCCAAAAGAAAATAAATATAGGTCCACAATAGTTATCAGAGTTTTAGAAAATATAGATCCGTAGCCAGTGCCAAATGCCAAGCCTCCAATCCCAAGCATCCGCAGAGCATCACTTAATTACCTGAGAAAACGTGCTAAAAGTCAACTTTCGCTGGTGAGATCATAGGTTTGGATTCTTAATTCAATATAGTGGACATATGCGCAAAACTCTTGCTAGCTAGACTAGGGCTCAATCATCCAACCAAAATAATCCAACCAAATCAAATCATCCCTATAGGTGCACGCTATAGCTCAAATCAATCCAATCAATAGCTTACCTAGCTCAAGTCTAGGCCTCGCTCTATAATCAATCCAATAGCTTACCTAGTTCGGGGACTAGGCCTCGCTCAACAACCAAATCAATAGCTTACCTAGATCTAGTCTAGGCCTCGCCCTATAACCAAATCAAATAGCTTACCTAGATCAAGTCTAGGCCTCGCTCAATAACCAAGTCGATAGCTTACCTAGCTCAAGTCTAGGCCTCACTCAATAACCAAATCAATAGCTTACCTAGATCAAGTCTAGGCCTCGCTCAATAACCGAATCAATAGCTTACCTAGATCTAGTCTAGGCCTCACTCTACCTAGTTCTATAAGCATAGCAAGTTTTGAAATCAAAAAGCGATAATAGTCCACATAAAACATTTGCACGTTTCTCACCCCAAGTATTGAAAACAAAGTTCAAGAGTAAAAGTGGGGCTATGACTCACCTCAAGTCCAGAAATCCTCAAAAGAAACGATAGAAGAAAGACGTAAGAAATCTCAAGCAACTCACGTAACGGCAACTACTGACTCGGCACTTCCTAACAATATTAAACCCGTTCAGAAATCATTTCCTCAAAATCAAATATTCCCATTCCCGAACGTAATTCATTTTACTTTCCAAAATTATCCATTTCTCGAATTAACTTCATTTTCATTTAAAATTCGACGTTTGGTATCCATACGGGTGGAGGGTCGACACATCACAAACCAAAAAGCCTCAACAAAGAACAATAATAAGGTAACTATAGGTCTAATGTTAGCCCAACATATTATTTAAATAATTATCGAAGCTTATTAAATCCGTCGATTTGATAATCTCCCATACTTATTTACTTAATATATCGTTCCAAAATTATACCCAACTTAAAGCACATTGCACATAAGTTTCTATTTGGTATATGTCGTAGCCCAATGAATTCCCTATATATATCGTCGAATCGGCCAAATTCCACGAGACATATAGTAATTCATTACCCTAAAATATATACCACATCCTATGGGCGTCGTGGGATACGATGCCCCTTAATATACCCATTTTATATCGTCAAATAACTCGATCTAGAATAAGTCATTCGATATATAAAATGTTTATATTAACCGTCATATATCCGTGACAACACAAAGTCACAATATAAAGCCCACTTGGACTTTAAAGACCCAAAATTCGTATAACTCGATAAGTTTCTATTTTTATAAACAAAACCATATTTTTAATTGTTAGTTATCCGACGTATAATTCGCCATTATTTATATAGTTATTATTTATAATAATATCCCGACATTTATTACACCATTTTCATAGTGTAATAACTATCGCTTTATTATTATACGTTTACTCGTGATCGTTTTATTATTAATATACGCATTTACATATATATATATACGTTTAACACGTCTATATACGTATATAAACGATTATATTCTTAATAATATTATAACGAGTTTTATTTTTAATATTGACTTTTAAAGATTTACCGAGTCATAGAATTTGGTCACATGTCCGAGTCATGACCCTCGGCTCATAGTCCAAGTCCAAATAACAAAACCAAGTCACAATAATAAATATATCAACTCCGTCCAAACAATCCCAAATCCACGTGCTAAAACATGAGGGTCCGACTACGGCACCCGACTAACCTATCTCCGTCATCTAATTGACCGACTCACAATCGGTCCCAAATCCACTTCCGTCAACACATCTCCAAATATACTCATAATCAATAGATACCGCAATGCGTCCAAATAATAAACCAAATGCCCATATCACAATCACAACAAAAATAAATAATAACAAGCAACATATATTGTCCGAAAGCCAAGTAGTAGCGGGTTGAGTTACCAAGTCAACCGGGGTCAATCATAAGCTCAAAACATGAAATGGAGCCACACCCGAGACTAGTGAGTCTCGGCTAGCTCCTTGAGCTTACACGAACCAAAACAGCCCCCCTGGGGTGTTCGGCCAAAAATACCAACGACCACACGGGTCGACCAAACATAACCGAGAGCAACCAAACAAGAACCCAAGATCAAAATACATCAAATGGCCAAGAAGATCGACCAAATATTACCCAAACCGAGAGCACAACCTCTCGGCCGGAGTTCGACCCATCGGAAAATATAAACCCGGATACCAAACCTCCATTTATCTCATTATTAACAAAAACCCATTTGATTCTTGTCTCAAACTCCATGAAACCCGAAAAAGAAATGAAAACCCGTGACTCCTAGTCACGAATCGAACACAACACGAGTCCAAAAACTCGGCCTACCTTCAAAAACCAAAGCCAAACGAATAGATCTCCAAGAAATAATACAAAGTGGTGATGAACTCGTGGGGATTTAATTCGAATTAGGTGTTATAGGGGGAGTTAGAGCGCGTGGTTGGTACCAATAGATAGATCTCGAAAAGATGGTGAAGATGGTGGTGTTGTTTTTATGGTGAGGGCGGCGGTGGCGGAGCTATGGTGATATTAGGGTGGCGGTGGTGTTGTGTTTGAAAGAAGAGAGAGAGAGTATTGGTGAGGTGTTGGAGATGGTTGTGTGTTGCTTCTCAAAAACGCAGGCACAAGGACGATTTTTATGTTTACTCAAAAAAAAATAATAATAAACTTTTTAATATTATTAATAATAATAGTAGTTGGTGTAGGGATTTAGTAGCCCGGTGTCAATACACGGACCAAACCCTAAACTTAAATAACCAAATATCTTTCTTAAACCAAACCCGTTCCAAAATAATAATATCCGATCCAATAATAAAATGAAATTAAAATTGTTAGGTCAACCTAGTGCCAGAGTCAAAGTAGTGCCAAAAATAACGATCTCAAAATAATTCATACGACCGAATCAAACCAAACCATAATTAAATAACCAAATCTCATAAATATCGTACGATTAAAATCACGTACCAACATCTGTAAAATATCTCGTCATAACAAACTTTCAAAAATTCCAAATTATAATTTTAATGTAATGCGGGTTTTATAAAACGGCTCCCTATTTTGCCAGTTGTCACATCCTCCCAGCCTCAGAAGGAACCCGTCCCGGGTTTCTCTTGAAATAACACATCTACGAAGTGAAAAGCTTCGGATATCTTTTTCGAAACTCATCCTCTCGTTCCTACGTAAATTCCGGTCCGTGCCGCGAATTCCAACGAACTTTGATGAGCGGAATACGACTCCTCTTGAGTCGTTTGATCTCTCTATCCATTACCTCAATCGGCTCTTCCACAAAATTCAAACTTTCATCCACATGAATATCCTTGATCGGTATAACTGGTGTTTCCTCTGAAAGGCATTTCTTCAGATTACTAACATGAAACACATCATGAACTTTACTCAGTTCCATAGGTAATTCCAAACGATACGCTACGGGCCCAATTCTTTCCAAAATAAGAAATGGTCCAATGTAGCGGGGATTAAGTTTCCCACGTTTCCCAAAACGTATCACACCCTTCCAAGGCGAGACCTTCAACATCACTTTGTCTCCAACCTGGAATTCTAGGGGTTTACGTCTCTGATCGGCGTAGCTTTTCTGCCTATCTCTAGCTGCTTGTAGCCGATCTCGAATTTGCGTTACTTTCTCCGTAGTTTCCAAGATAAGCTCAGGGCCTGTGAGTTGGCTATCTCCAACTTTTGCTCAACCAATAGGTGAATGGCATTTTCGACCATACAAAGCTTCAAATGGTGCAGCCTTAAGACTTGTGTGGTAGCTATTGTTGTAGGAGAACTCCGCAAGGGGTAGATATTTCTCCCAGCCTTTACCAAAGTCTATGATGCATGCACGAAGCATATCCTCCAAAGTCTGAATAGTTCTCTCACTTTGACCATCGGTTTGGGGATGATATGCAGTACTCATATCAAGTCTCGTCCCCAAAGCGGTTTGGAGTGATCGCCACAATGCTGACGTGAAACGGCTGTCGCGATCCGAAATAATCGATATCGGAACTCCATGACGAGAAACAATCTCCTTCACATACAACCTCGCAAGTTTTTCCACACTATCATCTTCACTAATCGCCAGGAAATGAGCAGACTTAGTCAAACGATCCACAATTACCCATATAGCGTCGCAACCGCTAGCTGTCTTTGGTAATTTGGTAATAAAGTCCATCGTAATCCGCTCCCATTTCCAAACCGGGAGTTCTGGCTGCGTCAACAATCCTGACGGTCTTTCATGCTCGGCTTTAACCTTAGAGCAAGTCAAGCACTTACTAACATACAACGCTATATCTGCCTTCATATTTGGCCACCAATATAACTTCTTCAAATCCTGGTACATTTTGTCAGACCCAGGATGAATAGAGTATCTCGACTTATGCGACTCATGCATAATCAACTCTCGAATTCCTCCATACAATGGTACCTAACTTCGCTCTCCAAAACATAATACTCCATCGGAACGCTTAACAAATCCTTTCTCATTTTCTGCCATCCCAAATATGTTCTCAGCAGCTCTGTTTTCTGCTTTCAATGCTTCCGTTTGAGCTTCCAATAATTGAGACGGTAATGGCGATACGATAGTCATTCCTAATGACCTAACTCGTAACGGTGGAATTCTCTCCTTTCGACTAAGAGCGTCAGCAACAACGTTTGCTTTACCAGGATGGTAGCGAATTTCACAATCGTAATCGCTTAGCAACTCAATCCAACGTCGCTGCCTCATGTTAAGCTCTTTTTGGTTCAGAATGTGTTGCAGACTTTTGTGGTCAGTAAACACTACACACTTGGTTCCATACAAGTAATGTCTCCATATCCTCAAAGCAAAAACCACACCACCTAACTCCAAATCATGGGTGGTGTAGTTCTTCTCATGCTTCTTGAGCTGTCGGGAAGCATAAGCTATCACTTTCTCTCGTTGCATTAACACAGCTCCTAAACCTTTATGTGAAGCGTCACAATAGACGACGAAATCCTCGTTACCTTCGGGTAACGCCAAAATAGGGGCACTACACAACATCTCCTTAAGTAACTGAAAGGCTTCCTCTTCCTTATCTCCCCATTCATACTTAACACTCTTTTGAGTCAATTTGGTCAACGGTTTTGCTATCTTCGAAAATCCCTCAATGAATCTTCGGTAATAATCGGCTAATCCCAAAAATTGACGAACTTCTGTTGGGGTCGTAGGTGCAGCCCAATCTTTAATCGCTTCAATCTTAGCAGGGTCCACATGAACTCCTTGTCTATCAATCACATGACCTAGAAATTTTACCGTCGGAATCCAAAATTCACATTTCGAAAACTTGGCATACAGTTTCTCCTTCCTGAGCAATTCTAAGATAAGTCTTAGATGCTCCTCATGCTCCTTCTCACTCTTCGAATAAATCAGAATGTAGTCAATGAACACAATCACAAACTTATCTAAGTAAGGCTTACACACCCGATTCATGAGATCCATGAATACCGCCGGTGCGTTAGTCAACCCAAACGGCATCACCTGAAACTCGTAATGCCCGTAACGGGTTCTGAAAGCCGTTTTCGGAACATCTTCCTCGCGCACTCGAAGCTGATGATATCCCGATCTCAGATCGATCTTCGAATACACACTCGATCCTTGAAGTTGATCGAACAAATCGTCGATCCTCGGTAACGGATATCTATTCTTCACCGTTAACTTGTTCAACTCTCGATAATCAATACACATACGGAACGATCCATCCTTCTTCTTTACAAATAAGACCGGGGCTCCCCAAGGTGAAGAACTTGGTCTTATGAATCCCTTTTCGGCTAACTCCGCTAATTGTTTTGACAACTCTTCCAGTTCAGTAGGCGCAAGACGATAAGGCGCTCGTGCTACAGGTGCAGCACCAGGTATCAACTCAATCTGAAATTCCACTTGTCTAGTAGGCGGAATTCCCGGCAAATCTTCGGGAAACACATCCGAAAAATCACGAACTATAGGTACATCTCCAATGCACCTTTCCTTCTTCTCCTTCTCTCCTTTCTCAGAAATTTGGGCTAAGAAAAGGTAACTTCCTTTCTCCATTAGCTTCGAAAACTTAGTGCAAGATATGACCGCTAATCTAGATGGGCCTCTCAAATCCTTTCTATCTCCTGGTATGTTCAGAATCTCCTTGCCGTAAGGCATACGCATGATCTTCTCATCGCAGATTATATGAGCACGATACTTCGATAACCAATCCATACCAATAATGACATCAAAACTTCCTAAGGTGACGGGTAGAAGATCTATGTTGAAAGGACGGTTCAGAAAGTTTAACGTGCAACCACGAATGATAGTCTTAATCCTTTCTATGTTTCCATTAGCTAACTCTACATCATAACCAATTCCTAAGGCCATCGGGGGTTTCTCAAGTAAGGGTGCAAACTTAGTGGACACAAAACTCTTATCGGCACCAGTATCAAATAGTATGGAAGCATAACAATTATTGAGAAGGAACGTACCAGTCACAACGTTCGGATCTTCTCCTCTCTTGTTCCCGAGTGCATACACTCTTCCATGAGCAACTCCAGCTTCCACACGTTGGTCCCCATTATCTTGTCGTCCACGGTTTCCTCCCGCTCCACGTTTTCCATTATTGTACCCATTACCACCCGATCCTTGATTTCCTCGGTTCCACGATTCCCTACATTCGTTCCGATAATGTCCTTTCTTTCCACATCCATAGCAAGTAACATTTGCTTTGCTCACAGTTTCAGGAGTAGCTTGAACCATAGCAAGTGGTCGAGCTCTACAATCCTTAGCTATATGTCCCATCTTAGAGCAATTCTTGCACATCACAGTACATCGACTAGAATGATGCTTGTAACATCGGTTACATTTGGGTGCATCTCCATTGTAGTTCTTCTTGTCTCCATCTCCCATGGCATAAGCTCTAGTAGTTAGTTGTCGCTTGTTTCGACGATCATTACCCTTAGAGTGATCGTCCCTCTTTCTCTTTCCATTCTTATCTTTCTCAGCTTCTTCCAATGCCAAAGAGTCCATCAATTGTTGAGCAATAGTAATAGCCTCATGAATGCTTGCAGGCTTAGCAGAAATCACATCGTTCCTGGTAGCTACCGGTAACCCATCGGTATACCTCTCGATCCTTTGACTCTCAGTCCTAACCATATCGGGGCAAAGTAAGGTTAACTCTCGGTAACGGCGATTGTAAGTTGCCATATCGGTACCTTTCACTTTGTGATTCCAGAACTCAATTTCCAACTTCTTAATCTCATTTCTTGGGCAGTAAGTCTGAATCAACAAAGACTTAAATTGCTCCCAAGTCATGGCATAAGCCACATCACTCCCAACCGAGTTACGGTAATTGTTCCACCAAGTCAAGGCTTCATCCTTGAAAGTAAAAGAAGCAAACTTTACCTCCGCATTCTCCGCACAACCACTGACATTAAACACTGACTCAGTCTTCTCAATCCACCTAACCAAGTAAACCACTCCTTCAGTTCCACCAAACTCAATCGGTCCACAAATCTTAAACTCCTTGTAGTGACATCCATTAGCACGAACAGGTGGAAAAGTTCCAGCAGAATTGTTGGAATGATTTGACTCAGCTAGTAGCTCAGCAACTCGTTGCTCCACAAGTTGATTGATCATTGCTTGATCCACAGTAGGTGCATTAGGTGGAACATGATCATTGTCTCCCTGAACATCAACGTTTTGATTCCTGTTGTTGCGGTTAGTAGTGTCCAGGTTATCAGGAGTAGGGGTCTCAACATTTCGAGCTGGACGGCGTCCTCGACGACTAGGGGTAGCCGTTGCGGGTCCAGTTCTGGTAGCTCTAACAGGGTTTCTTCGTGGGGCCATTGATCTGAAACATCATACAAGTTCGTGAGTCTCCGATAAGACTTATCATATGCTCAACAAGAATTTAATCAATGAAGCCAAGTCATGGAAAGAAAATCAACAGTACACCGTAAAGCATCAATAAGGGGAATAGGAACTCAATTTCCATAATATCCAAAAACCACATAATACCATATCATAATAACCATCGCCATACAATAAAGATCCAACATCATTCCAACTACCGAAAACACAAAGATAATAATCGTTCCAACAAGATGAGTAATCAACAGAAAATACATCAAAAATAGGATAACTAGCTTTTCTAACCGAACACTCCTCGGTTAAGAAAGCAGCAAGACAACATAAACCAATCAACTAGCCACACTGCTGGCGGAGTCTACTCAAATCCTGCCTCAAGCCATCAAGATCCCTCCATAACGATCCTAGCTCAACGCTATGGGTGTCTCGGTCTCTCTTGAGGTCAGCCACCTCCTTCTCCAGCTCGGCATTCCTTTGCCATAGCTTGCGGTCGGCCTCTCGAGCTGTAACAAAACCTCGCTGTAAACTATCGATATGCTCATGAACCTCCATCAAAACTCTCCTCATCTCAGTAGTCCTGCCCACAACCATAGTCATATCTACTCTCAGATCCGCTATGAACTCTCCAATAACCCTCTCAAGTCGATCAGATACACGTGCAACTCTCTCACTAAGCTCAGTAATCCGAGCCCACAACCTACCAATCTCACCTAACTCTGCATGCTCAGCAGAAATCTCAGAAGATGCATCCGACCCAATGGGACTACCAGGTGGTAACTCAAACAAAAATGGATGATCAGGTGAATCAGGCTCAATCGGATGTACAGGTGAATCAGGCTCCTCAGCCTGAGCTGGTGGTACTAACACATCATCATCATCAGACATCTCATCCTCCTGAGGGTCATCCTCCTCCTCAGGGTCATCATCATCACCCTGCTCAGCCTCCTGAGGGTCATCAGCCTCATCCTCACACTCGTACTCCTCCTCCTCATCGGAAGAGTACATCATCAATCGTCGTCTCCTACTAGGTGAACCATGGGGTGAAGGAGTAGGTGATCTAGGACGACGACGCAATGATGTGGGTGGCGCCTCAGACAGAAGAGAATGAGCATCAATCTGTAAAGGTTGTGAAGTAGGGTGTACCAACATGCGTGCCGTAGCTCGGTGGGCAAAATGTGGAGCCACACGAGCCAAAGCCTGATGAAGAGTAAGCTGCCTCGATGTACCAGGGAGCCCTAGAGAAGATGAGGGTCCTTGCGTAGATGCAACAGATGGTGCTGAAGTAGAACCTGTCGGTGTCATAGTAGCTGAATGCATGGCAACCTGGTAAGGGTCATCAGGGGCCATGGTGAACCGTGCTGGCAATACCGGTGTAGTAAGAATGTCCTCAACGACATCAGGCGTATGGGAGGCCATAGTCTGTGACAACGGCGTAGGGTAGGTGTAAGTGTTTCAAAAACAACTAAACCGCGAACTCAAAATACCATATCAAAAATCATCATATAATTCCAAATTGTATAAAATCACGAAAGATTTAAATACCGCATTACTAAAACCATTCTCAAAACAATTAAGCCATATAATTCCTCAAAACGCATATAATTCCTCAAAACGCGTAATATCACTAAATCAATAATCCTCAAAACCTCAAATCATCTCAAGAAATCCCAAATCGCTAATCATCTCAAATATCTCATAATACCTCAATAACAAACATTGATGCTTTGGCTTGGCGGGCTGGCGGGCAATGGTCGGGGATCGTTTTTCTATAAGCATAGCAAGTTTTGAAATAAATAAATAAAGCGATACGGGTAGAGCATAGCAAGTTTTGAAATCAAAAAGCTCTACCTAGCTCTACCTAGTCTAGGCTTTTTGGTTTGTGATGTGTCGACCCTCCACCCGTATGCATAGCAAGTTTTGAAATAAATAAATAAAGCGATAATAGTCCACATAAAACATTTGCACGTTTCTCACCCCAAGTATTGAAAACAAAGTTCAAGAGTAAAAGTGGGGCTATGACTCACCTCAAGACCAGAAATCCTCAAAAGAAACGATAGAAGAAAGACGTAAGAAATCTCAAGCAACTCACGTAATGGCAACTACTGACTCGGCACTTCCTAACAATATTAAACCCGTTCAGAAATCATTTCCTCAAAATCAAATATTCCCATTCCCGAACGTAATTCATTTTACTTTCCAAAATTATCCATTTCTCGAATTAACTTCATTTTCATTTAAAATTCGACGTTTGGTATCCATACGAGTGGAGGGTCGACACATCACAAACCAAAAAGCCTCAACAAAGAACAATAATAAGGTAACTATAGGTCTAATGTTAGCCCAACATATTATTTAAATAATTATCGAAGCTTATTAAATCCGTCGATTTGATAATCTCCCATACTTATTTACGTAATATATCGTTCCAAAATTATACCCAACTTAAAGCACATTGCACATAAGTTTCTATTTGGTATATGTCGTAGCCCAATGAATTCCCTATATATATCGTCGAATCGGCCAAATTCCACGAGACATATAGTAATTCATTACCCTAAAATATATACCACATCCTATGGGCGTCGTGGGATACGATGCCCCTTAATATACCCATTTTATATCGTCAAATAACTCGATCTAGAATAAGTCATTCGATATATAAAATGTTTATATTAACCGTCATATATCCGTGACAACACAAAGTCACAATATAAAGCCCACTTGGACTTTAAAGACCCAAAATTCGTATAACTCGATAAGTTTCTATTTTTATAAACAAAACCATATTTTTAATTGTTAGTTATCCGACGTATAATTCACCATTATTTATATAGTTATTATTTATAATAATATCCCGACATTTATTACACCATTTTCATAGTGTAATAACTATCGCTTTATTATTATACGTTTACTCGTGATCGTTTTATTATTAATATACGCATTTACATATATATATATATATACGTTTAACACGTCTATATACGTATATAAACGATTATATTCTTAATAATATTATAACGAGTTTTATTTTTAATATTGACTTTTAAAGATTTATCGAGTCATAGAATTTGGTCACATGTCCGAGTCATGACCCTCGGCTCATAGTCCAAGTCCAAATAACAAAACCAAGTCACAATAATAAATATATCAACTCCGTCCAAACAATCCCAAATCCACGTGCTACAACATGAGGGTCCGACTACGGCACCCGACTAACCTATCTCCGTCATCTAATTGACCGACTCACAATCGGTCCCAAATCCACTTCCGTCAACACATCTCCAAATATACTCATAATCAATAGATACCGCAACGCGTCCAAATAATAAACCAAATGCCCATATCACAATCACAACAAAAATAAATAATAACAAGCAACATATATTGTCCGAAAGCCAAGTAGTAGCGGGTTGAGTTACCAAGTCAACCCGGGTCAATCATAAGCTCAAAACATGAAATGGAGCCACACCCGAGACAAGTGAGTCTCGGCTAGCTCCTTGAGCTTACACGAACCAAAACAGCCCCCCTGGGGTGTTCGGCCAAAAATACCAACGACCACACGGGTCGACCAAACATAACCGAGAGCAACCAAACAAGAACCCAAAATCAAAATACATCAAATGGCCAAGAAGATCGACCAAATATTACCCAAATCGAGAGTACAACCTCTCGGCCGGAGTTCGACCCATCGGAAAACATAAACCCGGATACCAAACCTCCATTTATCTCATTATTAACAAAAACCCATTTGATTCTTGTCTCAAACTCCATGAAACCCGAAAAAGAAATGAAAACCCGTGACTCCTAGTCACGAATCGAACACAACACGAGTCCAAAAACTCGGCCTACCTTCAAAAACCAAAGCCAAACGAATAGATCTCCAAGAAATAATACAAAGTGGTGATGAACTCGTGGGGATTTAATTCGAATTAGGTGTTATAGGGGGAGTTAGAGCGCGTGGTTGGTACCAATAGATAGATCTCGAAAAGATGGTGAAGATGGTGGTGTTGTTTTTATGGTGAGGGCGGCGGTGGCGGAGCTTTGGTGATATTAGGGTGGCGGTGGTGTTGTGTTTGAAAGAAGAGAGAGAGAGTATTGGTGAGGTGTTGGAGATGGTTGTGTGTTGCTTCTCAAAAACGCAGGCACAAGGACGATTTTTAAGTTTACTCAAAAAAAAATAATAATAAACTTTTTAATATTATTAATAATAATAGTAGTTGGTGTAGGGATTTAGTAGCCCGGTGTCAATACACGGACCAAACCCTAAACTTAAATAACCAAATATCTTTCTCAAACCAAACCCGTTCCAAAATAATAATATCCGATCCAATAATAAAATGAAATTAAAATTGTTAGGTCAACCTAGTGCCAGAGTCAAAGTAGTGCCAAAAATAACGATCTCAAAATAATTCATACGACCGAATCAAACCAAACCATAATTAAATAACCAAATCTCATAAATATCGTACGATTAAAATCACGTACCAACATTTGTAAAATATCTCGTCATAACAAACTTTCAAAAATTCCAAATTATAATTTTAATGTAATGTGGGTTTTATAAAACGGCTCCCTATTTTGCCAGTTGTCACACACCTCGTTGGGACATTACGACCCGGGGAAACGCTGTATTCCACGGAAGCATTTGCCTTAGACGTTTGACTTGGTTGACCATCACCTGGTAAACTTAGTTGACCGTTTGAGGCCAATCAATAATCTAGGAATGATGATATATGAACATATATATATATAACCAAATTTTGCATGCAAATTAACATATTATAATCCACATTGAAAAGAAACATAGCATAACATTAAGATAGTAGCAAGATAATAGTTAAAGTCTAAACATCATTCAAGACATAAGCAAGAAATAACACAAGTATTCCCGATTAAATCGGACAAATAACAAAACATACAAATGTCTAATAGAAACAAATAATAACAAGTAGAAATACATCAATATCTTCTACTTCATCTTCTTCCCAATCATCTTCCTAAACATCTTTCCAACGGATTTGAATCCTCCTCGAAGTTCTTCATGTATTTGTTGTTGACGGTTGATAATGTACGTTTGACGAGTGAAGAGAAGCTCATCGGTACGTTCATGAGGAAGAGGAACTTGATACTCGGTTTCGTCAATGTCGGAAAGATTTTCAACAAAGGTCGTGGGGGATGGAGTACTAACACGTGAGGTGTTTTCCTCCTCATCATCATCATCCTCACAATGAGATGTGGAACCACGAGGCCTAGAGTACAAAGGAACACGAGATTTTCCTTTGTCACTTCGAGAACGACGAGTACGAACAAGAGTGAGTTGGTTCAAAGTAGGAAGGATATGAACGTAGTAATCATTTTGAAGATGAGGGTAATGTTCCATGACATAATGATAAAGTCGTGTATGGAACATACCGTAGGGAAGATTGGCATTTGGGGTGTTTTTGGCGGACATGATTCGATGAATAAAAAGATAAGCCAAATTGTATTGCTCTTCAGCAACTACATAATATAACATGTGGGCAATGCTCGCTGTGACATGATCACGGTGACCACCAGTACCAAACGCGTTCTCGCGAATGAGTTCTTCCCACTTTTTCATATCTTGGCTTAGCTCTTTGAGGAGGATTTGATTCACATGAATATCGACATTCTTCGACTTGGTTACTCGACTAGTCGTACGACCTTCTAGTTCAAGCATTCGACGAATGTCTTCAGGAGTAGGAATCTCATAATAGTATGGGCCATCCTGAGGACGATTTCTTTCAAGAGAGGAAAGATCCCATTCATTTGAGAATACGGCTTGGCCGTTGTATGGGATTCTAAGAATTTGTCCAAGTTGAGCAAGAGTAAGAGTGATGAATTGATTTTGAATCATGAAGGAAATAAGATGATGACCATAGGGATCGGTTTGCACCGTCACTTGGCTATAGAAGTCGAGGATAAAACGAGGAATGATTGGTTCGTTGATTTGGAAAAGGCATTCAAAACGAATATCGGAGAACATTCGTTCGGTTTGATCAGATTCATAGAAGGATGGATCGACAATTCTTCCTTCGTGAATGTTTCTATTTTCGATAGGACGATAGAAACATGCAACCGAAGGAGACATGCCAGGAGTAGAGAAAACATTTGGAATGTATTTTTTGGTTTTGGAGACATCACCAACCGTGGTCTTTGGCATTTTCACCTAAACAATATAACAACAAAAATAAAATTAAGATAGAAACAACTATCATGCATATGTTTTATATATATATATATATATATATATATATATATATATATATATATATATATATATATATATATATATATATGCGGAACGAAATTCTACTTCGAAAAAAAAATTCAATGAAGTAGTTTCATAATGTTCCTTTTATTTTGATTTTAAACTCGTTTAGAATATATGATATCAAAGAGTATGATATCATAATTCATTTCGAAGTGAGGCTAGATATATATTAGATTATATATCTTGCTTTTTCATAAGAGTTTGACACAACATAAGCATGTTTAAAAGGTTAAAATGTGAATTTTCGTTTTCAAAATATCCTTTTTGAGATAAACCAAACGCTCCCTTAACTAGATAAAAATATCCTAAAACATCAATATATATATTGATTATATATCTTGATGACATCTATTGATTCTAATAGTATTAACAAATTTTATGAGCTAGTTTTAAGTTTCAAATAACCACATATAGTGATAGTTTGTTCATGAACCAAACGCCCATGTTGTCTTCATGAACCATTTTATACCGAATTGAAAAGTATGTTTTGATTGTTTATAACATTAAACCAATGTAATGTAGTAAGTTTTAACTAGTTTTTAAGAGTTATATCAACAATGTTCCTTTTGAAAAATAAAATTCAACAAGGGTTTATGGGCGATTAATGATTTTGACAAAATGATATGTTATACTAAATTTGAGTTGCAATACATCATCCTAATCCTATGGGAAGCATTTGGTAGTTCAATTCCTAGCTTCTATTTCACTAAAATTCGAATTAAAATAAATTTTAATAAAATGCCTAATTATTGATTAGACACCAAATTGAATGAAATGTGATGAAATGCATGTCGGAAAACTTACAAAAGATGTTGTTATATGTTTCGTTAACGTTTGCCCCTTGTGAAACAACCCCGGATTGGTGATATGGTGGAGGATTTTGATGGTTTTGGGTGTTTTGGTTCGTACTCAGCAGTGGTGGGGAAGAGATATATGAACAAATGGAGTGTCTGGGAATGGAAATAAGGTGGAAAACGGATTTGAGAGTGTCAGATGGCCGGTCCCCTTAAACATTAAGGGGACCGCCCCCGATAACAAGCCGGTCCCCTTAATCTTTAAGGGGGCCGCCCATTAAATTTTAGAATTTTCACGGAATCAGTTTCTGGAACAAATATATTTATACGTATATAATTAGATTTATAATATATCAAAAATACGTAAGTGTTTATTGGCACGTTGATAAGATACTTAACAATTTTCAATTACCGTCTCGATAATTAAAATATGCCTTTGACAATTTTGGATAAAATGATCAAAGTGTTAAGTTGATGAGAGGTTTGAGGTGTGCTTGGGAATATGTGGATATGTGTGTATATATATATAAGTATAAATGTGAGTGAATGATGGGTTGATGGATGAGGTTTGAAAGATGATAATCGGAGATAGAAAATATTCGGCGAAAGGAGTTTGTTTCATTCATAGTGTTAACGTGCGAAGGCGTTCTTGCTTGATAATAGTCCACTTGACTCATATCCCTTCATCATCATGAGTCTTCTAAAAGTGGACTTAATAGAATTACGCGAGGGGGAAGGAAAAGGTTCGATAACGAACAATTTCCTGGAGTTCTAGAAAGTCAACTAATGACGTATCTAGGTTATTGTGCAAGTATGTTTATATATATATATATATATATATATATAATAAGTATATATATATATATATATATATATATATATACTTATTATATATATATATATATATATATATATATATATATATATATATATATATGTATATATTTGATTGAACAAATAGAGGAAAATAGCAATCTATATCTATGCAAACATCGTAATCAAACAAGGCATATTTATCTAAGCATGGCAATGAGTTGTGAAAGAATGGCGTACCCTGTAGTCTTCAAAAAAATCTTCCAAATCATCAAGATGACATATAGACTTTGAAAAAGTCTACGTTGAGAAAAACTTCAAGATTGCCTCAAGGAATGTTCATCTAGCTATTCGGTCCCCATTGACTATTTGGTCCAAAGTTGTTTGGTCCAAACATGTTTAACATTTGAGTAGGATGCATGAAAGGTGGTAGTATACCCCAAGGATTGTAGCTTTGTTGGTAGTTCCACATTTGATTACTATTGTTATTATAGTTTTGCCTATTTTGGTTTCTTCTTGGTTGAGGTGTTTTAGACCTAGGATGAGGATTATTTGGTTTTCTAGGTGGTGGAGTTTTAGATCTTGTCTTGGGTTTAGAGGATCCTACTTCGTTTTTTAAAGACGGTTTATAAAAGGCTTTTACTTCTTCATTATTGGCAAGAGGTATTTTTCTATCATTAATAAGTATATACTTAGGATTAGATTTTAGAGGTTTTTGTTCATTAAGTTCATTTTCGAATTTGACATTTTTAATCTCGCTTGTTAAAGCTTTATTTGAATTAAATCCTAAACCGGTTTTATCTCCGGATACTCTTTGAATACTTATTATTTTACTAAGTGAGTGACGACTATTTTCAAATTTATCAAGTTTGCGAATTTCTTCCCTAAGTATTTCGTTCTCACCTTTAAGCTCTTGACGTGATTTACATTCTTCAAAAATTTCTTTACCTTTTTCAAGTTGATGTACTTTAATTCTTAGTTCTAGTACTTCATTTTCCAATTGATTGTTTATGTATTTTAGTGACTTGTTTTTTGCCATTACTAGTTGTCCTAATTTGCATAGTCTATTATATTCATTATCTAGGTCTTTTTCATCTAAAGATAAACTTTCAACACTAAAATATTCAGTTTCGGAACGTACCTCATTTGATGTATTCGCCATAAGACACTTCTCTTCTTTTGTCGTTTCTTTCTCATCTTCATCACTATCACTCCAAGCTCCTCCAACAAAAGCTCTTTGATTTTGATCTCTTGTCATCATTGGACATTTTCCAATACGGTGATTTGGATCACCACACCTGAAACATTTCCTTTCATTCTTGTTGTTCTTGTCATCCTTACTCTTTTGAAATGTTTGTTGAACCTTTAATCTGACCTTGATAGATCTTCTTGAGCACTCTAGAATCGTTAGTAATGTCACTGTAATCAATAACACACTAATAGACAATCTCTGCAACTTGTATTTATAAAGCGGAAACAAAACACAAGCTTGATACTAAGAACTCTTGATCCTCTATGGATCTTTTTTTTTAATAATCTATTCTCAAAAGTTATACAATACATAAACCGTGTGTTCCTTTTATACTCAAGAAACCCTAAATCGTTTCTCAAGAAACGTATATTCTAAAACTTCTAAAAGATATGCATTATCACTTCCTAAATAAACTCATGCATATCCAAACTACATTACATAAAATACGGAAATACTATATCCGCAGAAACTAATAATGCTAAAACTAGTCTTCAGCAGATACACTGCTTCAGCAGAAACCAACTCTTCAGCAGGATTGTTTCAGCAGAAACAGCAGCAGAATTCTTACTTCACAGAATTCCCAACAATCCTCCCCTAATCTTGAATTTGACTTGGTTAAGTTCAAGATTCTTGATAGATCTTTACAATAACATACCATGAGGATTGTGATAAGATAGCACTAGCAAAGAATCATCTTCAGTAGAATCTCTATGACCAGCTCATACATGAAAGCTCCATTCTTTGCGGCAACAAATGACTAAATGTACATCAAAACAAATTAGTTTCATACTATTCTCATCACTTCCAGGTGTGTTAACTCCTGTGAGAGGTAAATCATTGAAAATAATGGATTTGATGTCTCTTTACCAATAGCCATCACTACTGGAGTAGCCAAGTGTTCTAAGGTACACTGATAACCACATGATTTTTAGCAAATCATCAGCTATAAACGGATTTGAGATGTCTTTACCTGTAGCCGTTTGCTCAGGACTAGCCAATTATTTTGATGAAAATCATCTTGGTTAACTGATTACCAAATATGGTTTTCCACTGCCTTTACTACAAGCCATATACATGTGGGCTAGCCAATTATTTGGAATCCATAAAGGAAAAATCCATGGTCAATTGACAACCATTTCAACTACTCAGCAACAAAGCATAGGTGAGTTAAAAACCCTATGGTTTTGAGCAAACCATTACAGCTATCAACAGATTTGATGTGTCTTTACCAAAGCTGTACCCTTTGGACTAGCCAACTTTATGATGGAATAGTCAACATCAGGTAAGTTGATAACCAAACCTGCAGACAAATAGTATACAACAACATGTTAGGTTTTTTTTTTTTTTTTTTTTTTTTTTTTTTTTTTACTAAAAACAAATATTACAACATAATATCCCTACTCAGATGCTGCTCTGGAAGTCTTAATCCTTTGTTTGAAAACCTTCACCAAAGATTCAGCAAACAACCTTGTATTCCCAGCTGGATCAGGAGAAATCTCTAACTTCTGTTGTAACATTTTCTCCATCAGGGACACTTTCAGAGGATATCTTTTGGTAAGATCCATGATTAGCCTCAGACCAGTTGTAGTTTCCAACACATGAACATAAGGCATAGAATAGAACTTCCAACTTTGAACTTTCCATCTCTGATTATGCTTCCAAATTTCATAACTTGCACCAGTGGGAGTAGAAGAATCAAAAAACACTTGAAGATCACCCAACAAGTACAATCCAGATCCTTCAGGTGTATGAGTTGAATAATACTTAAGAACTAACTCATATAAAGTTACCAAATCCTGATGATCCACAAGATGCAGAATCTGTTGAAGAAATGCAAAGGAGATGGAAGTATTATCCAATCTGTAAATGGTATTAATTTGTCCATCTTTACTTAACTCCCAACTCACCTGAACAACTCTAGTTCCCACAGGCCAATCATCAGTAGATCCTTCCTTTATAAATGAATCATCAGAATCATTCACATTGATAAGACTTGGTTTGGAATGTGAAGATCTGATTTTGGCCATCCTCTTGCCTCTTCTTCCAGGAACATAAATAGCATCATGAACTTCTGTTTCAGCGGATTCAACTTCTGCAACATTAGTATCTGCTGATTGAGTATCCAGTTGTTCATCAGTAGAATCTTGAGAAGATTCAAGTGCAGCAGAGGCATATTGTTCATCCATAGGCTTCCTTATTTGTTTATTTCTTGCAGCTTGAATCTCAACTTCTCTTACCTTCAGTTCATGAAATCTGGCAAGTTCAGCCCTTTGTTCAGCTTCTTGATCCTCAGTCAACTTTCTAGTAGTTTCTTCACCTAATCTTTCTTGCTCCAATTGTCTCCTAGTTCTCTTTCTAGTTGGAGCATCTGATATCATCACTTTGGCTTTACCTTTATCCACAGAAGCAGCAACATGTGATAAACCAGCAGAAGTATCAGGTAAAGATACTTGTTCAGCAGCAATATGAATATTCTCAGATGAAACAACATCAACATTGAGAAGAGGAATATTCTTTGAAGCACCCATTCCAGCTTTGGCATTCCTAGCCTTGATCTTATTATAAATCTCATCTAGTTTTTCAAATGGAAGTCCCCACACATGTTTCTTAGACCAAGCAGTATTAAATAATGAGTTGCTTTGATTTTTCACATATGTTCTCATATAATCTGTTTGCTGTGCTTGAGTCATAGGTTTTTCTCTTTTAGCTTTAGCTTTTAATTCATCAGCTGCATTCTTCCTCATCTTTAACATTTTCACAATTTCAGATTCATAATCTTGTTCCTCTACCCTTTTTCCAATAAATTCAGCAGCTACAGTAGGATTTGCAAGAATTTGTTTTCCAATCAGCTGCCGATCTGACTCATCAAACTCTAGAACAGCTGCATCCAATTCCCTTTGTCTTGCAATGGGTAAGGTAGAAACATATCTTTGAGTCACTGAATCTAATTCTGTGTCAAACTTAGCTTGTACTGCCTCAGCTAGATTAGCACTCTTCTTATAATCTTCCCATTCTTGAAACAATTTTCCTTGTCCAGCTCTGTCTTCAGCTGTTACAAGCTCATCCAAACCATCATAAGGAACATTATCTGCAGCAACATCATCATTAGACACATGCACATCTGCCATAGGTTCATCATGTACATCTTGAACCTCTCTATCAGAAGAAACTTGTAGATTCTTAGATGAATGATGAACATGAGAATTCAAATATTCTTTTCCTGCTACAAAGTATGTTTCTCCTGATGTATTTCCTCTATCAGCAGATTGATCAGCAGCAACCCTACTTAATGATTGTTTCTCCTGAAGTATATCCACAGCTTCAGTCATCAGCACATCATTATCACCACCAGACACTTTTGAAGCTTCAACAGCTTTCCTTGCCAAATACTGTCTTGTACTTCTTCTTTGAACTAGTATCTTTGGTTTAGATTGAGGTACTTCAGCAGCTTCAGGAGGAACAACATGAGACTGCCTAGCCACTTTAGCTAGAATCTCATGTGAATCCAAATTTGCCTCCTTTGCTACTTCAGTAGAATCCAATCCATCTTTACTTTGCTTCTGCTGACTTAGCTGTGCCTCCAAATCTTTAACCTTACTTTTCAAACTTTGAATTTCATTACCAAGAGTAGTCTTGGTCTCAGCAAGTTCTTTCTGGAGATCTTCAGTCATTTTCATGTACCTGCTAAGGGAATCATATACAAATGTGAGAGTAATAGGGTCCTCTGCTCTACCAGCAGATTGCTCAGTGGTATGAGGAGCTTCATTGAACCCAGCAGGAGAAACAGACTCATGTACAACATTAGGAAAACCTACATTAATATGCTCTCCCAAAGAACTGGGTGAAGGTAGTCTAGTAAGATCAGGTTCAAAAGTCTGTAAGTCATCTTCAAACTCATGAATTTGCTCAGCTGGAGCATCTTGAACTGGTGAAATGGAAGGACTTGTTGACATATGTACAGGGGTAGGTGGTGGTAAGTCAGTAGGATCAGGTAAAGGTTCAGCAGTTGTAGCTGGATCTTCCTCCATTACCACTGAAGGATTACCATCAGCAGCAACACCAGAAGATGATGGATTACCATCATCAGCAGCATTAGGAGCAGGCATATTACCAGCATCATCACCCTCAGCTACATTGACATTGCCTTGTGGCAACATAGCTTCCAACATAGGATGATGTTCCCCAGTATAATTAGTTTTCATTGAGGCAAACAACTTAGAACCTAGACTTTTAATAGGTACATGGGTTCTATCCACAGTGGTTATGTCTAAAATAATTTGTAAGAATCTAGGGTACCTTAAGAACTTATGCTGTTCCTTATCTATATTTTCTAGAATATTATCAAAAATAAACCTAGAAAAATTATAAGTTTGACCCTTAGAAAGACAAACAATACCACAACCCAATTGCAGAGAGAACTGGTTCCATCCACCACACTTGTTGCTGATACATTGAAGCAGCAGATGCACCAAATACCTCCACTTAGGACAAAATTGATTCTTGTGCCACTTGGATGTATCCATACTTTTATATCCAGCATCTCTTAATCCAGCAAGAATCTCTGCAGTGTTAGAATGATATATACCATTTTCATCATCCAACTTAAGCTTTGCCCTAATCAACCCTTCTGTCACCACATATTCTACACCATCAATTTCAGCCACAATCTCTGTATCAGACCTCTTAGTAGCAGATGCCCAAAATTGCTTCACCAAGGATTCACACACCAAATCGGGACTATGTGTCAAAGCATAGTGAATCTTTGACCTTTGTAGAAATTCCACCATTAAATCGAATTCTTCATGTCCCTTTGCCTTTCTCAGAATAGCATATTTGTTATGATCGCCCTTTAATTCAAGTTGAGCCATTCGAATGAACTTGAGTGAGATGGTTATGAATTACTCCAGAGAATAATGGGTTTATTTGGAGTGATAAATGAATAATTTTGATTCGGAAAAGATATGCAAAGTGGATTAAATTTGGAAGTTCCCCAATCGTGGTCAAAATTATCGGAACAAATTATTGACCAAGTCTGACAAGCAGTTCAAAACTTCCAATTTTGAATTTACCCTTCAGTAGAAATGAAAGTCAAATCTGCTGAAGCATAGTCAACCATCAGCAGAATCAACCAAAGGTAAAAATATCTTCGGTCAATATCTTGATTTTACTGTGCCACCCAACTCGCATTAAATATCGTAACTCCTAAAATTGGCTTATTTAATCAACCCCAAATCACACATCTCATTCATCAATTTACCCCAAATCATCTTTCAAACCCTAATTTTTCAATTAACCCCAAATCTCCATCAAAATCATGTCTTCACACCCAGAAAACTCAGATCCAAATTCCTCTTCTCCATCAGTAGAAGAAGATGTACCACCATATCTATGGGGGCTTGATGGTTCTGACTTTGAAAGAGCATTGGAGAACCGATGGGATGCACAAGAAAGACAATGGAATGCTCATTTGAAAGGTGAACCAAGCAATGTACCCGTTCCTGCTGAGAGAGAGCTTGCCTCTCCCTTCATCTATACCTCTGATGAAGACTCTTCAGAGGAAGAAAATGAAGATCCAACCTTTCTTCCTCCTTCCACACCAGAGAGATCCCAACCAAGATCAAGTAAGAGGGATGCATCTCTTCCAACATCACAAAATTTGGTGTTGGATCTTCCTGCTCCAGGACCTGGTCTTCCACATCAAGAACATATTGGACAGAGCAAGAAGACTGAGATCATACGTAAGGGAAAGGAGAAGCTGAAGTAGATGATTGAGGAATGTAACCATGGACCAAAGTTCTTGAGTATTCTCTTGACTTCAATTCATGAGCATCTTCCCAGTCTTCCTTCTCTACTTCTTACATTTTCATCTTCAGCCATTTTACTTGTCATAGCCTCAAGTATTTTGTAATAAGTGATAGAAGCTAGTAGTACTGAATTAGCCAATTGTTTAGGAACGGTCATTGTATCTCAATTGTAACATTGAATGTAAGCTGTAACTTGTTTCTTTGAATGAATGAAAAGATCTTATTTGAATTTATCCATTGTGTAAGACCTTCAGCATGTTTCAATTAATCAGTAGAAACCATGTTCAGCACTTTGACCACATTCCTTTGACTTTTGCTCTTGGTGATACTAATCATGAACCTTTCACTCTCAGAACATCTGCAAAATAAACATCAAACAAGCAAATACACCAAACAACTTGCAAAACTGTTAGAGGGTTAGTGTTAAAAACTCAGAAATTATACAACTTATCCAAATTATACAAAGTTTACAGTCATCATCCTCCCCTGAGGCATATGCCTCCCCTGAGGCTTATGCCTCCCCTTAAACTTTGCAGTTAAGGGTTTAGCATTCCAATATGGACCACCAAATATTGAAACCTTGGTCCATTAAATGCCTTGGTTAACAAATCTGCCACATTTTCATCTGTGTGAATTTTGACCACTTTAACCAAATGTTTCTCATAAGCATCCCTTATAAAGTGGTGTCTGATTTCAATATGTTTGGTTCTATTATGAAAAACTGGATTTTTAACAATGCAAATGGTACTTTGATTGTCAATGAAAATTGTAGTATTCATGAAGTTATACCCATAATCCAGTAATTGATTCTGAATCCATAGAACCTGTCCACAACAATTGGCAGCAGCAACATACTCTGCTTCAGTAGTAGAGGTAGCAACTATGGTCTGTTTCTTGCATTGCCAAGAAATCAGTCTTCTTCCAAGAAATTGGCAACCTCCAGTTGTGGATCTTCTATCCAAATTGGCACCTGCATAGTCACTGTCACTATAAGCTGCTAGCTGAAATGGGGACTCTTTGGGATACCAAAGACCTAAGTGTGGTTGGCCTTTAAGATACTTAAAAATCTTCTTGACAGCATTCATATGAGAGGTAAGTGGAGTGACTTGGTGTCTTGAACATGCACTCACAGCAAATGTAATATCAGGTCTTGAGGCAGTCAAGTACATCAAAGAACCAATCATAGACCTGTATAAATGAACATTCACAGGAAGATCAGGAGTAAGATTGTTCTTTGGTTTGGGAGCCTCATATGGAGTAGTGGCAGTCTTGACATTCTCCATGCCAAACTTGGACAACATATCTTTTACATATTTCTCCTGATGTATGAAAATACCATCAGGTTTCTGCTGAACTTGCAAACCCAGAAAGAAAGTGAGTTCTCCCATGGCACTCATCTGAAATTCACCCTTCATTAGATCTTCAAACTCTCTACACCATGCCTCTTTAGTTGAACCAAAGATAATATCATCCACATATACTTGCACAAGAATAATTTCCGTGAATCTTTCTTGAGGAATAGAGTCTTGTCAATGGCACCTCTTTTGTAACCATTCTTCAGCAGAAATGTGGAAAGTCTAGCATACCAAGCTCGTGGAGCTTGATGAAGTCCATAGTGAGCTTTAACAACCTTGTACACATACTCAGGATGATCAGGGTCTTCAAATCCCTTGGGTTGAGTCACATAAACCTCTTCTTCAATCTCACCATACAAGAAAGCACCTTTAACATCCATCTGATAAACCATAAAGCCCATGTAAGAGGCATAGGCCAAAAAGATCCTTATAGCTTCAACTCTGACCACTGGTGCAAAGACCTCATCATAGTCAATGCCTTCCTCTTGTCTAAATCCTTGAGCCACTAGTCTTGCTTTGTTCTTCACCACAATACCCCGTGCATCTCTTTTATTCTTCAGAATCCATTTTGTCCCAATGGCATATTTACCATCAGGAAGAGGAACCAAAATCCAAACCTGCTGATTCTTAAATTGTAGCATCTCCTCTTGCATTACCTCAAGCCAACTGGAATCAGCCAGTGCTTGAGGAACACTAGTGGGTTCTATCTGAGAAAGAAAGCAGGCAAACAGACAATGTTTGAAGTCTGTGTGATTGTTCCTCTTTTGATTGTAGACATAAGAGATGAAAGCAACTTCCCCATATTTTGTATTCTTGACAGTGCTTCTAGTTCTAACAGGGTCTTTAGGATCTCCAATAATCTTTGATAGGGGATGAGCATTATGAATCCTTTTTGTAGCTGTAGGTGGAACATCAATTTTAGCATCAAGGTTGGTGACTGTAGGGCCAAACTCAGTATCATAAGAAGTTGAGTGAAACAAGCCAGGCTTTGGCTGATAATTCCCAAGATCAGAAGGACTTGGAAATCTTGTAAATGGCTTATCAAAGTCTGCTGATACTTCATTAGAGATGGGAGAGTGAGGATCAGCAGAATCAGCATCTGAGATCTTATCAGTGGTAAGAGGTATGCCTTCAGCAGAATCCTTGTTTCCACTGACTGCTTGTGCTGATTGATGTAGGATAGCTTCCGTCTCTTGTGTAACCTTGTCATTGAGTTTCTGAGCTTCCTTAGTAGCAGCATGTTCCTGCTTCTGCAATCTTGCAAGATCTTCTGCATAATGTGACTCATCATTTTGTTCAGCAGCAGAGTGATTACCTACAAAATGGTTAGGTGGAAAAGATGGTACAACAATGGTATTCTCTTCTGGCTCAGATTCACAGTCTGAGTCACCATCCATGGAACCTGCAGGGTTAGAATTTGAGTCGTTGGTACCTGCATTAGGATTAGAAGCATGCCTAGTATAACCCAAATAATCAGTCAAATAGTTCAGGTCAAAATACCAAGAATGGCCTTGTCCCTGAATATTAGGCTGATCTTCAAGAAATCTCAGATTAAGGGTCTCTTCAATCTTTTTAGTATTCAGATTATAAACCCTATAGGCCTTGCTATGAGCTGAATAACCAACTATATAACCCTCATCAGCTTTCCCATCAAACTTACCCAGTATATCAGCAGTATTCAGAATAGTCACCTTGCATCCAAAAGGCTTAAGGTAATGTATGTGAGGAACTTTCCCAGTGAGAAGTTCATAAGGTGTCTTGACATGAAGTCTAGTGATGGATACCCTGTTGAAGACATGACATGCAGTACTTACTGCTTCAGTCCAAAACATGGTGGGTAGTTTGGAGTCTGCAAGCATTGATCTTGCTGCCTCAATGAGGGTTCTATTTTTCCTTTCTGCAACCCCATTTTGTTGTGGAGTTCTTGGAGTACTATAGTCCCTTCTAATCCCTTTAGACTTACAGAATTCTATGAAGACAACATTTTTGAATTCTGTACCATTGTCACACCTAATTCCTTTAACCTTTTTATTCAGCTGGTTCGCAACTAAGATTATGAAGTCTTTCAGAATTGGAGTTGTTTCATCCTTAGTTTTGAGAAAGAACACCCAACAAAACCTGCTATAATCATCTGTGATAACCAGGCAGAAGTACTTGTGATCAATACTTCTAATGGGGGTTGGACCAAAGAGATCCATGTGTAGCAACTGAAGAGGTTCTGAAATGGTGCTCATAGCTTTGACTGCGTTGTAAGAGGCTCTGTGTTGCTTTCCCTTGTTGCAAGCAATACAATTGTGTTCATTGGTGAAGTGTTTAGAAGGAAGGCCCTTAACAAGACCAAGTTTGGATAACTTGTTGATGGTCTTGTAATTCACATGTGCCATTCTTCTATGCCATTTATTAGATTCATCCAGGGAAGCTTTGGTCACCAAACATGTTAGATTTCCTTCTGGCTTGACATCATTCAGATTGAATGTGTATAAGTTGTAGGTTCTAGGAACTCTCAACAATACAGTTGTGTCTTCTGGGAGTTTGAAATCCTTGGAAAGTACTAGACACTCATCTTCAGAGAAGAAAACCTTATTCTTAGCGTCACAAATTTGTGATACAGAGATAAGATTAAAATGCACCAGTTCCTTCACATAATACACATTTTCAAAATCTAATAATGGTGTCTTAATTGTTCCTTTCCCTGTAATTTTGCCATCTCCACCACCAAATGTTACAGTGCCTCCTCCTTCTATGGGCTCAAAGTCATGCATCTTATCCTTGTTCCCTGACATACTTCTAGAACAACCACTATCAACAATACCAACTTCAGTACTTTTCAAAGGATGTTCCTACAACAACAACAAAATATACAAAATCAGTACACATTGGAGACTCAAGTCATTGCTGACTTGAGCCTGCCTTGTGGATCATCAGTGATAGGCCATGTAGATGTTTTAGATCCACCATTGTTCTTGGGCCTGTAATGCATATTATGTCCCTTCTTAGTCCAAGAACAACCTGCTGAGGGCTTCACAGCAGTATTCCATTTCCCACCACCATTACACATTGAGTCAAAGTGATTAGGCCAATAACCATTATAAAAGAAAGAACTAGTGGGTCGAACATATGGTCTAGTACTGGTTCTTTTCCATGAAGAATGAGATTCAGCAGAATTAGGTTTCTACTGATGTGGAACAAAAGAGGGTATTTCACTAACATTCTTCCATATTTGCCTAGTTTTTCTTTGACTAACACATGCACCCATTCTTTGCTCATGATATGTACAATCCTTAATCAAGTGATATTTACTTCCACACACAAAACACTTCTTCCTTTTAGAAGATTTATTCAAACCAAAAGAATTTCCATAACATGAAAAAGTATTCAAAGCACCATGACAAACAGAATTGTTTTTAACAAAGCCAAAAGTATTATTATGCAAAGAATTTAAAAACAAGTCGTCAGTAGAAACTGTCTTGTTATCAGCAGCAACTCTAGAAGGCTTGTGGGGAGTCTTGGGTGATGTCTTTGGAATGGTCTTGGGAATGGTCTTGGGCAGGTCAGACTTCTCACTTGAATCACAGCTAGCAAATGAGGTAGACCCTTCATCAGAAGACTTGTCACTGTTACAACAAGAGATAGAGTCATTAGATTTCACAATAGGGTCTTGCAAGTCAGTTGACTTTTTGCCATATAAATGATGTGATCCATCAAAGTCAACAGGTTTGGACAAGTCTATAGGCATGTGTTCCCCTCTTATAGGTCCAGGTACAACATTCATTCCCCCTTCCTTAACATATTTAACAGGTGTTTGATAAGCTAAGGCTGGTTCAGGGTCAAAAACACTAGACATATCAGGATAGGTTAACTCTTCAGGGTCTATATATTTCTCATATCCTAATGCCTTTCTAGACCTAACAGATTGGCGACCATCAATTAATTTACTTAAATTAGATGCCCCTTCCTGCCATTTCATACGACCAGCTATCTCTTTATCTAATTTAGCTTGTAAATCTTGTTTTTCCTTTTTTAGATCAGACTTCTCTTTTTCAGTACGTTTTAAGTCTATCTTAGCAACCTCTAAATCACTTTCTAGAACTCTTATTTTTTCATCATATTTAACTTGATTCTTTTGAAACCAGATTTTTTGTTTCTCTAAAGTTTTTAAAGCCATTTTATAAGACTCTACTTCAACATAACACTCATTATATTTTGGTTTCAATTCATCAAATTCTTGTTTAAGCTCATTGTATCTTACACTACATCCAAACACACAGTTGGTTACCTGAGAGATTCCCATCAAGGAGACTTGCTCCTTCTTGTCTTCTGAAGGTGTGAATGCCAGTAGATTCACTTGTGAAGAAGTAGAAGCTTCCTTTCCAGCAGGTTCATGGTCAGCCCAATCAATTTGGTGATCCAGAGTCACCATAGCTTTTGAAGGTACAGACTTGTTATTCCCTGCTTCCACTGGATAAGAGCCATATCTAACTTCATCTCCAGCCTTTCTTTCCTTGCATTCTCCTGAAAAATGTCCCACTTGCCCACAAGTGTAGCATTTAACCTTTCTTCTATCAAACCTTGCAGCTTCTCTTCCATTAAAACTAAACTTTCTTCCAGACTTGGCTTCAAACATCTTAATGTTCATTGAGATCATTGCAAGCTCCCATTTCAAGTGCATCTCCTCCATTTCCGATGGATCTACCTGTTCAAAATCCTCATAAGCAATAAACTGCTGAGGTTCATATTCAGCCACAAATGAATGAATGAGATCCTCCAACACACTACTTGATTTTGATTTAGGAGCAGATTGATTATGAGTTTGAGAAGATGCTCCTGATGAATATGAACTTGAGGCTTGATGCACAGGTTTAGTAGAGGCACCAACAAATGCAGAATGAGTGGGTGGACGATTGGGACTTCTAACATCAGGCTCAAGTGATTTAAGCCTATTGTAGAGGTCATCAAAAGACATCATGTCCAACCCACCTTTGGTCTTGAGAGCAATACAAACTTGTAACCAAGATGGCGGCAGAGATCTCAAAAATTTAGCATTGCAGTCCTCATTGTCGGGTCTAGCCTTCAATTGATTAAGTTGACTTAATATTCGATGAAACCTATCATAACCCTTATGAATTCACTCTTCTTTAGATATCTGAAATTCTTGGAACTTTTGCTTCCGCATAGACTTCTGTAACCTTCTTGATTCCTCATTCCCACCAAATCTTGCTTTTATAGCCATCCAAATGTCCTTGGCATCCTCCATAAAGTGGAAGTCACCCATGTGGTCATCTGGTATAGCTTGCAGCAAAATTGTTCTGACTTTACTCTCCCTCTGCACAGCCAGAATCTCTTTAGCAGTTTTGGGTCCTGCAATAGTAACAACTCCATCAGCATCTGTAACATGCTTCTTCAAACTATTCCCCTTTTTGACAACCTCCCACAGATTCCAATCAATGTTTGTGATCCAGTTCTGCATCTTCATGGACCACAGATGATAATCTTCTGCATTCTTCAAGTATGGAAACTTAGCATTACTGTTGGAGAGGTTGAGTTGTTGAAGAGAAGTGGTGTTAATGTTCTGAGTTATATCAACATCATCATCCGATCCAGGCATGTTTGGTGATTTGTTTGGATTGTAAAGGTGTAAGATTTGTGTTTCTTAGTATGGCAGAGACTCTCTCGAGGCTCTGATACCACTTGTTGAACCTTTAATCTGACCTTGATAGATCTTCTTGAGCACTCTAGAATCGTTAGTAATGTCACTGTAATCAATAACACACTAATAGACAATCTCTGCAACTTGTATTTATAAAGTGGAAACAAAACACAAGCTTGATACTAAGAACTCTTGATCCTTTATGGATCTTTTTTTTTAATAATCTATTCTCAAAAGTTATACAATACATAAAGCGTGTGTTCCTTTTATACTCAAGAAACCCTAAATCGTTTCTCAAGAAACGTATATTCTAAAACTTCTAAAAGATATGCATTATCACTTCCTAAATAAACTCATGCATATCTAAACTACATTACATAAAATACGGAAATACTATATCCGCAGAAACTAATAATGCTGAAACTAGTCTTCAGCAGATACACTGCTTCAGTAGAAACCAACTCTTCAGCAGGATCCTTTCAGCAGAAACAGCAGCAGAATTCTTACTTCACAGAATTCCCAACAATGTTTTCTTTTCATCATGCGGTTGTCTTACGAATCTTCCTCGCCTTTTGAAGAATTTCTTGAAATCTCTTACGGCCATGGCGTATTCTTCGTCATCACTTTCGGAAGATGAGCTATCTTCGATACTAGATTCCTTTCTAGCTTTCAAGGCGATTGACTTGCTTTGCTCTCATTTTTCTTTGACCATTTCAGAATCCTTCTTAATAATAACTTCGTAGACTTTTAGATTTGCAATAAATTCATCAAGTTGCAAAGTTGACAAATTCTTTGATTCTTCAATAGCCGTCACTTTAGCTCGCCATTTTGGATGAAGAGCTCTAAGAAACATCCTAACAAAATTCTTACTAGAAAAATTCTCATCAAGTGCTTTTAAACTTGTGATGATAGTGTTAAATCTAGCAAAAGCATTATTAATTGATTCCTCTTCTGGAATCGTGAATTGCTCATATTGTTGAACAAGTAGATCTATCTTATTGTCTTTGACTTGACTATTACCTTGGTGAGTTATTAGTAAAGAGTTCCAAATTTCTTTTGCGGTTTCACACATAAAGATCCTTTCGTACTCTTTACGTGGTAGCGCATTATAAATAACCATTTTTGCTTCATTATTTTTAGCAAGTTTTCTTTTTAAATCATCATTTTGTTTTTCAAAAGGTACGATTTCATCTTTCTTTGTTTCGGGGTTATTTTGAATAGGTAAAAAATCACCATTAGTAATAACATGCCAAAGATCTAGATCTTTTGACTTCACGTAAGTTTTGAATCGATTTTTCCAATATAAAAATCCATCACTTTCAAATAGTGGTGGTCTTTGCATAGATTGCCCTTCTAAATATTTTTCAGATTCCATAGATCGTTACAAGTTTTAAAATACAATATATTTTAATGATCTTGCTAGACGTGGCTCCTAATACCAATTGTGGAAAACTAGAAGGGGGGGTTGAATAGTTTTACGTCCTTTTTAAATTTATTACCAAAATATTTTGTAGCTTATTTAAAACTTTCGATTCGATCTCAAGTGAATTCAAGTAACAACCAATATAAGCAATTCTAATCTAATAATGAAAGTATTCAAATGTAATGAAGAAAAGATAGAGTTAGAAAGATAAAACCACAATACGCGAATTTATAGTGGTTCGGCTACAAGGACACCTTCCTTGCCCTACTCCACTCCCCGAGTACCACACTCGAGAGTTTTCTTCACTTTGTCAACAAACTCCTTATGGTGGAGAAACCTTACACACCTTGGCTTACACGATTTAACGACACTAAGCTAAATGTCGAGTTCTAATCGTAGCTAGAACCAATCTCACAACTTCTTCAAGGCTTCACACCTACTTCACACCTTCACAACTTCATCAAGACTTCACACCTTCTTCACACCTTGTCAATCTTCACACCTTTTTCTATGCACAACTAAGTCACAACTACTAAACTACTTTACAACACTCCTAGTTTCTACAATCAACAAATTTTTCACACAACACTTTTACAAATATCTAACACTACTACAATATGAAACTAGCAAATCACAACACTACTACAATTAGATGGATGTAGATGAGTGTTCTTCTTCATGCACTTGAATGGATGAAGCTTTGGATCACTTGGAAACAAATACTTATGAGTTATATGATCAAAGGATTTTTAATATAGAAATGGAGGTTGGATCAGAAAGTTTTTAGTGCAAAAAGGTGAGAAAAATATGTGGAATGATCCAATATTTATAGGGCCAGAAAACACTATTCTAGAGCGTGCCGGTCCCCTTAATTAGGGGGCGGTCCCCTTAATGATTAAGGGGGCCGCCTAGTAAAATTAAGGGGGCCGCCCTCCTGAACGTTGGAAAAGTTTTTCAGGATAAAATTTGCCCTTTTTGGTTGGAAATTTGAAATCATATCTTTGTAGTTTAATATAACATTACCAAAAATGATTTACAAATATATATAAAATGTTAATATCATTTTATAAAAAGTTATGACTTAAGACAAGGTTTCCTTTGATCATGTAATGCATAAGATGCTTAGTTTATGCATACCTTAAGTGATACTAGATGTAGAGGTAAATATTTGTTACCAAATACTTGTTTACGTCTTAATCTTGACTTAATTTCATTTGAGTTTTGTGATTATCAAAACATAGGTTTATTGAGAAATATTAATAATGTTTTAAGACATTATTTATATCAGCAAGGTCACGTAATAGCCCATGACCTTGAGTCTAGCTACAAGACTTGTAAATATAGGAAAGCGCTTCTTGGGAGGCAACCCATGCTTTGTGTGATTTTTATTTGTTTGATTGTTATTTGTTTCCGTATGCATGCTTTATTTTTATTGTTGGTAGATCATGTTTCAAAACTAAAATGGTGAAAATACTTTATTTTGTTGTTTGACTTAGTCCTAACTTCATCCAAAGGTATTTCGCAAAAGATAAGTGTAAGGGGAAACCCCAAATATGTTTTTAAGAAACAAAATTGATCATGATTCTCCACAATATTTAATGGACATGTATATTCATATTTGTTAGAGTCAAATGCTTGTATCGAGTCATAATGATGTTTTGCAGGATTTTCAAGGAAGTAGGACAAAAGTTTTTCCAGAAATTTCCCAGAAACTTAACGTAAGTATTTCTGTAGATCACTTTTGACGGCGTCAGGAATTAATTCCTGACGGCATCATGTGTAAAATTCTGGAAATTTTGCTAGTTTTAATTTTCTAACGGAGTCTTAAAGTTTTTGTTAATTCTTTAGTTTTATAAACTCCAGGAAATCTGAAAACATTCATTACACAAGCATTATATCTTACGTTGTTTTCTAAGATTTGTTAATATATATAGATTGCCGCCAATTTTACGCGAGGTTGCCTTGTTTGTTTTCTCAGGTTTAACAGGTTATGTATGACAAGAAGATGATTTATATTCTGGAAGGGAAGCTTTGAATGTTCATTTTCTTGGAGGAAGATCTAACCTTGTTACCGCACTATCCACACCGAACGAATCAGGGAAGTATTTGATTTCATTCTTTTACCTGTTTCACTTTTACATTCTTTAATTGAACATTGGGGACAATGTTCATACTAAGTGTAAGGGGAGGGTAAATGATGATACCTTATAGGATAAACTTGCACTTGAGTTTGTTTGTTTGATGGTAGGTGTGTAATAAAACTATGAGAAATACTTGTTAGTGTAATTTTAGCGCCAAATATAAAAATTTTACAACATTTAGGAGTGAAACTTTAGCCTTAGCAAGCGTCTGATGGATAGGAGTCGTATGACTAGTACAAAACCGTACTATTCAAAAAAAATTTCGACCCAAATATGTGAGGTTCGCCTTTAGATTTGATAGGAAAAGCATTCATTATTAATGCTTATGAGTGTACCGGTAGCATTTATATTCTAGAACTTGCGTTAGTGATGCATCCCGAGACCGCTAGTGAGACTACATTCGTGTAGTAGGATTTACTACATGATAAGAGGCATTAGGATCACCCTTATGTTTAAACTCGTATCATAATTACTTGACCATTTAAGTCATATTACTTGGCTAGTTAAGTCAAATAATTTTTCCCACACCTTAGCGTTGTACTCATTTTTAGTGCACGAAACCCCTAGTACACCCTCTGAGCCTATCTTTTCGTTTCTAACTTTAAGCATCTTACTTAAAGGAAGAATTTGTTACAACCCACTTAAATGTACACCCAAATCGCCTTAGCCTTCCATGTATGCACTCATCTTTAGTGCATTATTGTTACATGTTTAAACCCTTAGTTAATTATCTAATTGATTACATGGTTGCTAAGTCGAGTCATATCCTTGTACATATTGTTTTGGGACGATTGGGACTCATGGGTAAAGTACTAATGTTATGGAGTATTGGGAAGAACATCATATATTACCCCCATATGTGCGTTAATCTTAAAAGTACTTCAAGTGTTTTGATTATCTTGATTCAAGTCATTAGATTAGTTTATTGTAAAGTATGTAAAAATTCAAGTGTAAGGGGAATGTTCATTCCCTATGATATATTATTTTGGATGGTAGGGTAAAAGTGTATGCAAAAAAAAAAAAAAAAATCGAAAAATTAAGAAAAAGAAAAAAAAAATAGAAAAAGAAAAGAGAAAAAAACATACGAACTACCATCCCGTTTCATTTTATGTTTTTGTTATTTTTGATTTATTAGCTTAAGTCGAGTCTAGTCTTGGCTTAGCAACACCATATTGTACATGTAATTAACCATTATTATTAACTCGCCACCAGTAAAGATTGCCTATATCCAACAAAACCGTGTATTCCATATCCCTACACCTAACGTTATAACCCTTTAAAAGACCTCTTTGATAGTTTATCCTAGGTGCTTACGCCATGTGGTGGAGGTTTGATCCTTTCCTAAGCCTATGGTAATCTATTTTACTATGACAGGTAGTGAGAGATGTTTTCCATTTCCATATTGTGATATATACTTTATTACACCCGAGAGATGTGAGTATCTAAACACTATTTGTGAGGTGCTAGTGTATGACCTCCGTGCTTGTCTTTGGTCTTTAGTAGAACGATTATTTGTTGTAATTACTTTTATATTAGTGTTAAATGACCCCTAACTTGTATTTTGATTAGAATAAAAGCACATTTGTTTTGAGGACAAGCAAATCTCAAGTGTAAGGGTATATGATGAGGCGAAAAATGATCCGTTTTTAGGGGGTCATTTAAGCCCGGAATTGAATTTATTTGATCAAATATTGCCCTAAATCGTTCCTTTTGTGATTTTAGGTACTTTTGGAGTGAATTCTGGATAAGGAAGCATTTTGGATGTTTTTGGAGCATAAAAGTGAAGAAAACGGCAAAGTCTCAATTTTCCTTGCTGGGAACAGTACCTGACGGCGTCACCAAGTTCTTAATGACGGCGTCAAGAGGAAAACAAGAGGTGAAGAGGGTAGAGACCATGACGATCCAGAATGTTTTTACACTAGGGCGTGACGGCGTCACCATAGGCCGTCATGGCCCCATTACTCATGACGGCCCAGAGGAAAACTACTCTTGATGGCGTCAGATCTGGATTTGGAAATCCGATTTTATTATGGGCGGTGGGTTGACGGCGTCAGAATTTTCTTCTTGACGCCGTCACATTGGAAAATCTATATATACTTTTGTAATTTTCATTCATTAAGAGAGGACAATTTTAGGGACGACTTGGAGAAACCCTAGCACGATTTTATCAGTATTTTCAAGGGTTTTCACCCCTTGAAACCTTTCATGAACCTTTCATATTCAATTAAGATAAGTATCCTTTCAATTCATTCAATATGTCTATGTGTTGTTTGAATATATCTTACACTTGTCGTGATTTTAACATGCTAGGCTAGATCTCTTGTGTGTTTGCTTAGATGTAGTGAAACCTAGATGTTGATTATGGGTTGATTGCTTGTTTATAGTTGTAATGGATGAATGATTTCGATGTTAGGCTTAAGAAAACTGGCAGACTTCCATAGTGTAACTTGCTTGAACGTCTTAAGAAGCATGAACCAATGCGTACTAGGTTTTTATGGTTGTATTTAATGCATGAGCGAATTCTAATGATCCCATGTTAGGAGCTTCTTGCAGGCTCGACATATGAGTGAAGTAGGAGCTTATAGAGTTGGGGAAGTACGTACGCCACCCCACGATTGGTATTAAGGAATATAACCCGTCATCCACGCAACTGTAACAAACTATCAACCTGTAAAAGATATCTAGGGAGTAATGAAATCTAAGTAAACACAATTTTCCCATTTATTGTTCACACCACTAGTTTAATTTGCTTTATTTACATTTTTGTTATTTTATATTGATTGCATCTTTAGTTATTGGGTTAGTTGACTAGCAACTAATTCCGCCTACTCTTCCAAAACCCGAGATTTTAATTGCTTTTCATAAAACATAAAAACACAAAAAGAATCATCCTTCACCTCTAGACCTAGTTTTTAGGCTTTCTAATCCTAGCGACACTATTCCTGAGTTGAACGATCAATCCCCCGGTACTTGTCACTATACTATACTACAACGATCAGGTACACTGCCTGGTGGGGGTTGTAAGCTTCTCGAGATCCCTCGAGAGGTAAAGCCTGGTGCAATTCCCACGCATCAATATGACTGATTCCACTAAAAACATGTTTAATGTGGTTGATATTTCTAGTCTTATGCTTACTGTTGGACATCCCAATGGGACTGTTGCCAAAATTTCTGCCATTGGTAGTCTGAGGTTGACTACTGATGTTGTTCTGTTTAATGTTCTTATTGTTCCTGATTATAATGTTAGTCTTTTGTCTGTTAATAAAATGATCAAGGATAGTAAATTCTTTGTTGGGTTTGATGAACATAAATGTTATATTTAGGATTTGAAACAGGGCAAGATTATGGGGACTGGTAGTGAGTCTAGGGGACTCTACTTGTTTGATATGAATACTTATGGTGAGTCCAGTCTTGGTATATGCAACTCTGTGTTTGTTTGTCATGTTTCTAATGAGTTATGGCACCAAAGGCTTGGTCATCCTGCTGACCAAGTCTTGTCTGTTTTGGGGAGTCAAATTGGTTTTAAAAAGGTGGATCATGTCTCACCTTGTGATATTTTTCATAAGGCCAAACAAACTAGGGAACCTTTTCCATTAAGTGAACATAAAACTGAATCTTTTGGTGACTTAATTCATTGTGATGTTTGGGGCCCTTATATGGTCACTAGTAAAGATGGTTTCAAATATTTTCTAACTTTAGTGGATGATTTTAGTAGAGCTGTTTGGGTTTATCTACTAAAGTCAAAAGTTGAAGTGACACATTATATTGAAAGTTTTATAAAACTTATCTTTACTCAGTTTAATAAAAGAATTAAGGTCATAAGGTCTGATAATGGGACAGAGTTTGTTAATAATAATTTGTCAAAACTTTTTAATGATCTGGGTATGATCCATCAAACTTCTTGTGCCTATACTCCTCAGCAAAATGGGATTGCTGAAAGGAAACATAGACACCTTCTTAATGTGGCTAGGAGTCTTATGTTTCAGGGGGGGATTCCATTGAATATGTGGCCTGAATGTGTTTTAACTGTTGTGTACTTAATTAACAGGCTTCCCTCCTCTGTCTTATCTGGTGCTTCCCCTTATTTTTTAGTGTATGGTAAGGATCCTAGTCTCTCTCATATCAGATCTTTTGGATGTTTATGCTACTCTACTATTTTAACTTCAAATGATAAGTTTGATTTTAAATCTGAAAAATGTGTTCTTATTGGTTTTTCTACTACTAAAAAGGCTTATAAGTTGTATGGTTTGGAAAGTAAATCTATTTTTAATTCAAGAGATGTGAGGTTTTATGAAACTGTATTTCCTTTTAAAATGAAATCTTCAAGTACTTTAAATGAATTTGAAAATATTAACATCTTAGAATCAAACTGTGATGAAGGTAGAGTAAACAATCTAAACTTTTTTGACATCCAAAGGACTGAAAGTCCCGATGATGAAGAGGGGGACCCTTCTAATGTGGAAGGTAGTGGGATGGTACCTCCAGGAGACTGTATCAATACAGTCAATGATGGAGGGGCAACCACAGCAACCCAGATAGAAAACACTATCACCTCCGTGGGCAATAGTCAAAATATTTTCAATGGTGAGGATCATGTTCAAATGGAAGCACCACCTAGTCTTAGGAGGTCTAGTAGAAATAGAAGTCAACCAGTTAGGTTTAATGACTTTGTTGTTGGAAGTAATGTTAAATATGGTCTTGAAAAGTATGTGTCTTATACCAATCTTTCCAGAGTTAATATGTGTTTCTCTACTACTCTTAATAAGGCTTGTGAACCTAAGTCTTTATCTGAGGCTGTTCAAAATCCTATGTGGAAAGAAGCTATGAATTCTGAAATGGAAGCTTTACATAAGAATAATACTTATGAGTTGTGTGAATTGCATGAAGGCAGATTTGCTATTGGGTGTAAATGGATTTGGAAACTTAAGTATAAGTCTTCTGGTGAGGTTGATAGATATAAAGCTAGACTTGTTGCTAAAGGCTTTAATCAAAGAGAAGGAATTGACTATGAGGAGACTTTTAGTCCTGTTGTGAAAATGGTTAATGTTAGGTGTTTGATTGCTTTATCTGTTGCTAACAAGTGGCCTTTATTTCAATTGGATGTTACTAATGCCTTCTTATATGGTGATTTGTATGAAGATGTTTATATGCAATTGACTCCAGGATATTATGATAAAAATGTAACTAGAGTGTGTAAGTTGAATAAGTCTTTGTATAGGCTAAAACAAGCTCCAAGGCAGTGGAATGAAAAACTTACCACTACTTTGGTGGAAAATGGTTTTAAACAAAGTCTAAATGATTATTCATTATACACTAAGGATTTTAATGGAGTGTTTTTGGCATTACTGGTGTATGTTGATGACATTGTTATCACTGGAAACAATGTTGATGAAATTGAGAAGTTTAAAAGTTTTCTAAACTCAAAGTTTACGATCAAAGATCTTGGTCCACTCAAGTATTTTTTGGGAATTGAAGTATTAGAGAATGATATTAGTCTTTGTCTTTCTCAAAGAAAGTATTGTTTAGACTTATTACATGAGTATGGTCTGTTGGCTTGTAAGCCTGCTGATACTCCTTTGCAGCAGAATGTTGTTTTGAGTCATGTTGAGACTGAGAATGATAAGTTCTTATCTAACATGACTGAGTATCAAAAATTGGTTGGAAAACTCATTTACTTGTCTGTTACTAGACCTGACATCTCCTATTCAGTTCATTGTTTAAGTCAGCATATGCATGCTCCTCTTAACTCACATTTCACTGTTGCTCTTAGGGTTTTGAGATATCTTAAACAGGCTCCTGGTACAGGTATTCAGTTTCAGTATGGTAAAAAGCTTAATATGTATGCTTTTTCAGATGCAGATTGGGCTAAGTGTCCAGTTTCTACGAAATCTGTGTCTGGTTTTTGTGTTTATTTTTGTAATAATTTGATTTCATGGAAAAGTAAAAGACAAGCCACCATTTCTAGGTCTTCTGTTGAATCTGAGTATAGATGTCTTGCATCTACTACTTGTGAACTTATTTGGATTATTAAAATTTTTAAAGATCTTGGAATTGATGACTTGTTACCTGCAAATTTGTTTTGTGATAGCAGTTCTGCTATTCAGATTGCTGCAAATCCAGTTTTTCATGAAAAAACTAAACATTTTGAAATTGACTTGCATCTTGTTAGAGAGAAAGTAACTGCTGGAGTCATTAAGACTTTAAAAGTTGCTTCTGCTAATAATGTTGCTGATATATTTACAAAAGGGTTGAGTATTTCTCAACATAAGCAGTTTTGTGAAAAACTTGGTTTGGTTAATATGTTCAAGCCATGAGCTTGAGAGGGGGTGTTGGAATATGGTAACTTGTGCAAGCTCATGTTTAGTCAAATAAGTCAAGGGACTTATTATGTCATATTTATCTAATGTTTGTAGTTTGAGCTTGGTTTGACAGGTTGTTGATTCTTCAGGGGTTGAAGTGTAATTAGCTTCTATATAAGCTATGCCCAACTCTAGCTTCTGATCATTCTGTCGTATTGTTTCTCACACACATAAATCTCTCTCTCAAATTTTCATTGGTCTGGTATTAGTATTCTGGTAGTATTCTGATCATCTTAATCAGGTTTATAGTTTGGTAGATAGTATTGAGAGTTGCAGTGAGGCTATATTGTAACTTGGTTCTTGTAGTGTGATAGTTGGATCCTTCTGAAGGGGACAACTGATTTCCTCTGTATATTGTTTAGTGAGCATACATTTTGTGGACTCATCTTCTTGCATATTCAATTAATAAAAGATTTCACCAAGGAGTGGTTGGCTGGGTGAATCAGCTGTGTTGTGGTTGTGTTTGGTATTAGATTCATAGTTTTAACACAGGTAGCTTGGATAACACTTACGTTGGTATTTGGTATAAGAAAATTTCTGTTAAAACAGTGGTTTGGGTTGCCAACAGAGACTACCCCCTCACCAATGTATCATCAAGCATTTTAAGGATTGACCATGTGTGAAATCTTGTTCTCAAGAACTATACCGATCATGTAGTGTGGTCATCCAACTCGGCATCATCAGGAAATGCAACTGCACAGCTTTATGACTCTGGAAATCTAGTCATCACGGATGGATACAGCATGAAGATTCTGTGGGAGAGTTTTGACTATCCTACAAATACTTTTTCTAGCGGGCATGAAGATTGGAAAAAATTAATTAACAGTCGCCGAATGGCATTTAACATCATGGAAGAGTATTCATGATCCAGCTTTAGGGGAATTCACCTTTAGCGTTGACACACATGGTTATCCTAACTTAGTACTAAGAGATGGTTTAGAGGTCAAGAGTCGGGCCGGATCATGGAATGGTGAACGGCTTAGTGGGTCACCCTTGATTTCCAACAATACATACTTTCCATACAATATGGTTATTAATGAAAAAGAGGCGGTTTTGTTTCTGGAAAACACTTCTGTAATAACGAAGGTCACCTTGACTTCTTCTGGGAACATAGAATTTTTAGTGTGGCAAGAAGATAAGAAAAGATGGGAGGCTATTGTGACAGCACCAAGAGATTGTGACACGTACAAAAATATGTGGCCCTTATGGAAGCTGCAATACTGAAGACGCGCAGAAATGTTTGTGCCTAGATGAGGCAAAATTTGAGCCAATAAACAAAAGGGGTTGGGTAACAGGAGATTAGACAGGTGGTTGTGTGAGGAGAATACCGTTGGATTATAAAAATGGAACAGATGGGTTTATCAAGTATTCTAATGTAAAATTGCCAGATACACAGACTTCGTGGTTTAACAATACAATGTCTTTAACAGAATGTAAAGCAATATGCCTACAGAACTGCACTTGTATGGCATATGCAAATACCGATACCAGAGGCGAAGGAAGTGGTTGCTTGCTTTGGTTCAATGACCTATTAGATATCAGGGCATCCTCGATGGGTGGTCAAGATATACTTGTGAGAATGGCTTCCTCTGAATTAGGTAACTACTTGAATACGTTATGCTTTGTTCATGTTTGTTTCAAATAAAGAAAAAAAAAAAAAAAAAAAAAAAAAAAAAAAAAAAAAAAAAAAAAAAACACTATATACATCTACTATCATGTAATCTTTCTTGTTACTTTCATGGTTGTTATGAGTCGGTAAGTTGATTGACATTGTTGTTTTTGACTTTTTGTGTAATGATCATGCACGTGCTCCATCGGTTTTCAAAAAGGACGGAGGAACAAACATCAAAATCATCTTGATTGGGGTCTATTTGGCGATTTTTGTGATAAGTTTGAGCACATGGTTGTGGTATGCTTGGAGAAAAAGACATCTTTCACCACAAACTGAGGAAGGTAAGATATTTGTAGAGTTTTAGCGATAAGTATGTTAAATGATTCAGAATAGTCACTATTCTTTGAGCAGGTTCAACCAGTTTGACGGGTTTTGTATTATTAACGCACAGGGGGTCACTAAATGTAGGTGAAAGTGGACACAAGCCATGGAGCTACCATTGTTTAGCTTCTCTAGAGTAGCTAAAGCTACTGCTAATTTTTCACTCGACAATAAGCTTGGAGAGGGTGGATTTGGACCAGTCTATAAGGTAAATGAAGAATCTTATTTATTTGAATTCAGTTTGCTGAGTATAGCGTCACATTATGATTCGTCCATTTGACTATAATTGTTAGATCAACATTCTAATTCATTATAGGCAACAAAATTATGTAGCTAAAATGTTTAAGCGCGCCATTGATTAAAAAAAATATGAATGATAGTTACCTTAGAATTATGTAAAGTTTTCACATAAAATTGGTAATCTTCAGGGTATGCTAGAAGATTGGCAAGAAATTGCAGTTAAACGTCTCTCAAAAACTTCAAGTCAAGGAATTAATGAGTTTATGAATGAAGTTATATGCATTTCAAAACTTCAGCACCGGAATCTTGTCAAGCTCCTCGGGTGTAGCATCAAGGGGGATGAGAAGTTGCTGATATATGAATACATGCCGAACAGAAGCTTAGACGAGTTTATATTTGGTCAGTATCATATAATTTCCATTAAATCGACAATAGTAACTTACTATGGGAAGATACTTTGAACAACTAAACCTACATTGACGCATGTGCAGATAAAAGGCGAAGCACACTCCTTGATTGGACAAAGAGACTAAACATCATCAAAGGAATTGCGCGAGGACTTCTTTATCTTCATCAAGATTCACGATTAAGAATTATTCACAGAGATCTTAAAGCTAGCAATATTCTATTAGATGTGGATATGAACCCAAAAATATCAGACTTTGGGATAGCCAGAAGCTTTGGAGGAAATGAAACTGAAGCTAACACCGAGAGAGTTGTTGGAACCTAGTAAGATACAACATTCTAGTTTTATCTTCATTCGCTTTATGTTAGGTTCGTTCTTTAAGACTTGTAAACATTGTTCTTTGTATAGCGGTTACATGTCACCAGAGTATGCGCTAGATGGTCTTTTCTCAATAAAGTCAGATGTTTTCAGCTTTGGTGTATTAGTGCTGGAGATTGTGAGTGGGAAGAGAAACAGGGGATTTGTTCATTCTGAGCATAACAATAATCTTATTGGACATGTAAGTTGCTTGATTTTCATATTTATCCGGCATAAATCTACTGCCTAATAATTAAATCCGCATTTATATTTAGGCATGGAGGATGCATAGTGAAGGCAAGTCAATGGAACTCCTGGATTCAAGTTTTGTTGAGGCAAGCAATCCATCGGAAGTTTTAAGATCGATAGAAGTTGGCTTATTATGTGTACAACACAGTCCAGAAGATAGGCCAAACATGTCGTCAGTGGTTCTCATGTTAGGCAATGAAGGTGCATTTCCAAAACCTAAACAGCCAGCATTTTTCACAGATAGGAATTTACATGGTACTGATTTCTCTTCAACCTCTAATCCAACAAGTTCAAGCAATGACTTAACTTTTACAGAGATAGCTGCCCGATAGAAAGCAATTATGATACTTCCATTATAACGTGTTTGCATTCCTTTTCTTCTTACCTTCATGTACGAACTTATATATATGTCCGTTCCAAACTTTTTCGTACGACACAAGATTAAATTTCTGTATAATCTTTTGCAAAAGCTAAGTAAAAATAAGTTAAGAGGGACATCATATCATATATAGTGATAAATCAAAGTTACTTTAAAGTACCTAGCTCGTTTAAAAAAATGTGACATTTACACTAGATAATCAATTTCACCTACCAATCTCTGTTCTCTCCTTGAGAAAAAAGAGGACTTTTCAAAGAATTATGCACGACGTAGGGACGGAGTCAGAATTTGTAATTGACGGGGTGTCGAACATGTTAAGTACTTCAAAACTTAAAGAGGATAATTGTGGAAAACTAGAGGGGGGGGGGGTTGAATAGTTTTACGTCCCTTTTTAATTTTTTTTTCAAAATCTTTTGTAACTTATAAAAACTTTCGATTCGATCTTATGTGAATTCAAGTATCAACAACTACAAGCAAGACTAATCTAATAATTAAAGTATTGAAATAGAATTAATAAAATATAGAGTTAGAAAGATCAAACCACAACACGTGAATTTATAGTGGTTCGACTACAAGGACACCTTCCTTGCCCTACTCCACTCCCCGAGTACCACACTCGAGTGTTTTCTTCACTATATCAACAAACTCCTTATGGCGGAGAAACCTTACACACCTTGGCTTACACCTATTAACGACACTAAGCTAAATGTCGAGTTCTAATCGTAGCTAGAACCAATCTCACAACTTCTTCAAGACTTCACTCCTTCTTCACACCTTCACAACTTCTTCAAGACTTCACTCCTTCTTCACACCTTCACAACTTCTTCAAGATAGCTTCACACCTTTTTCTATGCACAACAAAATTACAACAACTACACTACTTTACAACACACCTAGTATCTACAATCAACAAATTCACACAACACTTTACAAGTATCTAGCACTACTACAAGATGAAACTAGCTAATCACAACACTACTACAATTTAATGGATGTTTAAGGAGTGTTCTTCTTTCTACACTTGAGTGGATGAAGCTTTAGATCACTTAGAAACAAGGACTTATGAATAATATGATCAAAGGTTTTTGAGATAGAAATGGAGATTAGATCAGAAGGTTTTGAGTGCAAAAAGGTGAGAAAATTTTGTGGAATGAACCAGTATTTAAAGGGGAAAAATTTACTGTTCTGGAGCGTGGCCGGTCCCCTTAATAATTAAGGGGGCCTCCTTATGAATTAAGGGGGCCGCTCCTCCAGAACGTTGGATTTTCTTGTCCATTAATGGGGAAGGTTTTTCTGGATAAAAGTTGCCCTTTTTGGTTGGAATTTTGAAATCATATCTTTGTAGTTTAATAAAACAATACCAAAGATGATTTACTAATATATATAAAATGTTAATGTCATTTTATAAAATGTTATGTGTTAAGAAAAGGCTTCCTTTGATCATGCAATGCATAAGATGCTAAGTTTATGCATGCCTTAAGTGATATTAGTTGTAGAAGTAAATATTTGTTACTAAATACTTGTTTATGTCATAATCTTGACTTAATTTAGTTTACATTTTGTGATTATCAAAACATAGAGTTATTGAGAAATATTAATAACGTTTTTAAACATTATTTATATCAACAATCTGCCCCTTTTTGATGATTACAAAACTTAAACTCGTTAACTCAAGAATTAGTTTTTAAACAAGTATTTTAGTGAGTTTATATTTACTTCTCCCCCTTTTTGTAGAATCAAAAAGGTTATGCCGACAAATTTTCAACCGTGAAATATTGACGGGATGAAAACTCCCCCTTGATGTGTACTCCCCCTCGTTTGGGGGCACCAAGGAGACGAGCTATGGAATGCTTGCAAGACAAAAAATATTAGAAGCACAAGTATATACATGCAAATATATATAAGGTGACAAGAATATAAATAAGCATGATTAAATAGAAGCATTCATATTAAAGCAAAAGTTGTGTCAAGACACAACAATACAAGTAGCATCAAGAAAGATTACAAATAGGATAGCTACTACATAAACTAACAACTAGAATAATATTCCATCATGCAAAGGGTACATGGGCTTCATAGAGCTTGCAAGCAAATGGGTGGTAAAGACTTTATTTATTAAGCATATCATATGCTTAATTTGGAGAGCATGATGGTGATGGTGGAGAAATGGGTGAGGATTGTGGTGGGAGAATAATGGGTGAGGATGGTGGAGTTGGTGGTAGTGGTGGGTTGGTAAGCAAGTGTTCAATATATGAAAACATATATTGAATTTCATCTCTAAGACCAAAGATTATGGTTCGGTTGTGGATGCAACAAAGGCAAGTGTCTCCATGAGCTTCAAGTAAGCTCCAAGGTACGGAATTGGCAAAGATTTGTGGTGTAATTGGTGGAGATGAGACATGAGCATCAAGTGGTGTTATTGTTGAGAGTGAGATGGTAAGTTGGGTGGAAAAAGGTTCTTGTGTAGGATGTGGTGATGATACTTGTGGTGGTGACAAGTGTGAGTTGATGTAGTCATTGATTGATGAAGTTGAAGGTATGGAGGATGAGGAGGTTCCATGAGTGGAAGGTGTTTTGGATGGTGCATTGGGTGCACTTGGAGATGAGCATTTAGGTGGAGGTGATGGGGTTGTGTTATCTTCATTTGTTAAGTCAATGAAAAGTTGTTTTGGATGGATGATAACAATCTTTTGTTTCTTTGAAACCTTAGAGATGGAGGTGCTAGGTGAAGACATGATGGTTTGGGTTGAAAGAGATGATGAATAATGAGATGAAAATTGTAAGTTTGAACGGAATTTATAATATGAAAATGGTTGATTTAGGTAAGTTTTTGAAATGGTTTAATGAGATTCTAAAATCAGTTGGGTCAAAAGAAGAAATGGTAGGAAATGATGTTGACGAGTACACTACTCATTTTTATGAATTAACACGACTAGGTTCTGCAATGGATGAACCGGAAAGCAAGAAACTTGAAAGGTACATCGGGGGACTCTCCTATGAAATTCGTATGTTGGTCATCGCATGGGAACCCGATACCATGTCTGAAGCTATCAAAATGGGATCGAAGCAAAGGAACTCATAGTTCACGCCGAGACATCAGGAAACAATAGTGACAATAAAAGGAAGTGGAACAACAATCTAGGTTGTAATGCTGCTCAACAATCACCCAAAGGACAAGAAGTGAATAGAGCCTTTGCTGCAGAACCGTACACAAAGAGAAGGTATATTGGAAAGTTACCTTACTGCAACCTGTGTAATCAACATCACTGAGGTCATTGCAGTAAAACATGTGGAGTGTGCAAGAAGCGGGGTCATCGGACTGAAGACTGTAGGAAACTCACAAATCAGAAGACCCCAGGGAGTTGCTTTAAATGTGGAAACTTAGGGCATTTCAAGAATGACTGCCCGGAGCTAAGGAACAAGGAAAATCAGGAACTTGGAATCAAGACTGAATCGCTCGAGGAATAGCGTGAGCTGTTGAAAGAGAACCGTCAGGATATTAGCAACGTCAAGGATAACAACAATGCTTCAGCAAGAGGAGCCTTGTTTCAATATATAAACCATAGTTCGAGCCCTTTGGGGTTGTATCTTTCCTTTTGTACTTACCGTTGGTACGATGACATAACCTAGTTGTATTAAGCACTTTTCTATCCAATGTAATATCTATCCTTTGTTACCTCTGTGATAATCATAACCATCGTTTACTCCATTTTCTATCCCAATTGCTCAAACTTCAATTGTTTCGCAACATTTTATCATTGTCTTATTAGGGATTAGGTTGATTTCGTTTTGACGAATTAGTAGACTATTACCATTCAACAAGATTCACCTACGTATCCAATGCACCATTCAAGCTATTTTACTATCATATGGGGAAATTGTTTTACAGAAAAAATTCTGAAGTAAGCTATTTTATTACCATCCTATAAATTGATTTTCTGTCATTACACCAAGTATTTGCTATTATTACGCGAGGCAATTTTCATGTTATTTGAAAGAAAACATCAGGATACCATTTTTAATAACAATGCGTTGAACACCATCTAAAACTTTTGAGGAAAGTTATGATATTTTGACAAAATCTAACATCGCATCATTAGTCCTCAATTGTACATAGCCTGATCACCTATGTAAAATTCAGGAAGGATTATGCCATGAAGGAAATAATTACCTTTTCAAAGGATTGTTAATAACAATCTTCATTTAAAAGTTTTGTAAACAAAGGAACTCTTCCATAAATATCCCTTTTGCCGAACTATCCCTGGATACTTACCCTACCTGTCACTCACTTAGCCATTAAGTTGTATTTTCCCATTGACTTCCCTAGGAGAGACTTTCCATATCAATTACAAGTAGGATTCCTCGATACAAGAAAAGCAATGAAAGGATTACAAAACTACTAAACAGAACTAGAAGTATATAGTGAGAGAATTTGTAACTCAACAACAAATTCTAAGATACCGCGAGACCATCCGAATCACCATCTCTGACTTAGTTGTCAAATTCTATCATTTAAAAGTACTAGCTAGACTGAGCTACAGGATTGAACTCAATATAAATGTCCGCGGGACAACAAAATAGAAATAAACCAAGCTTCTAATTGAGACTGTAGAGCATTTCATTTAAACATGGCCTCATCCATACATAAACTTTCCTGCAGCAAGTTTTCACAAAGGACTATTGTTTGAAACAAGAATATCGATGTAGATTCCTCTAAGGCATTATGTCTCCAGAAATTTCAGATAACCTCACCTTCATACCAAGCAAGGGATCAAACCAGAACATATCTCCTTATCTACATGGGAAAACAGAATAGACATTCATCGACACAACATCAAGTGATACCTTCGTCTTGCCAATTACAACGATAAAATATTTCAGGACTTAAGTTAGTCTAAATACCTATGCATGTAGTTATGCCTAATACCCACTAATAGGCATTATCCAACCTCAGGAACAAAATGTTAGACATCTATGCATTTAAGCGAACATTTCCTATTCTACCATTTTATCCTTGTTAGTGTTTTCACTTTTAAACAAAGTTGATGCGTTTACATAAATCACATACCTTGTGGAAAAACGATTTCTGAAATTCCTATTTTCAACAAGTACGATCCTTTTTGGTCAATCTTTAGCAACACTATTGTACAATGATAAATATACATAGACATCAAACTTTGGTCAGCAGTCTTAATCACAACATGTTTGAAAACATTTTTCTACTTCATAACTACTGAAATTTTGAATCATCAGGAAAAATATTACTTAGTAAATCATTTGCTCCATTTTCTAAATTCATTTATTCAGAAAAAGATTTCAACCAAAACTCACAATCCCGGGACAAATTTCCAGAACTAATTTCCCTACAACATCGCTTATGCATTTAGGATTTGTGACTTGACAATAAAGAATAAGGAAGGACATCACAAATTAATCACAAACTTCAGTAGCGAAGACCAAACCCACTAGGCAAAGAAAGACATATGTCTTATCATCCGTTGGAACAAAACACAAGGAATCAAATTGTTACCTATATTCTATCCCTTTCAGATAACGCCAAGTTCGAAGGACCGAAAGTCGTGGAATTAGTCACAAAGGTTTATTTTACCCATTTTAGTTATTCCTGTTAAGGAAACCGATTCACCTTGGACTTCAAGAAATCATTTCAGGATTTCCTTCAGAAACCCATTTAGATGTAAACATCACCTATCATCCTCAGACCGATGGTCAAGGCGAGAGAACAATTCAAACATAGGAAAGTATGCTCAGAGCATGAGTGATTGACCCTAGAAATGGTTGGACTAATCATTTAAAATAAATCAAATTCATTTACAACAATAGTTATCACACCAACAGCGAGAAACTGCAGAAATTAGGTTGGTACATAACACACATCATTTGGATTAGGTATCCTGAACAACAAACCATCCAGATTCAAGTGGGAGAACAAACTAAGTTAAAAGTATTGCCTTGGATTGGCATGATACAAATTGGATAACAAGAGAGGTTGAACCTTTACCATATTGGACCATCTAAGATTCTTTTTAGAATTGACCAACTAGCATACAAACTTGAGTTCTGGCAGAATTCAGCAGTATATATTACCAGTATCACATTTAAAACATTAAGAAGCGCAGACCATCTATTGATGGGCCAAACTCGGAAAAAGCCCAACATACTAGTCTAGTAGGCATTCATGAAATGACCAGAAAATTCCTACAAGTCAAGAATCAGTTACAAGTTCAATAAGTTGTAAACCATTAAAACTTCAAGTTGGTAGGCAGAGTTATGTTGAAAGTTCTGCCTAGGAAAGGCATGATATCATTCAGAAAACTTGGAAAGTTAAACCCGATATACACTGGACCATGTAATATTTCAGACAGAGTAGGCCTAGTGGCCGTCAGACTTGAGCCTTGTTAGAGAACAACGGGATTACAAAACCATGTATTATCATCTTTTCAGATTAGTCACTCATAATCCCATTTGGAAAGGAATCCAACCGAAAGTCAAACATAAACCTTGTAGGAGAACAAGTAGAAATCTTGGACAGTTAGGTCGAACAGTTGAAGCAGAGTCGAATTCCTATCGTGAGAGTTCGCTGGAATTCTCGAATATCATCACCTTTTCACCAATACATCTTCAGAGACCAACATAAACTGAACTTCGGGACGAAGTTCCTTTTAGAGGGGAAGACTGTCACAACTCACCATTTCAGGTCATTTCCCAAACTTTGGAAAAACACTATTCGTCAAACACTATTCATCAAAACACTATTCATCGTTTTACTATTCATCATTTTCGAGGTCAATTTGATATTCTGAGAAACATTTGAGAATTTTACTATTCATTGAACACTATTCATTGCCGGAAAAGTTTTCACTATTCACTTGCATTACTCATTTCATCGTAAATTTAGTTTACGGGTATTAAAATTCGCGTAACCGTATTGGTTTAGGTGCGAATTCATTTCATTATCAGTCAGGACACTGCATACAGACTAGAGACAGTCTGCATATCATCAGTAGGTCATTTACATGTTATACCACTCTTAGGATTTTCAAATTTATATATTTGATACATTTGACGTTTACCTTATAATTATTTTTAAAAAAACGTTAACACCCGGTTTATGAACACGACGAATATATCTAAATATTTCCACAATGGTCCCGACATATTTTTATATCCATTATATCATCATAAAAGTTATTATATTCATTTACCCAGTATTTTGGAAATTTATTTTATTTATAACGTAAGTTTATAAATATTACGACGGTTTTCGTGAAAACTAAACGATAATCACCCGAACACTCAATACTTGTACCCAACATATTTTTAACATTTTTATGACTTTATTAAGTCCCAGTTAACGTCGTTAATTATTTAATTCTAGCAAACCCGGTACCCGATTATAACTAATACTTACACTAAACTACAATTAATATTACACTACATTTCCTAAGTGATCAAAACTCATTTTGCTACCCCTTACTCCTTTGAAAACCGGCCACATGCCCCCCCCCCCCCCCAGACACCATGTGCTTTCTTTTTAACATTATGACTTATGTACACTTATAATACAATATAAACTTATACTAAATATCTACAAAAACCTCAAAAACATAAACATACAAATTTACTAGAATCATAAGCTCATATTTCTCATCTCTTCCACCCAAAACCCATGACCCAATCCCAAAATCCATGATCAAGTGATTATTTTTCAAGATTTAAAGGTACAAAGTTGTTCCTTTTGTCATTCTAATCAAGATTCTTGCAACAAAAACACAAGTAACACAAGATTTCTCATCATCTAATCACCTATTATTTCAAAGTGAGTTATCAAATTTATTTTCATGAATTCATCTAATTAATACTTGTATCTTATGGTTTTCATGCTTAATTTCATGTACAAGTTAGCTATACCACATTATTTTTGTTAACTTTTTGAACATACAAACCCTAGATTTTGATTTAGTTGTTCCTTTGTTAAATTAACATGATTAGTAGTGATTAGGAACCCATGGCACCCTAAGAAGGTGTATGGTAGGATTAGTGTAGCTTTGTGGTGTTTGCAAGAGATTTGGTTGAAGTAGAAACTAGTTTTGGACATGAAAAATGGATTTGTAACAAGTATTTATACATTCTGTCCCATTTTTGTAAATCCAGGAAAATCAGTAAATATAAAGGAAACTTTGGCAAAATTTTTAGAAAATACTTTCAAAAACGAATCCGTAGAGTTTATAACGAAGAAGTTATGATTTTTGCAAGTTTATTGACGAAAAGTATATTTTCTGAAAATACATGCTGTTGGACGTTTTTCGTCAGACAAAACGAGGCTTTAGACGTAACCCGGATGCGCCAAACTTTCCAAAATATATTACTACATACTAAGACGTAACCGTGGATATAAAGAACAAGTAAAACGGACTTATAACGACAAAGATATTCACGTTTCAATATCGGCGAAACTTATATTATTTTTGACAGCTTTTGAAAATAATACTAAAACTACGTAGTAACTCTAGATTTCTAGAAATAATACCAAGTACCCAAATTCATAACTAATGAAGTATTAGCGATTACAAGTATATTTTTATCACTACAAGGCGTTATATCATGGATTTCAAACCGAGTATTTCAACACTAACATTGATACATACCATATATATATATATATATATATATATATATATATATATATATATATATATATATATATATATATATATATATATATATATATATGTATATACATTTCAACTAGTTTTATTTTTCTAGTTGCCTTATTTTCCTAAGTCTTGGAAAATGTATATTTTTGATAACAACAAGTATTTTTTCAAAGAGTAGAGTGGTATAGGAAACATGTGCATGGACATTCATAACTTCATTTTGTGATCTAAATTAGATCGTTCATCATTCATATTAGATTGAGGCAGCTAACCATTCATTGTTGTTGTTCATTTCACTTCATCACAGTATCATCAGTTTAAGGTGAGTTTTCATAGCCCCGTTTTCAATTCAATATTTTGATTTCAAATCCCACGGGGGAATACATTGCATCAACCATTTTAGTACGAGCCCAAGTACCAAAACATATGTACATTGCTTAAGTTGCCTTACCAACCTGTTAAAGTCCCCTATTTGTTATCATGGACCGTTAATTTGCCTATTAAGCGAGAGTGAGTGGATAGATCTATCGAGGTTGACGCCTCCATCCGTGGTAGATATTACCAACATTAAGCGGATGCATTTCATGTCTGATATTTTGGGAGTGTTCTGGTAAAACATTCAGGAGGGGCATAAAATTTCAACAGTCTAGCTTCGGGGTCATGAGCTTAAGGTCTATTGTACTATTTTACTTGACTTTTATCTTGCACTTATACTTGTGGTGGCCGTACAACATTACATTTTATAAACCTATGGAATTCACAAACATTCGTGTTGTCACACCCCGCCACGGCGGAAATGCGCGGGTGTAACTTCATGGATATCATCACAACACCTGGTGTCAACATAGAGAACAACTACATGCACATAAATAGAGCAATGTACAAACACAAAGTGATGTAACAATACCCCAAAATAGAATAACCAAAACAAAACATAAATCCAAACATAGATGATAAACCACTTCCAATGCAACTAAGGTCTCGTCTATCCACATCCTTCTATCTTATCCTTGGAAAGCTCACCTGAAAATGATGCTTAAAACGTCAACATAATTTTGGTGAGATTCATAGGTTTAAGACTCAACACACAAGGCAACCGAATTCACTGTGATTACAAAATACAGCTGGACAAATAAATTATAGTTATCATATAGCTACGTGCATTTGCAAGTCAATTTCCACACGCAAAGGCAACAACACTCATAAGGCAACCATTAGCACGGCTCGTGTCCTCCGATCCCATAATTAGTACCACATCAGGACGGCTCGTGTCCCCCGATCCCATAATCATTACAATATCAGGACGGCTCGTGTCCCCCGATCCCATAATCATCAATTAGGTCGCATGCGCGAGCAACAGGGTAAGCACCCTCCCAATTGAATCCCAAAATATATCATCAATTAGGTCGCTATCCTAATTGAATCCCAAAACATCCACGCAAGCAAATAATCACACATAGCATACATACAATAACATTATAAGTCCAAGCTCTTTAATACCACACACATAATCACAGTAAACCAAAACATTTAAGACAAGCATCATTCCCATCCCAAGTTTAAAACAAAGTAAAAATATGGGACTATGAACTCACCTTAAACTCCGCAGCTTCCACAATCACAATCTATAGCACACAAAAATAATCCACATTACACAAGGCCAAGCTAAAAGCTACAACCCATGTAATACTCATATGATGGATGTCTAAGACTCATATGACCCACCATGGATCTCCTAGACACCACACTAACCACTACCATAACTTAATACTCACTAAATCCCTTGCACTCTAAAACTCAGAAAACGCAGAATTTTTGAGTACATTCACTTACATGAAATCACAACAGCTCAACAACTCACACCAGAAATTTACCATGGTCTCTCATAAGCATAGAAGCTAATCCCAGAAGGCCATGGACCAATAACACACACAAGTACTCATAAGAAATTCAAACTTGTCAACTACTCAAATTCGGATCTGAACGCACACTAAAAAGTTTCGATTTTTAATAATTACTTCCACAAGTTTTTATCGCGAATCCTCTTCGTGGTAATCTAATATAACCTAAAACTTAACTATTCCAGAAGGCCAAGTAAAAATACCACTTTTACAACCACATGCCACCCTCAAACTTTTACCCAAAATCTGTCCCGGTTTGACAGCTTTGACACCTTAACAAAGAAAAATCAAAAGACCGACTTCCCGACCTCAAAATTGATCGTGGCTGGACTTTTTGGAAAGCTCTTTCATTATACTTCAATTTAAACCTAAAATTTGTGACTTAACTCATAACCATCTGTTATATACACTCACATCTTTACAGCCTTACAAATCTGTCCAAACCCTAACTCAATAATTAGCATGTTTTATGCTCAATTCTCTTAACCAATCATCATACTATTATCATTAATTGATCCCAACATGTTTAATAACATTAATTTACAGAAGTTAACACAAACCCTAATCCATCATACTTTATATTACATGAATTAGATCAATAACTAATTAGTTGAATGAAAACTAGTATCGAAAATATACCTTGATCTTGATTTAGCTTCAATAATAAAAACCCTAAGTTTTTCTTCTTCCCTTGCCTCCCATGAACGACCAAAACCAGAGAAAAAGGGTTTTGGGGTGTTTTGGTTTTGTATATATACTATCCTAATATAATTCTAGATAACCCTTTTAGTTATGAGTTATAATTGGACTCAAATTTGGTTTCCTTTTCCTTCTTTTTCTCCCTCTAGCCGAATTTTTTATATGTATATATATATTTTATATTTTTTTTATTAAATTAATTTATTACACTCAAAACCTCATACATTTCATATTTTATGTATTCCCATAACAAAACCTAACGTCTTTCGCGATAAACCTCAGTTTTTACGACCAGCCGGAAAATTATCATTTTCAAAACAAAGTTTCCAAAAATAGATTTTCACACTCTTTTTGAAATATAACTCATAAAAACAAATCCCACGTAACTTACTAACGCTCAATTACTTGAACGAAGCCTCGTTACGCAAAAACACCAAAACTACACAAGTTATTTCTACACCACAAAGGTGATCAAAATGAACTTTCCCAAATTCCAAACTCTCCAAATCACAATATCACTTCAAAAGGATTTAGTGCTAAAACTCACCTATATCACACTTATATCACTTCAAACACCTAATACACACCAAACAAATGTCAACCGAGTCAAGACTATCAGTCAAACTGACCTGCCAAAACCACGGTTGTTACATCATCCCCCACTTAGGGAAATCGCGTCCCGAGATTTCAACTACTATAGTCACCACTCACAACAGCAAAAGAAAATTTATGGATTTTTAAGCGGATAAATACCACCCCATGAAATCACAGAGAAAGAATCGCAAAAATGTGAACCGACTAAACACTCGAATTCACACGATCGAAAACATTCCGTCACTCCAACGATATACGCAAATGGATACACTCTCCGATCAATAACACCAACGATCAAAACGACTTCTCACAGGTAGGTATGATACTCTCGAACCAAATGAAAAACCAACTGGTAACCGCAAGACGCACTCACAAATAATAGATACCCCTAAAACAAACATTTATGAATACCCCGCATCTAATTCCACGATCTAAACTCCAACTATAAACGATCTACTTCACCAACCACATCAGCAAACAAAATTGGGTACTTAAATTTCATCGGATCCTCACGTTCCCAAGTAAACTCAGGACCACGCTTAGAATCCCACCATACCTTACCAGCGCTATCTCACCACACTTCAAACTCTTAACATCTCAATCCATAATCTCAACAGGTTTCTTGACAAAACGGAGAGTCTTGTCAACCTTAATCTCATCTAATGGCACATCCAGACTATCATCTGCCAACCACTTCTTTTTATTAGATACGTGAAACGTATCATGCACTCTACTAAATTCCTCAGCTAACTTCCACCGGTATGCCACAATTCCACTCCTTTCTGTAAATCCCAAATGGTCCTACGTATCTCGGTGCTAGCTTGCCTTTCTTACCGAAACGCACAACACCTTTCCAAGGAGATACTTTTAATCTCACAATATCACCAACACCAAACTCTAAGGGCTTACGGAAATAATCCGCATAACTCTTTTGGCGATCTCTTGCTCCCTTAAGTCTTTCCTTAATCGGAAAACCTTATTCGTAGTCTCTCGTACCAGTTCAGGACCAATTAGTTGGCTTCTTCCAACCTTTGCCCACAGAACAGGTGACCGACCTTACCTTCCATACAACTTTTCACACGACACATACTTCATACTAGAATGATAATTGTTGATATAGGAGAACTCAGCTAAAGGTAAATGTATACCCCAGCTTCCTCCAAAATCAAACACACCCATGCTCTCAGCTCACCATCCAACGCCTGATTTGTACGCTCACTTAGTTCACTCCTTAGAGAATGATAAGTCGTACTTATCTACATATGCGTTCTCAAGACTCCATAACACGTTTACCACTATCTCGAAGTAAGTATTTCATCATGTTTCTTGATGATCAACGCGACACCCCATGGCCCATTACCAACTCACCGAGCGAAAAGTCTCGCCTACTCCTCTATACATCTCTTGCTAAGGTAATAATACGTCTTATCCATTCTCGGATGTATCAAATACCTTTCATGATTGATGTCCTTACGCTTCCTCTCAATGGAACCAATAGCTGTTCCACAAAGTACATTCCTCCATCCTCGTTCCTTTCCATTCACTGGTCTAAACCAAGTAATCATTCCTCTTACATATTCTCATCCTTGAACCACTCTTTCTAGGCTGTCAACATCATCCCCGTAACTCTGAACTGAATTATCATAATCATTGCTCACCAACATCTAAGTTTCACTCGTTCACTCCCGCTCAGCGCTCTTACCACGATGTCCGCCCTTCCTTGACGGTGGCGAATCAGACAAATCGTAGTTACTGAGAAATCCCACACCCAACTTCTCTTCAACATATATTAGCCTCTTGTCAAATATATGCTAAAGATTCTTATGATCTGTGTAGATAACACTTTCTGCTCCATACAAATACCATCTCCAAGTTCTACTCCCCAACTTTAAATCATGTATCACACAGTTCCTCTTATGGATCTTCCACCTCCGCGATGCCCACGCAATCTGAAGAATGTACATCTTGAAGCTAAACCTCTCACTTGAACAACTTGGCAAACACCCTCTTCCTCTTCCACGAACAAATTGATATTCAAAACGACAATCTATCCTAAGTAAACGACGCGAACCATGAAACCGGTCGAACAAAAACGTATATCAACGAACTCAAAAGGGGTACGAATTACCGACTAGAGAAGTAACGAACATCAAAATCAAAGCTAGAAAAACACAATGAGAAATCTTCCCCCAATAAAAATAGACACGGATAAAATGTTCATGAAAACCCATACAAAGAAAATATAAAATACACGTACCCAGAAAACATCCACAAGCGTACCTCAACAAAAGAAACACTCGACGAACCAAATACATAACAAGTTTGGTAAATGAGAACCATAGACAGTTCTTATTCCCGTACTCGACCTTCCCAAAAACAAATGAACACCGTTTTTTTTTACAAGACATATCTTAAACTTATACGTTTTTTTTATACAATATATATAAACTATTTTATGTAAGACATCAATATAACCATTCTTTTCACACTTCATTTCCCATAAAAATATTAGTTTCCATCAAACGACCTTGAAATACCCAAAACGAATTTGTAAAATGCCATAAAGACTCTAACACAACCTCTAAATCGAGCACGAAAGACATTGAAGAATTCCGTAATCAAAATAATCCTCAAACGAACTCATACCAGTGAACACTCACGCAAATACATTGCAAACCAAGCGAGGAACTTACAGACTCATTCGTACAATGATCAAACCAAAATCATAGAAAAACACCGATACTAACAGGTCACAAAACATGTCACAAACTTCAATTGGTGTGTGTAAATGAGGGATCAAATATCCACACCAACTCGTCACGAACCAACAATACTCGAAGAACAATATAATATTCATTCGCGGAATGAATGCAAGGAATAACCAAAGAAACGAACCAGTATCCAACAAAAACGAATTCAATTACCCAACACCTATCACGACGTCAAATAGAAAGAATATGGCATCTGTACCATCATGGTACGAATAGGAATGCCAACCAAACAACTAGGTATACAAACGGAGTGTCTAGCAAATGAATCAACTCAAATACCACAACATAAGTACCCACCGATAATTGAGGTATCAACATATGATAGGTAGGATGGAATCTTACCACCTACATACCCCAACATATAACGACTGCCCAAACGGTTAAGAGAATACTTCTCTAACCATACAGCCATCACCAACATGATATCACATACCATCTTCCACAACATATAACAACAAACATCAATCAATGCAATAATGGTCACAAGTCTACGTGTGTGATACCCTTATAATTATGTTCGCGACCATAGTTATAAGCCTATTCCACACGCATTCTTACTTCCAAAACCACACATCTCAATGATAACGCACATATAACACATAGAACATAATAAACCATGCAATCCATGCCATCATACTTGCAAGTCCACTTGCGTTGTGACGCATGTATAATTATATTGGCCACCATAATTATCTATGCCCCCTTTCACAAGTGTACTCTCTCCTATGACAACACATCATGCAAACAGTCACGCAAACAAAAACAAAAGACGTCGCAAACAATCATCTCGCATGGAACAATTCCATCAATCACGTAAACTCTATAATCAAAATCACTTGGATAAGGTCGATCCAATATCCAAGAGTAATCACGCTCCAACATGGCTCCAGACGGCAAAAGAGAATATACAAATTCTAAAACATAACACAAAACAAAAGACGTCGCATAATATCTCAACTCCACTCTCGCACTTATCTCCCCACTCAGATCAATTCAACTTACTACTCGCTGTGGACTCTAGATCCGAATCCACACCATTTCATCCTAACTCCCTTTCATCTTTACTCAACCAACCATTCATGTGTCCTACACGTTGAGGTAGTCGACAACATGCAAAACCATCTCCATTCTTTTCTTCCAATTCTACATAATTCACAAGAGCATACAAATCACGAGGTTTAGACTAAACCACATCTCCTTCCTAGGTGAAGTGAGGACACTACCAAGGGTATTTGGTAATGGCTCCATCTCCAGAAGTTTCGCCGTGGTTCCAAACCTCTCCACTTCTTCTCCACCAACGTTTCCCATAAACGTCCTCTCCTTGCCCGAACATGGATACATGCTATCGGAAACTCGAATTCAGCGGTTAGTCTGCTTCATCCTACCACTTCTCTCGCATCCGATAGCAACAACGGCAGTCCAACGAAGCATCTTACGCGTGGAAGTCGATATATACAATACTACGTATAGGGACTAAAATAGACGTCCGAAACTCAATAAAACATCTCATAAATATAGGAAAATAGACATAAAAAATACTATACTTACATATAGATCCTAAATGCAACTATATGAAGGACTCCTAGGCTATAGTCTAGGTTAAACAACCTAATTCTCTATAACCAAGGCACTGATACCAATCTGTCACACCCCGCCACGGCGGAAATGCGCGGGTGTAACTTCATGGATATCATCACAACACCTGGTGTCAACATAGAGAACAACTACATGCACATAAATAGAGCAATGTACAAACACAAAGTGTTGTAACAATACCCCAAAATAAAATAACCAAAACAAAACATAAATCCAAACATAGATGATAAACCACTTCCAATGCAACTAAGGTCTCGTCTATCCACATCCTTCTATCTTATCCTTAGAAAGCTCACCTGAAAATGATGCTTAAAACGTCAACATAATGTTGGTGAGATTCATAGGTTTAAGACTCAACACACAAGGCAACCGAATTCACTGTGATTACAAAATACAGCTGGACAAATAAATTAAAGTTATCATATAGCTACATGCATTTGCAAGTCAATTTCCACACGCATAGGCAACAACACTCATAAGGCAACCATTAGGACGGCTCGTGTCCTCCGATCCCATAATTAGTACCACATCAGGATGGCTCGTGTCCCCCGATCCCATAATCATTACAATATCAGGACGGCTCGTGTCCCCCGATCCCATAATCATCAATTAGGTCGCATGCGCGAGCAACAGGGTAAGCACCCTCCCAATTGAATCCCAAAATATATCATCAATTAGGTTGCTATCCTAATTGAATCCCAAAACATCCACGTAAGCAAATAATCACACATAGCATACATACAATAACATTATAAGTCCAAGCTCTTTAATACCACACACATAATCACAGTAAACCAAAACATTTAAGACAAGCATCATTCCCATACCAAGTTTAAAACAAAGTAAAAATATGGGACTATGAACTCACCTTAAACTCCGCAGCTTCCACAATCACAATCTATAGCACACAAAAATAATCCACATTACATAAGGCCAAACTAAAAGCAACAGCCCATGTAATACTCATATGATGGATTTCTAAGACTCGTATGACCCACCATGGATCTCCTAGACACCACACTAACCACTACCATAACTTAATACTCACTAAATCCCTTGCACTCTAAAACTCAGAAAACGCAGAATTTTTGAGTACATTCACTCACATGAAATCACAACATATATAGCTCAACAACTCACACCAAAAATTTACCATGGTCTCTCATAAGCATAGAAGCTAATCCCAGAAGGCCATGGACCAATAACACACACAAGTACTCATAATAAATTCAATCTTGTCAACTACTCAAATTCGGATCTGAACGCACACTAAAAAGTTTCGATTTTTAATAATTACTTCCACAAGTTTTTATCGCGAATCCTCTTCGTGGTAGTCTAATATAACCTAAAAATTAACTATTCCAGAAGTCCAAATCAAAATACCACCTTTACAACCACATGCCACCCTCAAACTTTTACCCAAAATCTGTCCCGGTTTGACAGATTTGACACCTTAACAAAGAAAAATCAAAAGACCGACTTCCTGACCTCAAAATTGATCGTAGCTGGACTTTTTGGAAAGCTCTTTCATTATACTTCAATTTAGACCTAAAATTCACGACTTAACTCATCAGCATCTGTTATATACACTCACATCTTTACAGCCTTACAAATCTGTCCAAACCCTAACTCAATAACTAGCATGTTTTATGCTCAATTCTCTTAACCAATCATTATACTATTATCATTAATTGATCACAACATGTTTAATAACATTAATTTACAGAAGTTAACGCAAACCCTAATCCATCATACTTTATATTACATGAATTAGATCAATAACTAATTAATTGAATGAAAACTAGTATCGAAAATATACCTTGATCTTGATTTAGCTTCAATAATAAAAACCCTAAGTTTTTCTTCTTCCCTTGCCTCCCATGAACGACCAAAACCCGAGAAAAAGGGTTTTGGGGTGTTTTGGTTTTGTATATATACTATCCTAATATAATTCTAGATAACCCTTTTAGTTATGAGTTATAATTGGACTCAAATTTGGTTTTCTTTTCCTTCTTTTTCTCACTCTAGCCGAATTTTATATATGTATATATATTCTATATTTTTTTTATTAAATTAATTTATTACACTCAAAATCTCATACTTTTCATATTTAATGTATTCCCATAACAAAATATAACGTCTTTCGCGATAAACCTCAGTTTTTACGACCAACCGGAAAATTATCATTTTCAAAACAAAGTTTCCAAAAATAGATTTTCACACTCTTTTTGAAATATAACTCATAAAAACAAATCCCACGTAACTTACTAACGCTCAATTACTTGAACGAAGCCTCGTTACGCAAAAACACCAAAACTACACAAGTTATTTCTACAGCACAAAGGTGATCAAAATGAACTTTCCCAAATTCCAATCTTTCCAAATCACAATAAAACCATTTACGCAAAGGGATTTAGTGCTAAAACTCACCTATATCACACTTATATCACTTCAAACACCTAATACACACCAAACAAACGTCAACCGAGTCAAGTCTATCAGTCAAACTGACCGGCCAAGACCACGGTTGTTACACGTGTTGACGTTTTAGCAATGTATTTCAGGTTATTAAGGTAGCTCATGTGACATGCTTTTGGACCTTTATGGAGTCGCGGAGTCGACGCGTCTCACCATTATTTCATGCACTTATGTAAATGTTTGATCTAGTAGGACTTGTTTTCATAAACATGCAACACCTTTTGGGGACCTCATATTGTAAACTCTGGATTATTTCAATGATCAAACGAAGTATTTTCCAAACGACACTTTAGGTCGTTCAATGTAACTGTAACTGTGATGCTATGACAGACACCCCCAGGTATTCCATTCCGCTGCAAGTCAGGTAAATTGGGGGTGTGACAGATTGGCATTAGAGCTAAGGTTATAGCGAACTAGGATGTATCTTGGACCCTAGACTATAACCACATCATCATAGCATCTCATCATTTCATCATAAGTGCATAATCATAATACATGTTGTTTCATGCATACCCTGTGCGAGTTATTTACACTCATATTCGTATTTATATCATTTTATTGACCTGGTTCACAAGTGACATGTCTTCAGATACTCACCCTGACATCCTTTTATCGGATTCCGACATTGAAGATGCCTTATCATCTTCCACTACCATTATACCACCAGTTGCACTTACACCACCATTAGCACTATTGATTTGCCATAGGAACAGGGTTATCCTATCATTCAGCCCATACATAGAATGCCTTTTGGTAGAGTATTCAGACTTAATCTTAATGGACTTATTAGGATGTTTATTGCAAGGAAGATAGTATGTTTCTTTCCTTCACTAGTAGGGCGCTTACTACTCAGGTACTACCACCACCGTCAGTTACTTATTACACTATTGGTCGTCCCACAGTGCGTACTTTAGTTTTACCTCTTAGATGTCGCGAGGTAGCGCGAAAGAGGATAGCATTCCATTCACTAGTACCACCATTGTCATTTTTCTTTTCCATTCCCACTTGCCATGAACTAGATAACATCTAGTAGATAATACCAATATCACGGACTCAACAGGAACATCCGCAGATTCTTCAGGAATGGTTCAGAACCTACATTATTTAAGATTTGATAGATGCACAACTTCAGACACCACTTCAGGACTATCTCGACCTCATGATGCCACAAACCTGATTTCACACAGAGGGACACCAGGAAGTCCCTAGACCAGACTTATATCCTCACTAGCTTTTACTATTATCCTAGCCACAGAAGGTGTGGGACATAGTCTAAAGAACTTGTTGTCTTTTGATTGTTGTACAAACAAATATATCAAGTGTGACTCTACTATGTAAGAAATGGTTGTGCTATTTGTGATATCGGTTCACGTAGACCGAAATTTTCATGTATTATATTCATGTGTTGTGAATATGATGACTTTGATTAACTATATCCTCATGGTCTCTTATGATTTGATGAAGAGAGATTTAAGCAAACCACTCCAAGCATGACGCAAGCTGCTATTGGACAAGTCATTGCCAAGAACATAGCTACCGCCCTCACTAAGGAACTTACTCACGTGGAATTTATGGGGTGCAATACTCCCTCCTTTAGCGGAACTAGAGACACAAAGGAATTTCTCAAATGGTTTGAAGAAATAGAAACAATATTTCAATGTGGTGACTGTCGTAAGGAAGACAAGGTTAAGTTCGCCACATGCACTTTTCAGGATCATGCCCAGGAATGGTGGACCAAACATATTAAGATGGTGGGAGTTGATGCTACCTACTCACACTCTTAGGAGAAACTAAGAAGGATGATGGGTATAACATTTTGTGTAGCAAATGAATTACGAGCAAAGGAACAGGAAACACTAAACTTTACCATGGTAGGAAATGATGTTGACGAGTACACTACTCATTTTTATGAATTAACACGACTAGGTTCTGCAATGGATGAACCGGAAAGCAAGAAACTTGAAAGGTACATCGGGGGACTCTCCCATGAAATTCGTATGTTGGTCATCGCATGCGAACCCGATACCATGTCTGAAGCTATCAAAATGGCGATCAAAGCAAAGGAACTCATAGTTCACGCCGAGACATCAGGAAACAATAGTGACAATAAAAGGAAGTAGAACAACAATCTAGGTTGTAATGCTGCTCAACAATCACCCAAAGGACAAGAAGTGAATAGAGCCTTTGCTGCAGAACCGTACACAAAGAGAAGGTATATTGGAAAGTTATCTTACTGCAACCTATGTAATCAACATCACCGAGGTCATTGCAGTAAAACGTGTGGAGTGTGCAAGAAGCGGGGTCATCGGACTGAAGACTGTAGGAAACTCACAAATTAGAAGACCCCAGGGAGTTGCTTCAAATGTGGAAACTTAGGGCATTTTAAGAATGACTGCCCAGAGCTAAGGAACAAGGAAAATCAGGAACTTGGAATCAAGACTGAATCGCTCGAGGAATAGCGTGAGCTGTTGAAAGAGAACCGTCAGGATATTAGCAACATCAAGGATAACAACAATGACTCAGCAGGAGGAGCCTTGTTTTAATATATAAACCGTAGTTCGAGCCTTTTAGGGTTGTATCTTTCCTTTTGTACTTACCGTTGGTACGATGACATAACCTAGTTGTATTAAGCACTTTTCTATCCAATGTAATATCTATCCTTTGTTACCTCTGTGATAATCATAACCATCGTTTACTCCATTTTCTATCCCAATTGCTCAAACTTCAATCGTTTCACAACATTTTATCATTGTCTTATTAGGGATTAGGTTGATTTCATTTTGACGAATTAGTAGACTATTACCATTCAACAAGATTCACCCACGTATCCAATGCACCATTCAAGCTATTTTATTATCATATGGGGAAATTGTTTTACAGAAAAATTCTGAAGTAAGCTATTTTATTACCATCCTATAAATTGATTTTTTGTCATTACACCAAGTATTTACTATTATTACGCGAGGCAATTTTCATGTTATTTGAAAGAAAACATCAGGATACCATTTTTAATAACAATGCGTTGAACACCATCTAAAACTTTTGAGGAAAGTTATGATATTTTGACAAAATCTAACATCGCATCATTAGTCCTCAATTGTACATAGCCTGATCACCTATGTAAAATTCAGGAAGGATTATGCCATGAAGGAAATAATTACCTTTTCAAAGGATTTTTAATAACAATCTTCATTTAAAAGTTTTGTAAACAAAGGAACTCTTCCATAAATATCCCTTTTGTCGAACTATCCCTGGATACTTACCCTACCTGTCACTCACTTAGCCATTAAGTTGGATTTTCCCATTGACTTCCCTAGGAGAGACTTTCCATATCAATTACAAGTAGGATTCCTCGATACAAGAAAAGCAATGAAAGGATTACAGAACTACTAAACAGAACTAGAAGTATATAGTGAGAGAATTCATAACTCAACAACAAATTCTAAGATATCGCGAGACCATCCGAATCACCATCTCTGAGTTAGTTGTCAAATTCTATCATTTAAAAGTACTAGCTAGACTGAGCTACAGGATTGAACTCAATATAAATGTCCGCGGGACAACACAATAGAAATAAACCAAGCTTCTAATTAAGACTGTAGAGCATTTCATTTAAACATGGCCTCATCCATACATAAACTTTCCTGCAGTAAGTTTTCACAAAGGACTATTGTTTGAAACAAGAATATCGATGTAGATTCCTCTAAGGCATTATGTCTCTAGAAATTTCAGATAACCTCACCTTCATACCAAGCAAGGGATCAAACCAGAACATATCTCCTTATCTACATGGGAAAACAGAATAGACATTCATCGACACAACATCAAGTGATACCTTCGTCTTGCCAATTACAACGATAAAATATTTCAGGACTTAAGTTAGTCTAAATACCTATGCTTGTAGTTATGCCTAATACCTACTAATAGGCATTATCCAACCTCAGGAACTAAATGTTAGACATCTATGCATTTAAGAGAATATTTCCTATTCTACCATTTTATCCTTGTTAGTGTTTTCACTTTTAAACAAAGTTGATGCGTTTGCATAAATCACATACCTTGTGGAAAAATGATTTCTGAAATTCCGATTTTGAACAAGTACGATCCTTTTTGGTCAATCTTTAGCAACACTATTGTACAATGAGAAACATACATAGACATCAAACTTTGGTAAGCAGTCTTAATCACAACATGTTTGAAAACATTTTTCTACTTCATAACTACTGAAATTTTGAATCATCAGGAAAAATATTACTTAGTAAATCATTTGCTCCATTTTCTAAATTCGTTTATTCAGAAAAAGATTTCAACCAAAACTCATAATCGCGAGACAAATTTCCAGAACTAATTTCCCTACAACATCGCTTATGCATTTAGGATTTGTGACTTGACAATAAAGAATATTTGGAATATGTGATGAAGGAATAAGGAAGGACATCACAAATTAATCACGAACTTCAGTAGCGAAGACCAAACCCACTAGGCAAAGAAAGACATATGTCTTATCATCCGTTGGAACAAAACACAAGGAATCAAATTGTTACCTATATTCTATCCCTTTCAGATAACGCCAAGTTCGAAGGACCGAACGTTGTGGAATTAGTCACAAAGGTTTATTGTACCCATTTTAGTTATTCCTGTTAAGTAAACCGATTCACCTTGGACTTCAAGCAATCATTTCAGGATTTCCTTCAGAAACCCATTTAGATGTAAACATCACCTATCATCCTCAGACCGATGGTCAAGGCGAGAGAATAATTCAAACATAGGAAAGTATGCTCAGAGCATGAGTGATTGACCCTAGAAATGGTTGGACTAATCATTTAACATAAATCAAATTCATCTACAACAATAGTTATCACACCAACAGCGAGAAACTGGCAGAAATTAGGTTGGTACACAACACACATCATTTGGATTGGGTATCCTGAACAACAAACCATCCAGATTCAAGTGGGAGAACAAACTAAGTTAAAAGCATTGCCTTGGATTGGCATGATACAAATTGGATAACAAGAGAGGTTGAACCTTTAGCATATTGGACCATCTAAGATTCATTTTAGAATTGACCAACTAGCATACAAACTTGAGTTCTGGCAGAATTCAGCAGTATATATTACCAGTATCACATTTAAAACATTAAGAAGCGCAGACCATCTATTGATGGGCCAAACTCGGAAAAAGCCCAACATACTAGTCTAGTAGGCATTCATGAAATAACCAGAAAATTCCTACAAGTCAAGAATCAGTTACAAGTTCAATAAGTTGTAAACCATTAAAACTTCAAGTTGGTAGGCAGAGTTATGTTGAAAGTTCTGCCTAGGAAAGGCATGATATCATTCAGAAAACTTGGAAAGTTAAACTCGATATACACTGGACCATGTAATATTTCAGACAGAGTAGGCCTAGTGGCCGTCAGACTTGAGCCTTGTTAGAGAACAACGGGATTACACAACCATGTATTATCATCTTTTCAAATTAGTCACTCATAATCCCATTTGGAAAGGAATCCAACCCAAAGTCAAACATAAACCTTGTAGGAGAACAAGTAGAAATCTTGGACAGTTAGGTCGAATAGTTGAAGTAGAGTCGAATTCCTATCGTGAGAGTTCGCTGGAATTCTCGAATATCATCACCTTTTCACCAATACGTCTTCAGAGACCAACATAAACTGAACTTCGGGACGAAGTTCCTTTTAGAGGGGAAGACTGTCACAACTCACCATTTCAGGTCATTTCCCAAACTTTGAAAAACACTATTCATCAAACACTATTCATCGTTTTACTATTCATCATTTTCGAGGTCAATTTGATATTCTGATAAACATTTGAGAATTTTACTATTCATTGAACACTATTCATTGCCGGAAAAGTTTTCACTATTCACTTACATTACTCATTTCATCGTAAATTTAGTTTACGGGTATTAAAATTCGCGTAACCGTATTGGTTTAGGTGCGAAATCATTTCATTATCAGTAAGGACATTGCATACGGACTAGTGACAGTCTGCATATCATCAGTAGGTCATTTACATGTTATACCACTCTTAGGATTTTCAAATTTATATATTTGATACATCTAACGTTTACCTTATAATTATTTATAAATAAACGTTAACACTCGGTTTATAAACACGACGAATATATCTAAATATTTCCACAATGGTCCCGATATATTTTTATATCCATTATATCATCATAAAAGTTATTATATTCATTTACCCAGTATTTTGGAAATTTATTTTATTTATAACGTAAGTTTATAAATATTACAACAGTTTTTGTGAAAACTAAACGATAATCACCCGAACACTCAATACTTGTACCCAACATATTTTTAACATTTTTATGACTTTATTAAGTCCAGTTAACGTCGTTAATTATTTATTTCTAGCAAACCCGGTACCCGATTATAACTAATACTTACACTAAACTACAATTAATATTACACTACATTTCCTAAGTGATCAAAACTCATTTTGCTACCCCTTACTCCTTTGAAAACCGGCTACATGCCCCCCATCCCCCTAGACACCATGTGCTTTCTTTTTAACATTATGACTTATGTACACTTATAGTACAATATAAACTTATACTAAATATCTACAAAAACCTCAAAAACATAAACATACAAATTTCCTAGAATCATAAGCTCATATTTCTCATCTCTTCCACCCAAAACTGTGACATTTCAAAATTTTCATGTCACTAATTTTAATATTTTATTATTTAACTATTCTATTTTTTTAATAATTTACTTCGTCGGAAGTTCTCTGCGTATGTTCAATTAATTCAACCGTGACTATACTATGTCCATTCTACAAATTTTTATGCACTTTTGGTTCCTTACAATCCTATTTTAAAAGTCATAATTTAATTTTTCTAATTTTACATAAACCTTGCACCTTTTACTTTTTACGCGATTTAAATTTACGTTTTATGGTTTTAACAAAGTGAACCAACCCTAGACAATGATAATTTAAATATTTTATGAAATTTTAAACTATTTCACGTTTACAAATGAGTTTTATACTTGTCGTGTTATTTTTATAGCTTACGTCACTTTTATCACGAACCGGTGTCACAAAACGTGTTTTCAACTCACAGATTCAGGTTTAACGACGTTTAAACACTACGATAAACCCATGACTCAAATAATATATTAAAATTAGTTATTTTGACAAGTGATAACATTTTTATATGTTTTAGATTTTTGTACTACCCGGTTTTACGTTTCGCGTCTTAAAAACTTTACGTTTGCAATTACCGGGATCAAAATAACACACCTTAAACTAAATAGTATCAAAATATCTAATAGCCATCCACCTCCCAAGAAACTTGTCTTATGAGGATTTCATCTTAAACACATATGTCTTCACTTGTACAAGTGTCTCATTGATCTTGCATGCTAGACATCAGCACATTAATACACCACTAACTCTTTCATTTGACAAAAACAAGAAACACCATTCTCTTCCTTCTCTCATGTTATGAACGACCAAGATCAGGTCCTAAACACATTTTTCATCTAATTTTTCACCAAATTATTGATTATAAACTAAATATCTTGAAGGCCTAGTCTTGCTCATGGTTTCTTCCACTCAAAACATCATCAAATCTCATCATTTCTTGGTTTCTTTGAGAAGTTGTTACAAGTGTTGATCAAGATGGTTTAAGGGCTGTGATTTTAAGATATTCTCAAGGGTAAATCAAGGGTATAAGTCTTGGGTAAAAGTGTTGAAGAAAAGGTGCAAGTGTTGTTGGGTCAATATAGGATTAGTGTTCTTGTTCTTGTTGTTCCTTCTTATTCTCCACTTTTGTAAGGAAATCAATAACTCCATTTCCATTTTTTTTACTTTCACTACTGTAAATAATATATATCTTGATGTATTTAAGCATTATATAAATTATTATGCTTAATTAGGCTTGGTACATAGTTAGGAAACACTAAAAACCCTAAAGGACTAGACAAGCAAACTGTGAATCTGATTCAGGGGTAAAAATGGAATAAACTGATTTAATCAGTAAACATTGGACCTAAACTAAAAATATGTAGTTGTAGCCCTATGTCTTGTGGTCATTTTGACGGGTGTTTCATCGAATAACTCATTACGATGATTAAACTAGAAATATTTTCGTGAAACATGTCAGATTCTAAGTAGCAGATTTAAATAGTTAAAATCTCAGTGGTATGTTTATATTCACTACTTGACCCAGTTTTATAAAATGTAGGTAACATCTTAACTTAAACATGGCCGCAAACGGGGAATTAATTGGACTTGTAGAACTCTAGTTATCGCAACTTTTGTGAGACTGTTGTAATTTTGAAAGCTGATGGACTGAATCGTATAGATAAATTGATAGTTTTACTAATGTTATGTAACTATTGGCTTAGTAAAATCCACAAAACTTGTTAGTGCATATTAATACCTTTCCGAGGATATAAAGAACGTTATTTTTGGACTTACGGTTTGCAAATGGCGAATATTTTCACATGTACAAGTTAATAAAAATTCCAACAGCTCTAGAATAACAAGTATAAAAATGTTATACACTTTATGAAAATTGGATCTTTAATACATTTTGAACCACCTACTATATTTTTTGAACCCCCAAGTTTAATGTGAACTTTTTGGCTAACACTTGACCCATGGACCAAATTTGAACCTTATGATTATATTGGACTTTCACAACATATACTTGGACTTAGGATCAAATATAGGATTATTACTTGAAATTTTATAACTTTTAAGTGGTAAATTAAATCTTGATAATTATTTGGAAATTATGTACCAAGCATAATTGAGATTATAATTTATATAGTGTATAGATTTAATTACATCAACACTTACTTTCAAAAACTAAGACAAGCGTATATCTATTTAGGTTGCTCGTAGAACTTCGCGGCTCATTTCTCACTTACTTGTTCCTTGCTATTCTCGTTGCTCACGGTGAGTTCATAGCCTTGCTTTTACTCACTTCAATTGTTTTATAAACCTCGCGAGGGGGATACATGCTAGTTTTACAAACTGAATACAAGTAGTTTTTGGTATGCTTGACCCGATTACATGATTATAGACATTGAGTATTTCTTGCCAATTAAGTCCCCATCATGAACCGTTAATTCCGTAGGAAACGCTAGTATTATGAATATGCATATTTGGCCTGGCGGGCCTGACTGGGTGAGTAGCGCTCATACATCAACGGTCACATAATATTGAGAGATTACGTGGTAAATGGCAAATCTTACCTTTTCGGGGCACTATTAAACTAGGTCAAGGTTCGGTTTCATGAGCTCAATGCTATAAATCTTTATTACCCGACTTGTATTTGTTACATGTCAACTTAATTATGGGTGTATAACAACGTAGCCCATCATATTTTAAACTGATTTATCTTGTATTCAACTGATTACTTATTAAACTCTATGAATTCACTCAACCTTTGTGTTGATTTTTAGCATGTTTTATCTCAGGTCCGTAAGTGACTTTCGGCTTGGATGGGCGGCGCAAGAAATGGATATCTACATGATGGCTCATGTTTAAATAAAAGATTTCATTCGATAATGTTCTAAACTTTCAAAACTTGTGTATCTTTTAACTATGTTAAAAACTTTTGGGACCTTGTTGACTCTGATAAATTATTGAATGTGAAGTATGAACTTTTATTAAAAATGGCTTTGTTTTAAAGTTGTTTACTATATTTATACAATGTGACCAGTATATAACATCCCATGTCCCTTTCCGCTGCGTTCCTAAAATGAGGGTGTTATAGAATGGTACCAGAGCACAAATTATAGTGAACTAGGTCTTTAAAAAAAAAAAAAAAAAAAAAAAAAAAAAAAAAAAGAAAAAAAAAAAACGTAGACTATAATCATTTATTTTTTTCAAAATCATGAGCTTCTATCATCTTTTCCGATATCCATGTGTGCCTACTCCTGAGCTTCCTATTTCTCCCTCGTATATATATCTTAATCATGCTATACTAAAAATAATTATAAGCACTAAAATTATTTCCTATCTTGTCCGATAATCCGCGAAAGTATCACTCTTATATATATATAACCTTTTGTGCACTAAACTTCCTTGTTGTATTTTATGCTGTTCATGAGCATCATAAACTTCCATGCAGAAATTTATACACATCTCTTTGATTGCACCATCGTTATACTTATGCACATAATAAATATTATCACTTGCACTTGTAATATTTCTCGACCATCTTGCTTTTCTTGAAACATCAATATATTTCTATAAAAGGTTTCTCCAAGTGAATACTAAAATCTTCTAGACATTGTATGCGATTACAATGGTCTCTCTTATTTATCAGAAATTGTATGTGATTACAATGGTCTCTAAACTCTTTCATAACCGTATGTTATATCATTTCATATGATAGCGAAACCTGTTACAGTTTATCAATTTCTATTGGTTGTCTTACTCCCCGTGAACTCATATTTTCTGAGCATTTCTTGCTTATTTTCTTAAGTATCACTATTGATACTACATATATAAAGACTATTTATATACACTCGATTCTTCTCTCGACTATTTATGCCTAATTAATAGGGCGTTACTTCTTATTTGTATAAAGGTATTTATTATAAATTTTTTTATCCGATTCTTTACACTCAGCCGCCAAAGCATCATCTTAAATCCTACCTCTCCCAAGTATATATCTGTTTCACTAAATTACTAAACTATTAAATACATATTTACTCATTTTGATGATTCCCTAAAACTTTCTCATACATTGTGGGTGACACAGTGGTCTCATTTATTTTTCTCAAAAATCGTGAGTAATGCTATGAGCTTTAAAATCTTTTTATGACCTTACACAACCGTATTTTATCTGAAACCCGTCACATTCTATTTATTTACCTTGAAAATTTCACTACCATGTTATAAACAACTCCTTTATTGTCATATAAACTATCTTTCATTATATTACAAATGGATTTACTATTCCCCAAAGAATTACTCTATTATTACCTTATAAACTAATAACCTTATTCAATATTATTTTATAAACTGCTCTAACTAGTTCGAAATTTACTTTTTTGTCACCTCTTTATAAATCATTTGGTCAATTACCTTGTAAAACTAGTTTACTACCATCTTCTAAACCATTTTCACTACAATATTAATACACTCCTTGCCACTCTCTTACAAATTACTTTACCACCATCTTATAAACTTATTCACTGATGTACTACTATTAAATAAACTGTTTGGACTAGTTTTGAATAAACTATTTTGTTATATTAGAAATCGTTCTGTCATTTACCTTTTACCAAAATTTTCACCACCTTATAAACAATTTTATTATTATCTTATGAATTACTCGACCTTGTTTTATTAACTAAAACCATTGATTTATTATTTGCCACATGAACTATTCTGTTATTATTTTATTATTCTTCATTTTCCTATATTTCTTTTAAACTGATTCATTATCTTCAAAAGCTGAAGTTCAGTAACTTTCTCTACATTCATCAAGTTCTCTTTTGAATCCTTCATTGTTAAAGGTCCGTGATTCTGGCCCGATGTGGACTGATTTAGAACTGCTTAAAACTTCCTTTTCCGCGCGCATTTTCCTTATTCGCTTGTGTTACACCCTCATAATACTTACTTATGATTGATTCTTACGTATGTTCAAACTTATATCACTCTTTGTATATAAGATACTTATACAAACTCCATACTTGTCCAACAATGGGCATATCACGAGTATAACTAAGTTAAGTATTTGAAAATTTTATCGAACCTTGATTAAATATAGTCTAGTCACCTATATTTAACCTTGGGACAGTGGAACATAGTTTGACTACCTATGTTCGACTTAGATTTTTCAAATACTAGGAATAGTTATATATGGGTTATGTCTAATTGATCTTCTACTTGATCTTCGAGAGTCACAAAATTTTTATGTGAGTATAACAATTCAGCGGTATTCACACGATCGAGCAAAACAATTAAACAAATCCTCACTCTATCTTTATAGCATTTAGTCAACCTTACTCTGCACCATATTTCTAGACGACGAGAATCGAACCTCATCATTAGTTGTTCTAGACTTCATTCCTAACAAGTATCCTCATCTTTTCGCAAGTGAACCATTCAGTGGTTAAGACGAATTGAGCGCCGGGACGTCGCTCTCTTAAGGGGTACGTACTTTGACATTTCAAAATTTTCATGTCACTAATTTTAATATTTTATTATTTAACTATTCTATTTTTTTAATAATTTACTTCGTCGGAAGTTATCTGCGTACGTTCAATTAATTCAACCGTGACTATACTATGTCCATTCTACAAATTTTTATGCACTTTTGGTTCCTTACAATCCTATTTTAAAAGTCGTAATTTATTTTTTCTAATTTTACATAAACCTTGCACCATTTACGTTTTACGCGATTTAAATTTACATTTTATGGTTTTAACAAAGTGAACCAACCCTAGACAATGATAATTTACATATTTTATGAAATTTTAAACTATTTCATGTTTACAAATGAGTTTTATACTTGTCGTGTCATTTTTATAGCTTACGTTACTTTTATCACGAACCGGTGTCACAAAACGTGTTCTCAACTCACAGTTTTAGGTTTAACGACGTTTAAACACTACGATAAACCCATGACTCAAATAATATATTAAAATTAGTTATTTTGACAAGTGATAACATTTTTATATGTTTTAGATTTTTATACTACCCGGTTTTACGTTTCGCGTCTTAAAAACTTTACGTTTGCAATTACCGGGATCAAAATAACACACCTTAAACTAAATAGTATCAAAATATCTAATAGCCATCCACCTCTCAAGAAACTTGTCATATGAGGATTTCATCTTAAACACATATGTCTTCACTTGTACAAGTGTCTCATTGATCTTGCATGCTAGACATCACCACATTAATACACCACTAACTCTTTCATTTGACAAAAACAAGAAACACCATTCTCTTCCTTCTCTCATGTTATGAACGACCAAGATCAGGTCCTAAACACATTTTTCATCTAATTTTTCACCAAATTATTGATTATAAACTAAATATCTTGAAGGCCTAGTCTTGCTCATGGTTTCTTCCACTCAAAACATCATCAAATCTCATCATTTCTTGGTTTCTTTGAGAAGTTGTTACAAGTGTTGATCAAGATGGTTTAAGGGCTATGATTTTAAGATATTCTCAAGGGTAAATCAAGGGTATAAGTCTTCGGTAAAAGTGTTGAAGAAAAGGTGCAAGTGTTGTTGGGTCAATATCGGATTAGTGTTCTTGTTCTTGTTGTTCCTTCTTATTCTCCACTTTTGTAAGGAAATCAATAACTCCATTTCCATTTTTTTTACTTTCACTACTGTAAATAATATATATCTTGATGTATTTAGGCATTATATAAATTATTATGCTTAATTAGGCTTGGTACATAGTTAGGAAACACTAAAAACCCTAAAGGACTAGACATGCAAACTGTGAATCTGATTCAGGGGTAAAAATGGAATAAACTAATTTAATCAGTAAACATTGGACCTAAACTAAAAATATGTAGTTGTAGCCCTATGTCTTGTGGTCATTTTGACGGGTGTTTCATCGAATAACTCATTACGATGATTAAACTAGAAATATTTTCGTGAAACATGTCAGATTCTAAGTAGCAGATTTAAATAGTAAAAATCTCAGTGGTATGTTTATTTTCACTACTTGACCCAGTTTTATAAAATGTAGGTAACATCTTAACTTAAACATGGCCGCAAACGGGGAATTAATTGGACTTGTAGAACTCTAGTTATCGCAACTTTTGTGGGACTGTTGTAATTTTGAATGCTGATGGACTGAATAGTATAGATAAATTGATAGTTTTACTAATGTTACTTAGTAAAATCCACAAAACTTGTTAGTACATATTAATACCTTTCCGGGGATATAAAGAACGTTATTTTTGGACTTACGGTTTGCAAATGGCGAATACTTTCACATGTACAAGTTAATAAAAATTCCAACAGCTCTAGAATAACAAGTATAAAAATGTTATACACTTTATGAAAATTGGATCTTTAATACATTTTGAACCACCTACTATATTTTTTGAACCCCCAAGTTTAATGTGAACTTTTTGGCTAACACTTGACCCATGGACCAAATTTGAACCTTAGGATTACATTGGACTTTCACAACATATACTTGGACTTAGGATCAAATATAGGATTATTACTTGAAATTTTATAACTTTTAAGTGGTAAATTAAATCTTGATAATTATTTGGAAATTATGTACCAAGCATAATTGAGATTATAATTTATATAGTGTATAGATTTAATTACATCAACACTTACTTTCAAAAACTAAGACAAGCGTATATCTATTTAGGTTGCTCGTAGAACTTCGCGGCTCATTTCTCACTTACTTGTTCCTTGCTATTCTCGTTGCTCACGGTGAGTTCATAGCCTTGCTTTTACTCACTTCAATTGTTTTATAAACCTCGCGAGGGGGATACATGCTAGTTTTACAAACTGAATACAAGTAGTTTTTGGTATGCTTGACCCGATTACATGATTATAGACATTGAGTATTTCTTGCCAATTAAGTCCCCATCATGAACCGTTAATTCCGTAGGAAACGCTAGTATTATGAATATGCATATTTGGCCTGGCGGGCCTGACTGGGTGAGTAGCGCTCATACATCAACGGTCACATAATATTGAGAGATTACGTGGTAAATGGCAAATCTTACCTTTTCGGGGCACTATTAAACTAGGTCAAGGTTCGGTTTCATGAGCTCAATGCTATAAATCTATATTACCTGACTTGTATTTGTTACATGTCAACTTAATTATGGGTGTATAACAACGTAGCCCATCATATTTTAAACTGATTTATCTTGTATTCAACTGATTACTTATTAAACTCTATGAATTCACTCAACCTTTGTGTTGATTTTTAGCATGTTTTATCTCAGGTCTGTAAGTGACTTTCGGCTTGGATGGGCGGCGCAAGAAATGGATATCTACATGATGGCTCATGTTTAAATAAAAGTTTTCATTCGATAATGTTCTAAACTTTCAAAACTTATGTATCTTTTAACTATGTTAAAAACATTTGGGACCTTGTTGACTCTGATAAATTATCGAATGTGAAGTATGAACTTTTATTAAAAACGGCTTTGTTTTAAAGTTGTTTACTATATTTATACAATGTGACCAGTATATAACATCCCATGTCCCTTTCCGCTGCGTTCCTAAAATGGGGGTGTTATAAAAACCCACGACCCAATCCCAAAATCCATGATCAAGTGATTATTTTTCAAGATTTAAAGCTACAAAGTTGTTGCTTTTGTCATTCTAATCAAGATTCTTGCAACAAAAACACAAGTAACACAAGATTTCTCATCATCTAATCACCTATTATTTCAAAGTGAGTTATCAAATTTATTTTCATGAATTCATCTAATTAATACTTGTATCTTATGGTTTTCATGCTTAATTTCATGTACAAGTTAGCTATACCACATTATTTTTGTTAACTTTTTGAACATACAAACCCTAGATTTTGATTTCGGTGTTCCTTTATGGTAGGATTAGTATAGCTTTGTGGTGTTTGCAAGAGATTTGGTTGAAGTAGAAACTAGTTTTGGACATGAAAAATGGAATTTGTAACAAGTATTTATACATTCTGTCCCATTTTTGTAAATCCAGGAAAATCAGTAAATATAAAGGAAACTATGGCAAAATTTTTAGAAAATACTTTCAAAACCGAATCCGTAGAGTTTATAACGAAGAAGTTATAATTTTTGCAAGTTTATTGACGAAAAGTATATTTTCTGAAAATACATGCTGTTGGACGTTTTTCGTCGGACAAAACGAGGCTTTAAACGTAACCAGGAGGAGCCAAACTTTCCAAAATGTATTACTACATACTAAGACGTAACTGTGGATATAAAGAACAAGTAAAACGGACTTATAACGACAAAGATATTCACGTTTCAATATCGGCGAAACTTATATTATTTTTGACAGCTTTTCAAAATAATACTAAAACTACGTAGTAACTCTAGATTTCTAGAAATAATACCAAGTACCCAAATTCATAACTAATGAAGTATTAGCGATTACAAGTATATTTTTATCACTACAAGGCGTTATATCAAGGAATTCAAACCGAGGATTTCAACACTAACATTGATACATATGATATATATATATATATATATATATATATATATATATATATATATATATATATATACATTTCAACTAGTTTTATTTTTCTAGTTGCCTTATTTTCCTAAGTCTTGGAAAATGTATATTTTTGATAACAACAAGTATTTTTTCAAATAGTAGAGTGGTATAGGAAACATGTGCATGGACATTCATAACATCATTTTGTGATCTAAATTAGATCGTTCATCATTCATATTAGGTTGAGGAAGCTAACCGTTCATTGTTGTTGTTCATTTCACTTCATCACAGAATCATCAGTTTAAGGTGAGTTTTCATAGCCCCGTTTTCAATTCAATATTTTGATTTCAAATCCCACGGGGGAATACATTGCATCAACCATTTTAGTACGAGCCCAAGTACCAAAACATATGTACATTGCTTAAGTTGCCTTACCAACCTGTTAAAGTCCCCTATTTATTATCATGGACCGTTAATTTGCCTATTAAGCGAGAGTGAGTGGATAGATCTATCGAGGGTGACGCCTCCATCCGTGGTAGATATTACCAACATTAAGCGGATGCATTTCATGTCTGATATTTTGGGAGTGTTCTGGTAAAACATTTTGGAGGGGCATAAAATTTCAACAGTCTAGCTTCAGGGTCATGAGCTTAAGGTCTATTGTACTATTTTACTTGACTTTTATCTTGCACTTATACTTGTGGTGGCCGTACAACATTACATTTTATAAACCTATGGAATTCACCAACATTCGTGTTGACGTTTTAGCAATGTATTTCAGGTTATTAAGGTAGCTCATGTGACATGCTTTTGGACCTTTATGGAGTCGCGGAGTCGACGCGTCTCACCATTATTTCATGCACTTATGTAAATGTTTGATCTAGTAGGACTTGTTTTCATAAACATGCAGCACCTTTTGGGGACCTCATATTGTAAACTCTGGATTATTTCAATGATCAAACGAAGTATTTTCCAAACGACACTTTAGGTCGTTCAATGTAACTGTAACTGTGATGCTATGACAGACACCCCTAGGTATTCCATTCCGCTGCAAGTCAGGTAAATTGGGGGTGTGACAGATTGGCATTAGAGCTAAGGTTATAGCGAACTAGGATGTATCTTGGACCCTAGACTATAACCGCATCATCATAGCATCTCATCATTTCATCATAAGTGCATAATCATGATACATGTTGTTTCATGCATACCCTGTGCGAGTTATTTACACTCATATTCGTATTTATATCATTTTATTGACCTGGTTCACAAGTGACATGTCTTCAGATTCTCACCCTGACATCCTTTTATCGGATTCCGACATTAAAGATGCCTTGTCATCGTCCACTACCATTATACCACCAGTTGCACTTACACCACCATTAGCACTATTGATTTGCCATAGGAACAGGGTTATCCTATCATTCAGCCCATACATAGAATGCCTTTTGGTAGAGTATTCAGACTTAATCTTAATGGACTTATTAGGATGTTTATTGCAAGGAAGATAGTATGTTTCTTTCCTTCACTAGTAGGGCGCTTACTACTCAGGTACTACCACCACCGTCAGTTACTTATTACACTATTGGTCGTCCCACAGTGCGTACTTTAGTTTTACCTCTTAGATGTCGCGAGGTAGCGCGAAAGAGGATAGTATTCCATTCACTAGTACCACCATTGTCATTTTTCTTTTCCATTCCCACTTGCCATGAACTAGATAACATCTAGTAGATAATACCAATATCACGGACTCAACAGGAACATCCGCAGATTCTTCAGGAATGGTTCAGAACCTACATTATTTAAGATTTGATAGATGCACAACTTCAGACACCACTTCAGGACTATCTCGACCTCATGATGCCACAAACCTGATTTCACACAGAGGGACACCAGGAAGTCCCTAGACCAGACTTATATCCTCACTAGCTTTTAATATTATCCTAGCCACAGAAGGTGTGGGACATAGTCTAAAGAACTTGTTGTCTTTTGATCATTGTACAAACAAATATATCAAGTGTGACTCTACTATGTAAGAAATGGTTGTGCTATTTGTGATATCGGTTCACGTAGACCGAAATTTTCATGTATTATATTCATGTGTTGTGAATATGATGACTTTGATTAACTATATCCTCATGGTCTCTTATGATTTGATGAAGAGAGATTTAAGCAAACCACTCCAAGCATGACGCAAGCTGCTGTTGGACAAGTCATTGCCAAGAACATAGCCACCGCCCTCACTAAGGAACTTACTCACGTGGAATTTATGGGGTGCAATCCTCCCTTCTTTAGCGGAACTAGAGACACAAAGGAATTTCTCAAATGGTTCGAAGAAATAGAAACAATATTTCAATGTGGCGACTGTCATAAGGAAGACAAGTTTAAGTTCGCCACATGCACTTTTCAGGATCATGCCCAGAAATGGTGGACCAAACATATTAAGATGGTGGGAGTTGATGCTGCCTACTCACACTCTTGGGAGAAACTAAGAAGGATGATGGGTATAACATTTTGTGTAGCAAATGAATTACGAGCAAAGGAACAGGAAACACTAAACTTTACCATGGTAGGAAATGATGTTGACGAGTACACTACTCATTTTTATGAATTAACACGACTAGGTTCTGCAATGGATGAACCGGAAAGCAAGAAACTTGAAAGGTACATCGAGGGACTCTCCCATGAAATTCGTATGTTGGTCATCGCATGGGAACCCGATACCATGTCTGAAGCTATCAAAATGGCGATCGAAGCAAAGGAACTCATAGTTCACGCCGAGACATCAGGAAACAATAGTGACAATAAAAGGAAGTAGAACAACAATCTAGGTTGTAATGCTTCTCAACAATCACTCGAAGGACAAGAAGTGAATAGAGCCTTTGCTGCAGAACCGTACACAAAGAGAAGGTATATTGGAAAGTTACCTTACTGCAACCTGTGTAATCAACATCACCGAGGTCATTGCAGTAAAACGTGTGGAGTGTGCAAGAAGCGGGGTCGTCGGACTGAAGACTGTAGGAAACTCACAAATCAGAAGACCCCAGGGAGTTGCTTCAAATGTGGAAACTTAGGGCATTTCAAGAATGACTGCCCGGAGCTAAGGAACAAGGAAAATCAGGAACTTGGAATCAAGACTGAATCGCTCAAGGAATAGCGTGAGCTGTTGAAAGAGACCCGTCAGGATATTAGCAACATCAAGGATCACAACAATGCTTCAGCAGGAGGAGCCTTGTTTCAATATATAAACGGTAGTTCGAGCCCTTTAGGGTTGTATCTTTCCTTTTGTACTTACCGTTGGTACTATGACATAACCTAGTCGTATTAAGCACTTTTCTATCCAATGTAATATCTATCCTTTGTTACCTCTGTGATAATCATAACCATCGTTTACTCCATTTTCTATCCCAATTGCTCAAACTTCAATCATTTCGCAACATTTTATCATTGTCTTATTAGGGATTAGGTTGATTTAATTTTGACGAATTAGTAGACTATTACCATTCGACAAGATTCACCCACGTATCCAATGCACCATTCAAGCTATTTTACTATCATATGGGGAAATTGTTTTACAGAAAAATTCTGAAGTAAGCTATTTTATTACCATCCTATAAATTGATTTTCTGTCATTACACCAAGTATTTACTATTATTACGCGAGGCAATTTTCATGTTATTTGAAAGAAAACATCAGGATACCATTTTTAATAACAATGCGTTGAACCATTTTTAATAACAATGCGTTGAACACCATCTAAAACTTTTGAGGAAAGTTATGATATTTTGACAAAATCTAACATCATATCATTAGTCCTCAATTGTACATAGCCTGATCACCTATGTAAAATTCAGGAAGGATTATGCCATGAAGGAAATAATTACCTTTTCAAAGGATTGTTAATAACAATCTTCATTTAAAAGTTTTGTAATCAAAGGAACTCTTCCATAAATATCCCTTTTGCCGAACTATCCCTGGATACTTACCCTACCTGTCACTCACTTAGCCATTAAGTTGGATTTTCCCATTGACTTCCCTAGGAGAGACTTTCCATATCAATTACAAGTAGGATTCCTCGATACAAGAAAAGCAATGAAAGGATTACAGAACTACTAAACAGAACTAGAAGTATATAGTGAGAGAATTCATAACTCAACAACAAATTCTAAGATACCGCGAGACCATCCGAATCACCATCTCTGAGTTAGTTGTCAAATTCTATCATTTAAAAGTACTAGCTAGACTGAGCTACAGGATTGAACTCAATTAAATGTCCGCGGGACAACACAATTGAAATAAACCAAGCTTCTAATTGAGACTGTAGAGCATTTCATTTAAACATGGCCTCATCCATACATAAACTTTCCTGCAGTAAGTTTTCACAAAGGACTATTGTTTGAAACAAGAATATCGATGTAGATTCCTCTAAGGCATTATGTCTCTAGAAATTTCAGATAACCTCACCTTCATACCAAGCAAGGGATCAAACCAGAACATATCTCCTTATCTACATGGGAAAACAGAATAGACATTCATCGACACAACATCAAGTGATACCTTCGTCTTGCCAATTACAACGATAAAATATTTCAGGACTTAAGTTAGTCTAAATACCTATGCTTGTAGTTATGCCTAATACATACTAATAGGCATTATCCAACCTCAGGAACTAAATGTTAGACATCTATGCATTTAAGAGAACATTTCCTATTCTACCATTTTATCCTTGTTAGTGTTTTCACTTTTAAACAAAGTTGATGCGTTTACATAAATCACATACCTTGTGGAAAAATGATTTCTGAAATTTCTATTTTGAACAAGTACGATCCTTTTTGGTCAATATTTAGCAACACTATTGTACAATGAGAAATATACATAGAGATCAAACTTTGGTAAGCAGTCTTAATCACAACATGTTTGAAAACATTTTTCTACTTCATAACTACTGAAATTTTGAATCATCAGGAAAATATTACTTAGTAAATCATTTGCTCCATTTTCTAAATTCGTTTATTCAGAAAAAGATTTCAACCAAAACTCACAATCGCGAGACAAATTTCCAGAACTAATTTCCCTACAACATGGCTTATGCATTTAGGATTTGTAACTTGACAATAAAGAATATTTGGAATATGTGATGAAGGAATAAGGAAGGACATCACAAATTAATCACGAACTTCAGTAGCGAAGACCAAACCCACTAGGCAAAGAAAGACATATGTCTTATCATCCGTTGGAACAAAACACAAGGAATCAAATTGTTACCTATATTCTATCCCTTTCAGATAACGCCATGTTCGAAGGACCGAACGTTGTGGAATTAGTCACAAAGGTTTATTGTACACATTTTAGTTATTCCTGTTAAGGAAACCGATTCACCTTGGACTTCAAGCAATCATTTCAGGATTTCCTTCAGAAACCCATTTAGATGTAAACATCACCTATCATCCTCAGACCGATGGTCAAGGCAAGAGAACAATTCAAACATAGGAAAGTATGCTCAGAGCATGAGTGATTGACCCTAGAAATGGTTGGACTAATCATTTAACATAAATCAAATTCATCTACAACAATAGTTATCACACCAACAGCGAGAAACTGGCAGAAATTAGGTTGATACATAACACACATCATTTGGATTGGGTATCCTGAACAACAAACCATCCAGATTCAAGTGGGAGAACAAACTAAGTTAAAAGCATTGCCTTGGATTGGCATGATACAAATTGGATAACAAGAGAGGTTGAACCTTTAGCATATTGGACCATCTAAGATTCATTTTAGAATTGACCAACTAGCATACAAGCTTGAGTTCTGGCAGAATTCAGCAGTATATATTACCAGTATCACATTTAAAACATTAAGAAGCGCAGACCATCTATTGATGGGCCAAACTTGGAAAAAGCCCAACATACTAGTCTAGTAGGCATTCATGAATAACCAGAAAATTCCTACAAGTCAAGAATCAGTTACAAGTTCAATAAGTTGTAAACCATTAAAACTTCAAGTTGGTAGGCAGAGTTATGTTGAAAGTTCTGCCTAGGAAAGGCATGATATCATTCAGAAAACTTGGAAAGTTAAACCCGATATACACTGGACCATGTAATATTTCAGACAGAGTAGGCCTAGTGGCCGTCAGACTTGAGCCTTGTTAGAGAACAATGGGATTACAAAACCATGTATTATCATCTTTTCAAATTAGTCACTCATAATCCCATTTGGAAAGGAATCCAACCCAAAGTCAAACATAAACCTTGTAGGAGAACAAGTAGAAATCTTGGACAGTTAGGTCGAACAGTTGAAGCAGAGTCGAATTCCTATCGTGAGAGTTCGCTAGAATTCTCGAATATCATCACCTTTTCACCAATACGTCTTCAGAGACCAACATAAACTGAACTTCGGGACGAAGTTCCTTTTAGAGGGGAAGACTGTCACAACTCACCATTTTAGGTCATTTCCCAAACTTTGGAAAAACACTATTCATCAAAACACTATTCATCATTTTACTATTCATCATTTTCGAGGTCAATTTGATATTCTGAGAAACATTTGAGAAGTTCACTATTCATTGAACACTATTCATTGCCGGAAAAGTTTTCACTATTCACTTGCATTACTCATTTCATCATAAATTTAGTTTACGGGTATTAAAATTCGCGAAACCGTATTGGTTTAGGTGCGAATTCATTTCATTATCAGTAAGGACATTGCATACGGACTAGAGACAGTCTGCATATAATCAGTAGGTCATTTACATGTTATACCACTCTTAGGATTTTCAAATTTATATATTTGATACATTTAACGTTTACCTTATAATTATTTATAAATAAACGTTAACACCCGGTTTATAAACACGACGAATATATCTAAATATTTCCACAATGGTCCAGACATATTTTTATATCCATTATATCATCATAAAAGTTATTATATTCATTTACCCAGTATTTTGGAAATTTATTTTATTTATAACGTAAGTTTATAAATATTACGACGGTTTTCGTGAAAACTAAACGATAATCACCCGAACACTCAATACTTGTACCCAACATATTTTTAACATATTTATGACTTTATTAAGTCCCAGTTAATGTCGTTAATTATTTATTTTTAGCAAACCCGGTACCCGATTATAACTAATACTTACACTAAACTACAATTAATATTACACTACATTTCCTAAGTGATCAAAACTCATTTTGCTACCCCTTACTCCTTTGAAAACCGGCCACATCCCCCCCCCCCCTAGACACCATGTGCTTTCTTTTTAACATTATGACTTATGTACACTTATAATACAATATAAACTTATACTAAATATCTACAAAAACCTCATAAACATAAACATACAAATTTCCTAGAATCATAAGCTCATATTTCTCATCTCTTCCACCCAAAACCCACAACCCAATCTCAAAATCCATGATCAAGTGATTATTCTTCAAGATTTAAAGCTACAAAGTTGTTCCTTTTGTCATTCTAATCAAGATTCTTGCAACAAAAACACAAGTAACACAAGATTTCTCATCATCTAATCACCTATTAATTCAAAGTGAGTTATTAAATTTATTTTCATGAATTCATCTAGTTAATACTTGTATCTTATGGTTTTCATGCTTAATTTCATGTACAAGTTAGCTATACCACATTATTTTTGTTAACTTTTTGAACATACAAACCCTAGATTTTGATTTAGGTGTTCCTTTGTTAAATTAACATGATTAGTAGTGATTAGGAACCCATGGCACCCTAAGAAAGTGTATGGTAGGATTAGTATAGCTTTGTGGTGTTTGCAAGAGATTTGGTTGAAGTAGAAACTAGTTTTTGACATGAAAAATGGATTTGTAACAAGTATTTATACATTCTGTCCCATTTTTGTAAATCCAGGAAAATCAGTAAATATAAAGGAAACTTTGGCAAAATTTTTAGAAAATACTTTCAAAAAAGAATCCGTAGGCGTAAGAACGGATTAAAAAGAGTTTATAACGAAGAAGTTATGATTTTTGCAAGTTTATTGATGAAAAGTATATTTTCTGAAAATACATGCTGTTGGATGTTTTTCGTCGGACAAAACGAGGCTTTAGACATAACCCGGAGGAGCCAAACTTTCCAAAATATATTACTACATACTAAGACGTAACCGTGGATATAAAGAACAAGTAAAACGAACTTATAACGACAAAGATATTCACGTTTCAATATCGGCGAAACTTATATTATTTTTGACAGCTTTTGAAAATAATACTAAAACTACGTAGTAACTCTAGATTTCTAGAAATAATACCAAGTACCCAAATTCATAACTAATGAAGTATTAGCGATTACAAGTATATTTTTATCACTACAAGGCATTATATCAAGGATTTCAAACCGAGGATTTCAACACTAACATTGATACATACGATATATATATATATATATATATATATATATATATATATATATATATATATATACACACTTCGACTAGTTTTATTTTTCTAGTTGCCTTATTTTCCTAAGTCTTGGAAAATGTATATTTTTGATAACAACAAGTATTTTTCCAAAGAGTAGAGTGGTATAGGAAACATGTGCATGGACATTCATAACATCATTTTGTGATCTAAATTAGATCGTTCATCATTCATATTAGGTTGAGGCATCTAACCGTTCATTGTTGTTGTTCATTTCACTTCATCACAGTATCATCAGTTTAAGGTGAGTTTTCATAGCCCCGCTTTCAATTCAATATTTTGATTTCAAATCCCACGGGGGAATACATTGCATCAACCATTTTAGTACGAGCCTAAGTACCAAAACACATGTACATTGCTTAAGTTGCCTTACCAACCTTTTAAAGTCCCCTATTTATTATCATGGACCGTTAATTTGCCTATTAAGCGAGAGTGAGTGGATAGATCTATCGAGGGTGACGCCTCCATCCGTGGTAGATATTACCAACAGTAAGCGGATGCATTTCATGTCTGATATTTTGGGAGTGTTCTGGTAAAACATTCAGGAGGGGCATAAAATTTCAACAGTCTAGCTTCGGGGTCATGAGCTTAAGGTCTATTGTACTATTTTACTTGACTTTTATCTTGCACTTATACTTGTGGTGGCCGTACAACATTACATTTTATAAACCTATGGAATTCACCAACATTCGTGTTGACGTTTTAGCAATGTATTTCAGGTTATTAAGGTAGCTTATGTGACATGCTTTTGGACCTTTATGGAGTCGCGGAGTCGACGCGTCTCACCATTATTTCATGCACTTATGTAAATGTTTGATCTAGTAGGACTTGTTTTCATAAACATGCAACACCTTTTGGGGACCTCATATTGTAAACTCTGGATTATTTCAATGATCAAACGAAGTATTTTCCAAACGACACTTTAGGTCGTTCAATGTAACTGTAACTGTGATGCTATGACAGACACCCCCAGGTATTCCATTCCGCTGCAAGTCAGGTAAATTGGGGGTGTGACATTAACATTTGGCTAGGATGCATGAAAGGTGGTAGTACCCCCCAAGGATTGTAGCTTTGTTGATAATTCCACATTTGATTACTGGTGTTATTGTAGTTTTGCCTATTTTGGTTTCTTCTTGGTTGAGGTATTTTAGAGCTAGGATGAAAATTATTTGGTTTTCTAGGTGGTGGAGTTTTAGATCTTGTCTTAGGTTTAGAAGCTCCTACTTCGGTTTTGAAATACGGTTTATAAAAAGCTTTTACTTCTTCATTGTTGGTAAGAGGTATTTTTCTATCATTAATAAGTATATACTTAGGATTAGATTTTAGATGTTTTAGTTCATTAAGTTCACTTTCAAATTTAAGATTTTTAATTTTGCTTGTTGAAGCTTCGGTTGAGTTTAATCCTAAACCGGTTTTATCTCCGGATACTCTTTGAATACTTATTATTTTACTAAGTGATTGACTACTATTTTCAAATTTATCAAGTTTGCGAATTTCTTCCCTGAGTATTTTGTTTTCACCTTTAAGCTCTTGACATGATTTACATTCTTCAAAAATTTCCTTACCTTTTTCAAGTTGATGTATTTTAATTTTTAGTTCTAGTACTTCATTTTCCAATTGGTTGTTTATGTATTTTAGTGATTTGTTTTTAGCCATTACTTGTTGTCCTAGTTTGCATAATCTATTATATTCACTATCTAAATCTTTTTCATCTAATGATAAATTTTCATCACTAAAGTATTCGGTTTCGGAACGTACCTCACTTGATGTCTTCGCCATGAGACACTTTTCTACCATTGTCGTTTCTTTCTCATCTTCATCGCTATCACTCCAAGCTCCTCCAACAAATGCTCTTTGATTTTGATCTCTTGTCATCATTGGATATTTTCCAATGAAATGATTTGGATCACCACACTTGAAACATTTCCTTTCATTCTTGTTATTCTTGTGGTTGCCTTACGAATCTTCCTCGCCTTTTAAAGAATTTCTTGAAATCTCTTATGGCCATGGCATATTCTTCGTCATCACTTTCGGAAGATGAGCTATCTTCGTTATTGGATTCCTTTCTAGCTTTTAAGGCGATTGACTTGCTTTGCTCTCGTTTTCCTTTGACCATTTCGGAGTCCTTCTTTATAATAACTTCGTGGACTTTCAAGTTTCCAATTAATTCATCAAGTTGTAACGTTGATAAATTCTTTGATTCTTCAATAACCGTCACTTTAGCTCGCCATTTCGGGTGAAGAGCCCTAATAAACTTCCTAACAAAATTCTTACTAGAAAAATTCTCATCAAGTGCTTTTAAACTCGTGATGATAGTGTTAAATCTAGCAAAAGCATTATCAATTGATTCCTCTTCCAGAATCGTGAATTGCTCATATTGTTGAACAAGTAGATCTATCTTATTATCTTTGACTTGACTATTACCTTGGTGAGTTATTAATAAAGAGTTCCAAATTTCTTTTGCGGTTTCACACATAAAGATCCTTTCGTACTCTTTACGTTTTAGCGCATTATAAATAACCATTTTTGCTTCATTATTTTTAGCAAGTTTTCTTTTTAAATCATCATTTTGTTTTTCAAAAGGTACGATTTCATCTTTCTTTGTTTCGGGATTATTTTGAATAGGTAAAAAATCACCATTAGTAATAACATGCCAAAGATCTAGATCTTTTGATTTCACATAAGTTTCAAATCGATTTTTCCAATATAAAAATCCATCACTTTCAAATAGTGGTGGTCTTTGCATAGATTGCCCTTCTAAGTATTTTTCAGATTCCATATATCGTTACAAGTTTTAAAATACAATATATTTTAAAAATCTTGTTAGACGTGGCTCCTGATACCAACTGTGAAAAACTAGAAGGGGGGGGGATTGAGTAGTTTTACGTCCCTTTTTAATATTATTTTCAAAATCTTTTATAACTTATAAAAACTTTCGATTCGATCTTATGTGAATTCAAGTATCAAAAACTACAAGCAAGACTAATCTAATAATGAAAGTATTGAAATAGAATGAATAAAAGATAGAGTTAGAAAGATCAAACCACAACACGCGAATTTATAGTGGTTCCGCTACAAGGACACCTTCCTTGCCCTACTCCACTCCCCGAGTACCACACTCGAGAGTTTTCTTCACTATGTCAACAAACTCCTTATGGCGGAGAAACCTTACACACCTTGGCTTACACCTATTAATGACACTAAGCTAAATGTCGAGTTCTAATCGTAGCTAGAACCAATCTCACAACTTCTTCAAGACTTCACTCCTTCTTCACACCTTTACAACTTCTTCAAGACTTCACTCCTTCTTCACACCTTCACAACTTCTTCAAGATAGCTTCACACCTTTTTCTATGCACAACAAAATCACAACAACTACACTACTTTACAACACACCTAGTATCTACAATCAACAAATTCACACAACACTTTACAAGTATCTAGCACTACTACAAGATGAAACTAGCTAATCACAACACTACTACAATTTAATGGATGTTTGAGGAGTGTTCTTCTTTTTGCACTTGAGTGGATGAAGCTTTGGATCACTTAGAAACAAAGACTTGTGAATAATATGATCAAAGGTTTTTGAGATAGAAATGGAGAATAGATCAGAAGGTTTTAAGTGCAAAAAGGTGAGAAAATTTTGTGGAATGAACCAGTATTTAAAGGGGAAAAATTTACTGTTCTGGAGCGAGGCCGGTCCCCTTAATAATTAAGGGGGCCGCCTTATGAATTAAGGGGGCTGCCCCTCCAGAACGTTGGATTTTCTTGTCCATTAGTGGGGAAGGTTTTTCTGGATAAAACTTGCCCTTTTTGGTTGGAATTTTGAAATCATATCTTTGTAGTTTAATAAAACAATACCAAAGATGATTTACTAATATATATAAAATGTTAATGTCATTTTATAAAATGTTATGTGTTAAGAAAAGGCTTCATTTGATCATGCAATGCATAAGATGCTAAGTTTATCCATACCTTAAGTGATATTAGTTGTGGAAGTAAATATTTGTTACTAAATACTTGTTTACGTCATAATCTTGACTTAATTTAGTTTACATTTTGTGATTATCAAAACATAGAGTTATTGAGAAATATTAATAACGTTTTTAAACATTATTTATATCAACAATAATAAACATGGACTCCTAAATAGGTGGCGAAACGGGCTGGGCGGGCACGGGCCATGGTCCAAACGGGCTCGGGATCGGGATCATACAGTATTAGTAATTAAATGTCAGGGAAAAGATTCACAGTTAAATGTAATTTCGTCCCAGACTAAATGTCAACCATTCTTTTGATTTATCCCAAAACGTTTTTCAAAAACTAAAAATAAAAATAAAATAAAAAGTAAAAAATAAATAAATAAATAAATAAAGATAATAGAAGACAGTTGCTAAATGACTAGAACAGCAATACTTAATCCAGAGCGAGGTAACTTGTCTACAAAAACCATGTATAGCGTTAAATATTGAGTATATGGAATATGGTCATATCGAAATAATGATTAAGAAAAAACAAAACTTTAACTTGCTAATTATAGCATAAACATGTTGTTTATGTTGATATAAATAATGCGTAAAAACGTTATTAAAATTTTTCAATATCCCTATGTTTTGACGATCACAAAATATAAAATCATTAAACGTAAAATCATTACGTAAATAAGTATTTAGTGACAAAATATCATTTTATCCAACTAATTCACTTAAGGTATGAATAAACAGGTGCCTAATACATTTTATGATCAAAGGAAGGTTTATTTACTAATTACAAATTATATAAAATGATACAAACATTTTATATATTTAAGAAAAACACTTTTGGTAATTAAAGGAAAATGTTTATTTCATAATAAATATATGAATTCAAATTTTTAACCAAATTCAGTTAAATTTTCACCAAATAAACTTTCCCGATAAAAAGACAAAGAATCTGGTCGTTTCACATGGGCGGCCCCCTTAATTATAAGGGGCGACCCCCTTAATTTTAAGGGGGCCGGCACACAATTAAGGGAGCGGCATACGCTCCTGTGTCAGATTTCTTTGCCTATAAATACTGGTTCAAATCTGAATTTTTTCATCACCTTTTGCACTAAAACTTTCTGTTCTAATTCACTCAAATCATCTTCCTAAATCCTTTGATCATAAACACATTAGTTCTTGTTTTCAAGTGATTCTATCCATCCTCATTCAAAGTGCAAGAGAAGAATACTCATTTCATCTCAAACCAAGAAGTGTTAAAGATTAGTAGTGTAGCTTGTATTTATTGTATAGTTGTGTAGTGATTGTATTTGATAGATCTAGGTGGGTTAGTTGTTGTGAATTGAAGTAGTGAAGAAATAGTTGTGGTGTGAAGAAGAAGTTGTGAAGGCGTGAGAAGTAGTGTAGTAGTAGTGTTGTGTACAAGTTGTGAAGAAGGCGTGTAGTGGTGTGAGATTGGTTCTAGCTACTATTAGGACTCGACATTTAGTTTAGTGTCGTTAATTGGTGTAAGCGAAAGTTGTGTAAGGTTTATCCGCCAAAAAGGGAGTTTGTTGACATAGTGAAGAAAACTCTCGAGTAGGTGACTCGAGGAGTGGAGTAGGGCGAAGAGGTGCTTCGTAGCCGAACCAGTATAAATATCGTGTGTTGTGGTTTGATCTCTCTATCTCTATCTTTTCATTACTTTCATATTTACGTTATCATTATTTAGTTAGTTAGATTAAATTGTTTGAGTTGTGCAAGTGTTGATATTCACATAAATAAGAATCGAAGTTTCTATCAAACAAAGCTTTTAAATTATAAATTGACGTAAAACTATTCAACCCCCCTTTTAGTTTTCCACAATTGGCATCCATGCTACTTTAAACAAGATTTTTAAAATAAACTGTATTTTAAAACTTGAAACGATCTATGGAATCTGAAAAATATTTAGAAGGTCAATCTATGCAAAGACCACCACTATTTGAAAGTAATGGTTTTCTTTATTGAAAAAATCGATTCGAAACTTATATGAAATCAAAAGACCTAGATCTTTGGCATGTTATTACTAATGGTGATTTTCCTCCTTTACAAAATAATCCCGAAACCAAAAGGGATGAAATTGTACCTTTTGAAAAACAAAACGATGATTTGAAAAAGAAACTTGCTAAAAATAATGAGGCTAAAATGGTTGTTTATAATGCGTTACCACGCAAAGAATATGAAAGAATTTTTATGTGTAAAACCGCAAAAGATATTTGGAACTCTTTACTAATCACTCACCAAGGTAATAGTCAAGTCAAAAATAATAAAATAGATCTTCTTGTACAACAATATGAACAATTTACGATTCCGGAAGAGGAATCAATTGATAATGCTTTTGCTAGATTTAACACTATCATCACAAGTTTAAAAGCACTTGATGAGAATTTTTCTAGCAAGAATTTTCTAAGGAAATTTCTAAGGGCTCTCCATCTGAAGTGGCGTGCTAAAGTGACGGCTATTGAGGAGTCAAAGAATTTATCAACTCTACAACTTGACGAGCTAATTGGATACTTGAAAGTGTATGAGGTGATAATAAAGAAAGATTCCGAAATGGTCAAAGGAAAAAGGGAGCAAACCAAGTCAATCGCATTGAAAGCAAAAAAGGACTCTAGTGACGAAGAATGCTCAACCTTCGAAAGTGAAGATGAAGAGTATGCCATGGCCGTAAGAGACATCAAGAAATTCTTAAAAATACGAGGAAGATACGTTAGACAACCGTTTGATGAAAGAAAAACATTCCAAAGAAACAAGGACGACAAGACTAGCAAGAATGAAAGAAAATGCTTCAAATGTGGAGATCCAAATCATTTTATTGGAGAATGTCCGAAATTATCAAGAAGTCAAAACCACAAGGCCTTTATAGGAGGAGCATGGAGTGATAGTGACAACGATGAAAAAGACACAACAAAAGAAGAAAAGTGTCTCATGGCATGATCTTCCGATGAGGTATGTTCCGAAACCGAATACTATAGTGATGATAATTTATCGTTAGATGAAAAAGATTTAGATAGCGAATATAGTAGATTATGCAAACTAGGACAAAAAGTCATAGCTAAAAATAAACTACTAAAACACACTAATAATAAATTAAAGGATGAAATACTTGAGTTAAAAATAAAACTACAAAAGCTAGAAAAAGGAAAAGAAAGTATTATAGAATGTAAAGAATGTCTAGTTGTTCAAAATGAGAATAAACAACTTAAGGAAGAAATTATTAGATTTGAGAAATTTGAAAATAGTAGTCAATCACTTAGTAAAATAATTGGCTCTCAAAGAATTGCCAAAGATAAAACCGGTTTAGGATACAACTCAACCGAAGCATCAACTAGTAAATCTAAAAATGTAAAGTTTGAAAGTGAAACTAGTGAACTAAAACTTTTAGAGTTAAAACCAAAGTATATACCTTTGAAAGATAGATTAGTACCTATTGCAAGTGATGAAGAAATTAAAAGCTTTCATAAATCATCTTTAAAACCCGAAGTAGAACCCCCTAAGCCAAAAATAAGATCTAAAACTCCACCACCTAGAAAACCAAATTGATGACGTATAGCCTATATTTGGGCCACAAGCCCAAACGATAGACATCACTTACACCTAAGTCCACCACGAGTGGGCTACCATGACAATGGTACGGGCCGCAGCATTAATGCTTTGGGCTTACGAAGCCCAATGCCCAATCCAACCCACCGGGTACACGATAAGGATTATCTATTCATGGAATAGATATCCTTACCTTGGATAAGCACCACGCGTGCGAAGTGTAAGGAGCAAGAAACACGGTTTCTTAGCCCCTATATATAGAATCACACGATTCTCATTGAAGGTACGATATACAACCCTAACTGTTTAAGAGAACCTCAAATCGATTACTTACTCTCACGCCGGAGTCTAATCGGGGGAGACAATCCCTCGATAAGCCTAACGGTGTTGTTTATTTTCTTAGTGCGCAGGTAACGAAGTGCTAAGAAACGAATTGATATAAGAGCAAAGCCCAATAACCAGGTACGCCCAACTTTTGTATCAACAAGTGGCGCCATCCGTGGGACCCTACTAAGAACTAGAATGACGAAAAACAAAAATTCGAGCCAGCGGACTCCGCAGTCAGAAAAACGTGACCATCAGAGGAAGAATCAACAAGATCCAACCTCCAGACAAGTCGCTGGGACAACCAGCACACCTGGTCACCACGAGGCAGGGACAACCCAACCTCCCCCAGCAGTAGAACTACCCAGGATTACTTTAGAGGTCCCCAGCGTTGAGGAACTCCAACGCACCCTCTTCACTACTCCTCATCAAGCTATACCCGCAGTGAACAACACTGTGCCTCCCGGTGCGCCTGACCGAAACAGGATACCAAACACTGAGGCAGAAGTTCTTGCAACAACTGAGGACGCACCTAATCTAACTTTGGGAAACTTTGTATCCCAAAATTATGAAACCCTAACCGCCCTCATGCAAGAAGAAGCTGCAAGAAGAGCAGGTGCGGACCTACAAACCCGACTTAATTTTGGTCCAGAACGCGAACCATCACCACCACGTCACCCGCGAGGAAGACGTGCAGAACGTACCACTATCCATGATAGGTTAGGTGCGGTATCTGACTCACAAAATTCTGGAGACAGCGGTAGGCGCACCAATGTCCATTCCAGACTTGGCAGTCGGGGAATACACGATCGTTTAGGGCCTCAACATTCGCCAAGCCAAGGATCTTCCAAACCTGGAAGTAGGCGGATCCAAGACAGATTGGGGAGAAGGAGATCCCCAAGCAGAGATCCCTCAGGCTCCTCTTCTGAAAAGAGCAGGCGCAAGCGCCGAAAGAGAGACTATTCTTCTTCCAGCGATTCCTCGGACAACGAGGATAAAGAAACAGGACACTGGAAGTCAAAAGGAAGACGTCGCGAGGAAGAGAGCGAAGATATGTCTCTCCCATGGCGACGCCAGAAAATTGATGCGTTTACGCGGCGCATAAGTGATTACTCAGACCACAAGCGCAGGCGCATGCCTACTAATGTGAAAACATATGATGGAACAGGTGACCCGGACGACCACCTAAAAATTTTCGAGTCAGCTGCAACTATCGAAAATTGGCCACAGCCTGTGTGGTGTCACATGTTTAACTCCACATTGGTAGGAAACGCGCGCACATGGTTTAGCAAACTCCCACGTAGGAGTATAGGTGGCTTTGAGGAATTACGGAAAGCATTCCGCCTCAACTTCACCCAGCGAAAGAAGTGCGCCAAAAATCCCGTTGAATTGGCAAGAGTGAAGCAACGTCAAGGGGAATCAACCGGCGCTTTTATGGAACGTTTCAAAGATGAGTGCATACAAGTCAAAGCATGTCCTGAAATCCTAAAGATTTCAGGGTTCATGAATGGAATCAATAACCCAGAACTCATCCGGAAGCTTAATGATAAAGTTCCACAATCTTTTGATGAGCTAACAAAGCGCACCAGATCCTTTATACAAGGAGAAGCAGCTGCTGCGGATAGCAAGAAAGGTTATTCAAACTATAGGCAACAAGAACAGCCGCGGAGACAATCCAATGATCAGAATAACAACCGCAGCAGGAATTACCGCAGTGGAAGAGACAACGACAAATATACTCCTCTCACTAAGACTCCGAGAGAAATATTTATAACAGAAGGTGCGAACTTCCCAAGACCACCACCAATGCGCACTGCAGAAGAAAAGCGCCTAGGTAGTGGATACTGCGAATACCACGGCCAAAAAGGCCATACCACTAACGAGTGCGTCCAACTAAAACAACTAATTGAAAAGTTAGTCAGAGAAGGTAGGATGGACCACCTCGTAAAGAACATCAAGGAGGGAAAAGATAAACAGAAAAACGGGGGCAAGAAAGAACCCCCAAAGGAAAAAGCTGATACTATATACATGATACAATCATGGCAACGCAGGATAAAGCAAAAAGTCAGCCAAAAATTCTCTCCAGAAAAAGAGATATCCTTCCCTACCATAGCTGCGGACAACGCAGTCGTGGAGCCTCTACCATAGCTGCGGACAACGCAGTCCTCATCCTAGGTCTAAAACTCCTCAACCTAGAGTAAACCAAAACAGACAAAACTTTCACAATAATCATCAAATGTGGAACTTCAATCCTTGGGGAATGATTCCACCATACATGCACCCAAGTCAAATGCATAATATATTTGGACCAAACAACTTTGGTCAAATGAGACAATGGAGACAAACAAGAAGAACTCATCATACCTTGGCAAGCTTGGTTTTGTATCCGCTTTCACATGGTCATGAAATATCTTGAAGACTTTGAAGATTTGCTTGTTGAAGACAAAAAGGTACACGTCTCTTTTAAATTTCCATGTCAAGATTGCATGCTTAGTCTAGTATCTAGTTCATTATTGCTATAGCTTATTTCGTAATTATTCTTAGCTTATTTTCTTGTTTATATATATACACATTTTTTAGCTTATATATATATATATATATATATATATATATATATATATATATATATATATATATACTTATACATATTATTATTATACATACTATATGCCTTTATAACCTAGAAAACTCATTAGTTGATTTTTTAGAACCAGAAATTTTTCGTTTACGAACCTTTTCTTTTCCCCTCTTTTGGCCTTCTTGAACTTTAAACGTTCAAACATACTCATGTTGATGTAGAGAAATGAGTTGAAGAACCTATGGATGAAACAAACTCCCGTCACCTTTTGCATCCGTCTCCCTCTTTTTTCTCGTCTTATAAACCCATACTATTTATATATATATATATATATATATATATATATATATATATATATATATATATATATATATATATATATATATATATATATATATATATATATACACCTTCTACAACCCTCTCGTCCACTTGACAACTTGATTAATTTTATCCGAAATGATCAAGAAATTTTAATTGACGAAATGTCAAGTAAAAGTGTCGAGTAATTCCTTTCGTGGGAATACTCACCAACGTATTTTTGATTAAATATAAATCTAATATATATATAAATATTTTCTTGTTCTTTCCAGAAACATAAACCGTAAAAAAAATAATTTTTGGAGGGCGGCCCCCTTAAAATTAAGGGGACCGGCTGCCAAAATAAGGGCGGCCCCCTTAATGTTTAAGGGGGCCGGCCATCTGAGTGTTCCAATTCGTTTTCCCTCTTATTTCTTTTGCCAAACACCCCACTTTCTCATCACCCCCATTTTCTGCTGCTGCTGTGACGAAAATCTAAACCCCAAAACATCTAAAACCACTTCTAAATCGCATAATTCGGGTTATTTTGCAAAGGGCAAATTCATCTAACAAGATTACCATCACTTATTGTAAGTTTTTCATAACACATTTCTTTTAATTTCATCAAATTTGGTCATAATCATGATTTAGCATTCTATTTCAATTTCTTCAATTTCATCTTTTCTTTCAAATTGAGTCTAGGAATTCAATAACTAAATGCTTCCCTTAGGATAAGAAAGTATAATTAACACTAGAAACCAATAATTACAAACCCTCTTGTCGAAAAAATTTTGAAAAAATTCATACTCATTTTCAAAATTTTGCTTATACACATTGTTGAATAATGTTACAAAAACTTGTTAAAACATATCACATTATGGTTTTATAACTTATTAATCACAAAAACAAATTTTTCGATGAAGTAAAAATAATTTTTGTTTGATAAGAGGGTGTTTGGATCATGTTCAAATAGTTTCGAATATTATCCAATATAACCTTTACAATACATCATCATGAATATAAGTATAAAACTGGCATTTTAGAGTTGTCAAGATATATAATTCATATATATATTGACATTTTGGTAGTAAATTTTCTAGATAAGGAAGCGTTTGGTTTAACTAGAAAAATAGTATTTTTGAGTCAAAATATAAACTATTCTTTTCGAAACAAATCATTTGCATAAGAAACTTGTTGGAAATAGCTAGTTATACAATCTAATGTACATCTAGCGAATTTTCATGATATATTAATATGTTTAAAGGGCCGTTTGGATTATCACATGACAACTTGATAAACATCGTAAAATATATCTAACACAAGTTAAAAATAAAATAAGGAACAAGGTAAACTACTTCTTAAGTTAAAGGTCTTTAGAGTCGAAGTATGTTTACGTTCCACATATCTCATAAAAATATAAGCATCATATTTTAACGTTAACTTTATTTTTATTTTATTTTTGTTGTTATTGTGTTTAGGTGAAAATGCCCAAAGTTATTACCAAAGATATTTCCTTAACCAAAAACTACATTCCCAAAGTCTCAACTTCCCACTACCTCTCCCTCCATTGCACGTATCTATCGTCATATAGAAGATAGAAACATTCATGAAGGTCGAGTCGTAGATCAAGCTTACTATCAATCCGATTTCATCGAAAGTTTATTCACAAATATCCATTTTGAATGTCTCTTCCAAATTAATGAACCCATCATTCCTCGCTTCATTCTTGACTTCTATAGCCAAGTCACGGTTCAAACCAATGACTTTGGTTCCATCTTCATTTCATTCATGATCCAACATGAATTTATTACTCTCACTCTTGCACAATTTGGTCAAATCCTTCAAATTCCTTTTTCCGGTCAATCCGTATTCACAAATGAATGGGATCTTTGCGCTCTCCAACATTCTCGTCCTACTCATGGCCCTTATGTCTCCGAAATTCCATCTCCCGAAGATATTCGTCAAATTGTGACAACCGGCCATTTAGGGAGTTATTTTGAAAACCCGCATTACGTTAAAGTTCGTTATAATTTTTATTTGGAATTTTTTTTTCACAACGAACTTGTAAGACCTATTTTTTTGGATAATTATATTTAATGATGTTATGGAATTTGTGAATTATTTTCATAATTCATTTTGATATTATGCTCGGTGATGTATTCTTAAATTCTCACTGGTACTACGTTGACTCTGGCACTAGGTTTACCTAACGAAAAATTTTATGATTCGTTTTACGAGTCCGATGATATTTGAGTAATTACGAGATGTTTTTCGGGAGATATTAAAGTTTGAAATGAGTTCGGGTTACGGGCCACATGTTTTACATTTACCCACTTTACCCGCTCCACACTACTAGTAATATTATTATTACTATTATTATTATTATTATTATTATTATTATTATTATTATTATTATTATTATTATTATTAATTGTAAAAAAAATATATATAAAACTACAAAATTGGTCCTTGGGGGCCGGTTCACAAAACACACAACACAAACACCAACACCTACTTCTCTCTCATCTTCCTCCCCACCCTCTAACCCTAGCCGCCGATTGATTTTCCGGCCACCACCACTTCACCACCGACCTCTACTACGAACCACCACTATTTTCTTAATCCCCACCATCGAATCTCTTAGATCTACTACTCCACGCGCCCTATAACACTATTTTACCTCACGAATCACCACCATTTTCACCACCATTTGTTGTTTTTGGAGAGGTTATCACGGTTTTGAGTTTGTAGTTCGAAGGTGAGACGAGTTTTACTCGTATTTTTGATAAAAACGTGACCCTTGGTCACGACATGTTAGATCCGAATGGGTTTCATATTAAAAACGGGATTAATACTTGTGGAAAACTAGAAGGGGGGGTTGAATAGTTTTACGTCTTTTTAATTTTATTTTGAAAACTTAGTTTAGTTTTAAAACCTTGTTTGCTTTTAAAACTTTGATTCAATCTTATGTGAACTCAAATCTTGAACAATATGAACAAGTATATCTAAGTATAAACAATAATAATAATGTATGCTAAGTATGTGAAATCAACACATGCATAATATAAACAATTGTAGCTATATACGAGAGATAAGTACGTAATTGTTAATTTTATAATCCTTAGTTATATTTTGTATGAAAACTATACTTGATCGAAATGATCAATTATATGTATGTAACCTTTTTAGTTTGATTGTAAAAACTTTGTTTTGTGAATAAAACTTTCGTTTGATCTTTAAGTAAAATCAATACTAGCACTATATGAGCAACTATATATATACGTCTACGTCTACAAAATTAATAACGATATAAGCAAGATAATAAGTAAGATATGGAAAGATCTAACCGCGAGACAAAGGATTTATAGTGGTTCGGCTACAAGGACACCTTCCTTGCCCTACTCCACTCCTCGAGTCACCTACTCGAGAGTTTTCTTCACTATATCAACAAGCTCCCTTATGGCGGAGAAAACCTTACACACCAATTACACACCACAATATCTTCACACCTAGATCACAACTACTACACACCAATTCACTACTTAATCACACCACTTCTTTCACACCTATCTTCTACACACCAATCTTCTACACACCAATACTCCTACACACCAATCTTCTACACACCAATAATCTACACACCAATCTTCTACACACCAATACTCCTACACACCAATCTTCTACACACCAATACTCCTACACACCAATCTTCTACACACCAATACTCCTAACTTATCTTTTTCACAACTATTCTCTAACAAATATTCACAACTAATCACACTATGAAATAATAATCAATGATGATGCTCAAACAACTTAGATGTGGAGATCACAACTAGTTGTAATACTTCTTGTCTTGAGGGATAGAAGTATTCTTCTCTTGCACTTGAATGGATTATGTATGGGTCACTTTGAAACAAAGATTTAAGAATGTATGATCAAAGGATTTATAGATTGGAAATGGAGATCTAGAACAGGAAGTTCTGGGGTGCAAAAGGTGGGGAAAAAATCCAGGTTTAAGGTGGTATTTATAGGCAAAAGTTTCTGACAGAGGAGCGTGGCCGGTCCCCTTAAAGCATGGCCGGCCCCCTTAAAATTAAGGGGGCCGCCCCTTATAATTAAGGGGGCCGCCCAACTGTAACGGCCAGAAACTTTGTCTTTTAGTGGGGAAAGTTTATTTGGTGAAAAACTAACTGATTTTGGTTAAATATTTGAAATCATATATTTAGTATGATTAAAACATTTTTCCTTATTACCAAAAGTGTTTTTCAAAAATATATAATAAGATTATATAATTAAATAAACTTTGTATTAGTTAATTAAATACCCCTTTGATCATACATTGCACTAAACACTTTGTTTATTCATACCTTAAGTGATTTGGATGTAAAGAGAAATATTAATCACCAAATACTTGTTTATGTCATAAGTTTTAGTTCTTTGAGGTTATATTTTGTAATGATCAAAACATAGAGATATTGATAAAAACTTAATAATGTTTTTAAGGCATTATTTATGTCAACAATCTCCCCCTTTTTGATTATTACAAAACCTTAAACTCAAAAGATTTAAAACTTGTTATTAAACAAATGTTATAGAGTTTACCATTTCTCTTCTCCCCCTTTTTGTAAAATCAAAAAGGTTAAGCCAAATAATCTTCGTGAAAGAAGTTTAAACGGGTAGAGAGCTCCCCCTTGATGTATGCTCCCCCTCATTTGAGAGCACCAAGGGAACGAGCTATGGAGATCTTTGCTACAAAAATATTTTAAGAGAGCAAGATACACATATATGCAAGGCAACAATTATGCAACTAAACAAAGATTCATTCAAGCATTATAGAAATGAAAAGCATTACAACACTCAATATGCTTGAAGCATATTGATAAAAATAACACAAAGGAAAAGACATAGTTCTATATTGCCTAAGAGAGCACTTGGACTTGCTTTCAACCAAAGGTTGGTTGATTCGTATTTGAAAGTGAACATCATAAGCATATGGTATGCTTAGATGGTTGATGATGGAGTGTTTGGATTAATGGAGGTTGTTGGATTAATGGAGGTATATGTTCGGGTCATGAATGTTGGATAGTTTGGTGGTGGAGAGTTTGTAGCGGAAGAGGTTGATTGAGGTTTTGGATGTTGTTCAAGTGAGGGTATTGGATGTGATCTAGTGAGAAGAAATTCAATCCAAGTGAAGTGTTCATTGAAT